>CM031243.1:657331208-657931208 GCA_018340775.1 Taxus wallichiana var. yunnanensis | reverse complement strand
CTCCAAGCCAAGAAATTTGAGTGTGTTAGGCTCTTGAAACAGACTTTACAATGTCAATGAATTCGGGTCCAAAACCTAGAGAAGTTTGTCATCTATAGAAATGTTACTCAAGGCCAAAATAAAACAACATCGCAAGAAGAAGAATGAGAAACGAAATAGTGCTCTGCAAAATTTTACAAGTTTGTCTTTAAGATGCGATAATCCTAGCCATGGCTTTTGGGGCTACCCGGCTTTCCTAGATATTTGAGTCATGATGCCCCAATTGGATCAACAATACAAACCACTTCAACATCTTTGAGGGCCCTGCTCCTACTCTAATCTTGCATCTTTCAACCAAAGTGCATCAACTCCTCTTGCTTTCTTGGTGTTGATATTGTGCACGAAATATCCAAAAACAACATCTTGTCCGTCCTATCCATCCCCCTCCTCTCATTGTGGGGGCCTCTGCAAGTATGGTTCCCCTTCCTCACCTCATCCCTCACGTGTTCCTCCCTCGCATTACCACCCCGTTTCTCCCCACTTCCCGCTTCTCGCCGTCCCCCTTCCTCCCTGCTCCCCCTTTTAAGTTGCCTTTATCAAGCTCCTCTACGCTCACGCTTTTCCCCTCACTTTCTCTTTGGGACTAATGGTGTACCTCTTCACACTTGTTAGAAGGCTATCTAGCCTTCCCCCCCTCTCAACCCCTCCCTCCTCATCCTCACATCAGGTGTTGTCCCTCGAAGTCACAATTCTCGCCCACCTCTCCACAAACCTGGATTCACTTTTTCTTCTGCTCACCAACTCATCTCACTTTGGATTGATGAATCAATCCTTCTCCAAAATGTGAAATGAATTGAAAAATAACATTCATCAGAAGATTTGCAATTCTCTGATTATTGTGCCTGTTCTATAAGAATGGGTACATAGTTCTTGGAGCAATGTGGCAACTATCCATATTCTAGCAACGGGCTTTTTCAAGTTACATTTGGATCTTGAGAGTTTTGAGCTTAGGCCCTCACAAATGGGCCTTGGTTGTATAAGAAAGTCAAGTTGTCTTAGATATTAGGAATCGCACTTCAACCCAAACAATGTGGATCGTTTGCATTATCCTCTTTGGATTCGTATATATAGGCTCCCCCATTTAGTGGAAGACTCAAATTTTGGGGAACGTTGCTTTAAAAGTTGGGTCTTTTGTCTCATTTGATCCCAGTGACCCACCGCTACTAGCTTTGTAAGGATATATAAGTTGATTGACATTTCCAAACCCCTCTCGAGTCATATTGTAACATTGTAATGCATTCTTCTTTGGGATCTTGAAACAAACATTAAATTTCAAAGCATCCCCTTTCGCTGCTATCATTGCCATTGCACTAGACTCCTTGACAAAGATTTACCACAGTCCATCCCATGCCATCTCGGCCCCACCTCTATCCCCTCCTCCCTCTCCCCCTCCATCTTTGCCTCCTCCTCCCCCACCTTCTTCTCCCCCTCCCTTTTCCCCTTCCTCACTCTCTATTGTTCCTCTTTCATTTCCCTTCTCTCCTCCTCTCGCTTAGGCTCACTCCTCTCCCTTTTTCTTCCATCACCCTAGCCCCACTCCTCTCCTCCCCTGTCTACTCACACTTCCCTCGCCTTCCCCTCCAATGTCCCCTTTCAGCTTTGGCTCCTCACGGTCAATATCATATACTCCTCAACTACTAAATCAAGGCAATGATATGTCAAGTCCTCCCTCCAAGATTGGAATTGCGTATATAATCGGCTCAAAAATAAAGGCGAGTGTCCAAAGCAATTGCTCAAAAGGTAGACCATTTCACCTCAAAACATTCAAAGATCAATTAGAATCTTCAAGTAAAGAGAAACCTAAAACTCTTAAAGGATTACTTCTTACATCGAATCGGGACGACCCTCCATTGTTGCGATAAAATGCATCTCTTGGAATGTTAGGGCATAAACGCCCTAAGAAAGAGATGTTGGTTAAATGCCAACATCTTTTGTTAAAACTTGACCTCGTTTTTTCCAAGAAACAAAAATGTCCAACACTGACTTTGTCTCCTTTATTAAAAAGGGTTGTTCCGAAATGCTTTTGGAACAGGGGCAAATGGAGCATTTGACAAATTGGGTGTCCTCTGGGACAATAGGCAAATTCTTTGCTCTCTAGATTCTCGCAAGCAAAACTTGGCTCTATCACAAAATAGAGTCTATGATCACATCAAATTTAAAGCCATAAACGTTTATGGCCCCAATCGCATTGCTCTAAAAAAGAGAACATGGGACAAACGCAAATTTTCTTGAACCCAATGCTCAACCAGTCAAGAATCCTAATTGGTGGGGATGTCAATTTCATCCTTAGTGATGGTGAGAAAGAGGAGGGAAACAAAAATCACCCAATACAAAAATAATTCTCTTCTTCCATACATGAATGGTCCTATTGACATCCCCTAAAGGTATTTATTCATGGACATATCAAAGATCGGGGTTTTGTAGGATTGCTAAAGGATTCGACCATTTCCTCGCCTCTGAATGATGGATGGATTGGTGAAACATGGATTAATGAATGCCATATTCTCAAAATTTCGAGATCATATCAATCCACAATTAACCTTCATATCACAATTGATGCAAACCTCACCAATGTTCTTTTAATTTGAGCTAATGTGACTAAAAAGAAGCACCTTCCATGATAAGTGGTAGATGGTGGAAAGAATGCCCAAAAATAAAAGGAACCAAATCATGTCTTTATTTCTAAGCTCAAGTACTTAAAAAGTTGCCTCCGAGATTGGAACCACAATCACTTCAAGAACATCTTCACTCAAAAGAAAAAAATGGAAGTAGATATAGTGAATTCAACAAAAAGTTTTGGGAGTCTCTGCTCGGATGATACACTACTTGCGGTGAAGAGATTGTTGGCGAACTTGGAGGACATATACGCCAAAGAAGAAATCTTTTGGAAACAAAAATCAAGAGAGAATTGGCTTGAAGACAATGACAAATAAAAATTATTTCATACGTCCACCATTGAGAAAAGGCAAATAAATAGAATCACTAGCATTCAAAGCTTCGATCAACAATTTCTCAAAACCCTAGTAGAAATCCGAAATGGGCATATGTCTATTTCTAATCGATGCTCTCCTCATCAAGCTCTCCTTGCCTCATTCAACTTGACACTTTGTAGCAGATATCCCATATCTCATCTCCCCAAACAAAATGCCAATCTCCTTGCTCCCTTCTCCAAAGTGACGAAAATTAAAGTAACAATCTTCATGATGCGGGACAAAGCCCAGTGCCCTAATGGATATCCGGTAGCATTCTACCCATCTTTTTGGGATAATAATGAAGAAGTCATTGCGGTAAATAATAAGATTTGGAGATCTCGAGAAAATCCTCACAGAGTTGAGTTGTGTTTTCATTGCCCTCATCCCTATGAAACACGACTCCTACTTCTCATACTTCAAGACAATCTCACTCTACAACACCATCTACAAAAATACAATGAAATTGGTGGTTTGAAGATTACGAGTTCTACTCCCTCGGATAATTTCTCCAAAACAAGGTGGAAAAATTTTAGATGGAGTTGTTTGCATGAACTTATTTTTCACTCTTATTAATGATTTCTTTTTACAAGTTGTCGGTCTGCACTAACCTCCTTGCGTGATTGCCTTAAGGGGTGTACCATGAGTGAGCTTGGGCTGGTTGAGAATACCTAATTAGGGAGTTGTCATGGCACGAGCTAAAACTTGCCCTAAAGCATGCCTTCCTACTACCTTCCTAGTAAGTATCACTTGATATCCTTAAGACTATCACCTTCATGTCATCTTCCTATAAAGCACATTCGGATCCCTTCAAATCACCTTTATACCTTCTCCAAGAGCCTACTCTACCTCCATTCTCTTTCCTCCCTCCACCTTTTTCCGTGGATGTTTGTATCCAATGACATTGATGATGGTCAACGTTATCCGGTAGACATCTAGCCGACTACATCAATCATGGTCAACACTATCGCTAACTAAGATAGTGACTTCAAGTAATGTTCTCCTATAAATAGGCATCATTGTTGTCATTTCTCAAAGATATCATCATATAATCCACCGTGCTTTTGCTCGCAAATATGTCGTAAAAGGCTTAAGAGGTTGAGGGTCTTAGTGAAGCTTATACTAGATCACCATTGGAGCATTGGGTTACTAGGAGCAACAAGAATAAGTTGCAGCAAGGAGGTTAACCTTAGTATTTAGGGTTCCCAACTTTGGTCTACTTAGGTCTACTTATCCCTCTTGTGATGCACCCACGACAACTCTCTCACAGGTGCTACTAACACTAAAAGAGGTTTATGCACCAATGGTGTCTTCACAAAGGTAAGTATACTCAACCCTATCTCTTTCATTTATGTTGGTGTGATTGATTATGTTGATGTATCATGTATTAGACTAGGATAATGTAGCATATCTTTGTCTATCACATTATTACCTTCCTTTACAGCACATGCTTGATGCCTAATGGCATTACAACTCTTAGTTTTAGTCTAGCTCTCGCTTACCTTCAGTACTCTTAAAACCTTAAGGATTCTAGTAAGACTCCACCCCCATATCTTAGACATTAAACATAGGATATGCAACCCTACACCTTTGATACGAGTGTGGATTCCTTTCTTCTAGATCCACGACTATTACGCCCTAGGCTTTATCTTTGGCTTGTGTGTTTGCCCTAGAATGGTCCTAGACCGGACTCCACCCAACGGATCACTTCCTTCTTCACAGTGTTACTGACAAAGAGAGGCGTCAAGCGCCCTAGTGAGACCGCCCCACTTACTCCTCTAGATTGGTTCGGCCCAAGGATACCATCCATGGTTCTCCAGTCATCATAGGCATGCCCGTACTAGGCTTGGCCTCGGGAGGAGAGACGAGATCCGGGTAGAGGGATAATCTGTACCTAGGCGAGTAATCATGTCAAGCGACTCACTTTGATGGGTAGGCATTCTATTCTCAGCTTCTTCCAGTCGACCTCGGATGTTAGGAGAGTTGGATCTTCCATCCCCGATGGGTTTTCCTCCTTTCTCTTCCTTGGTCGTCTTTCCCCCTCTCTTCCTCTAACTTGTTTTTCCACCCCCATTTTGGGTGGTGTGATTTCTTTCTTCCAGTTGGCCACTTCTTCTGGCCTTTGTATTTCGTCTTTCTCGGGAACTCTTTGGTTTTCCCGCCTTGTATCGGTGCTCGTTGTTTTCTGCAATCCCTTTGACCTACTTTTGTGGTCATTTGTTGGACATTAATATATTTATCTTATCTTATCTACTTATATCCCGATCTATATGATTAAAGAGTGAGAGAGAGAGGATAATCATATTAATTATCTTAGATAACATACATTCTAGTTGACATGACGTGAATCTTACTCCAACCTTGATTGAGTTATATTCACGTTATTTTTATCTCCCATCACATCATCTTCTTATCTAGCTTAATAGCGACATCAATTCATCAAGTATACCTTGCTTGCCAAATTTCATTTCTTCCACCTTTAGAACCCCTATAGGTTATTTCTCCATTCCTACCATGGAACATTTTTATAGCGCTCAAAATATCGATTGGGCCTCTTTTCGACAACTTCAACCCTTTTACGCAGATTGTAATATGACAACATCTTCTAAGAAAACCTTGCCTAACACAACTGGTAATAGGGTTTCCACTAGATCTCAAAAAAACAAACCAATAATCAACAAAGAATCATAGCGAGAGTGAAGAGGATGATTTCTATCCCAAATACACATCCACGATATGAAAATTCATCCATAATTTTTTAATTTTGTCATGGAACCTCCAAAATCCATTCATAAAGTATGGATGAGCTCATTAATCATCACAATCCCATAAATAACATCTTTAGGGAAAGGAAAAGCATGACTTTCCCTCTCTTTTCATCTTCTAATCCTTCCTCTTCCTCAACCATGGTGGGTGCTAACCTCAACAATACACCTCAACCGACCAATACCAATCATGGATTTAACACAAATAATCTTACACCATTGGACCAAATGTCCCACATGCAAACCGCATATCTTTATAACAATCAATTCCTAAACATGCGAAGCCAACTTGGCTCAAATGTCGATCGATCATACCATATTATTCAATGGGGCACCAAATCAATGTTCCTGCACTTTCTTGATCCTCCCGAGGATCCCAATCCCACAACCACCCGTCACTTAACAACGTTCTTTGCTCAATACAAAGGGAACTTTTATCTCCTTATATTGCACGCACTAGATAGTGAGGGAATAACCCCAACCATCAACTATGATGGACAAACTAATCCCACGCTGCATCTTAAGACTTTTCACAACGCTACGAAAAGATTGGATCAAAGCAAACTCTTATGTGGCCACCAAGCTCTTAGGTAAGACCCTTACCGTGCAATGTACTAGATTGGTACCATACCCTTATGTCTAGATCCATTGTTGATCTTGAAGGTTTAGTCAATGCCTTAGTCAAAGAATTTCACCGTCATGACCTACTTGAAAACGCTAATGTCTTTATCAATTGTAAACAATTTGAATATTAAATAGCTCAAGCCTTTATCAAGCAATGAAAATCCTTGACCAACAAAATCGAGCACATGTCCAATGGCAATCGGTTTGTTTCTACACTTCCTTCCGGCGTTAGAACCTCGCCTTCAATACAAGGATGGGTCCTCTCCATCATCCATGGAGGAAGTAATCGAACAAGCTAAACGGCAAGATTGTCTCATGCGAGAATTCAAGAAACCTTAACCTCAACAACATCAACAACAAAAAACCTTCACATCCTCAAGCTATTAGAATATAAGGCTTACCTTATATAATTAATTCACTATTAGTTATGTATTAACTAATATTCGGTTGTAACCACCTCAATCATTTTGTATCTATCTCTTGCATAATAAAATGGAAACACAATCTACAATGTGTGCATTCCAATTTTCTCGAGCCATTCTTTCTCTGTTCACATCTTCTAACACAACGACCTCAAAACTGCAACACCATTGATGATGGAGTCAGAGACGCTCACAATCATGGAAATGCTTCCGAACAAACCATAAAAATACGACACCTCTCAAGGTTCAGCCCCTCAATCAAAGGGAGGCTCCTTTCCTCATCCATCCCGCCAAGGGGATTGTCATCAACCTCTCACAAGAGAAGAATTAAGACGGAGTCCACATGGGCCTCTGCAAAGTCTATGAACCCTTCCCAACCTCTTCCCCGGTGGTACGACGACAACAAATTTCGTTGGTGGCATGCTAATTGGGGTCACTCTCATGACAACTCTCAATTGCTTGAGCAATGGTCTACACTTTCTTTCTTGGACATGACTTCGATCATGAAGCCATGATAAGAGAGACAGGACAAAGCCATAAAAGCAAGAGACAAAGTAGAACAACACATTCGACATAATGGCGTGCATAAGATTAACACACATTTGGGTATTTACAGAGATCCTTTACCTAAACCACTCTAAGGCTAATAAATCACATCATCCCGCTAATGACAATCAAAATTCAACCCCCTCAGCCAATGCAATAAAACCACTTTCAAGTTTCAACACAAAAAATACAATTAACATGTAAGGTATGAAAGAAGTAATTGTATGCGTTGACTCAATAAAATACAAACTCTCGTAAGACCTACAAGACTTTTCAGGCCTATCCTACAAGTTCAAAGTCATCTACCATGGTCAATGTCGTACAAATTGAGCAAAAATAAAAAAATTGGCCCAATCTGAGTTCTGAACCTCTCCCGAGATCATTATGACTGAGACTCCTCACATTCAAAGCAGCCTACAGCCTAGCTCAAAAGAATGAGATCTAATCAAGGAACTCACAAATCAAATCCACTTTCTCAAACTCGTGAGAACCTCACCTAAGCATCGTAATTGTTTGATGACGATACTCTTCAACATGAATATCCCTCAATCACAAGCTTTGGGGCAAGAGTTCTCTTGTTTGGTTTGGATGAGAACATACTCCAACAACATGAAGAGCTATCTATTCAAACCAATCAAACCACTGATTAATCCTCGTCTCTCTGTTTTTGCATCTAATCTATGATCCCAGAGTAACACTTGTTTTGTGTCGAAGACCCTCCTTTATTTGTTTTTGTCAAGATTGTCATATTGTAAATCAATAGGGCTCCCATCGACAAGGGTTTCAGCTCACACATTGTTTCTTTAAAATTCATCAAATCCTTTAGTTGTTGAAAGGATGACCTAAAATCAACCCACAACATGTGTCAAAGGTATGATCAAGGCAAATAGCCCCATTGAGTTGTATTTGGTTGCACATTACCATGCCTCTTTGCACCATTAGAGTGAGGTTATTATCTTCAAATTTCCTCTATCGTATAATATTTTTCTATGCCAACCATGGACAAAACGAATGCACGTCCTCACTCATCCACATGTCAATGCTGCAAATTTCTTTACCTAGGTGTCATTTATAAAATTCAAGGTCATATAAACCCTTGGAACTTCGAACAACTTCAACAAAGGAATTTTCAAAATCTCTGCCCTTGAGAAACTACCTTGTATTCCCTTCCAAGAGTATTGTTGCTTTAACTACCCAGCTGACACTATCCAAGGATATAGCATACATACTGAACTAGTTGGGAGATCTTCCAAAATCTCCTCAATTCGGATGATGACAAGCCCAATCAAATCAACCTTAAAATCAAAACTTCTAATCTTCTCAACTTTATCATTGGATAGTTGCCTCCCTCCTTGCAGCCTTAATTTCGCAAGAAAGCAATTAACACAATTCCTATCACCATTTCTACTATCACACCTCCTCTTAAGGAAGATCACTTCTTCCTCTCCTAATGAAACCATCATAGGATGTCTTAACATCAGCCTTGCTACCCCTGATTATGATGACAATTATTCATTACATGATCCTTTCTTGTTTGGTTATGCCCAAGCTAAAAACACAAAGATTCTACGATATCAACAATCATTACAATCTACCTTTGACACTAGCAACTCTTACAAGTGGGGACCCTTCTTTAGTGTGTCTTCCCGAGAATCTTTACAAACTAACTTCAACTCCAATATCAACACTATTAGTGTCCTGCCTGATTCTGAATTTAAGAACTTCAACATTGAGCCTAAGGACAATCATTTGATGAGTGACAACCCGATGCTCCTCAACCAAAGCTTGAACCAAGCACAACCTTAGTTCCTTTGGTTAGGCTCTTATCGTAGAAACGACAGCTTCTCCTTCCTAGACATCTTTAATCCAGCCTGTTGTCGTGTCACCTACAAACTCCTCTTATGAGCACATACTATTATACATGCGGCACGATGCACCGGTCCTTTGTTAAAGATTGTTGATCATACCAAAAACATATGAAACATCTTGAAGCACAGCTGCGTGAAGAAGAGAATCAGCAACAAACTTGTCTTCTCCCTTCTCCACAATGATATTTTTCAAATCATGGCCTTTGCTCTCATTCTGGCGCCACATGTCAAGTACTCCAGCAGCAGCAGCAGCCGCAATTACCTTCTCCTCCACCTCAAGTCAAGGAATTGGTTCCTCCATACATTTTATGTCACTTCTCAATCACAAGGAACGCACACCTTCATACACACATTTTAGGAGGTTCTCTCTCAGATCTCCATAAGGGTTGAAAAAACTATGATAGTAGTATGCAATGAGATACACCATAAAATCTCAAAGGTCCTCAAAGACAATAAGGACAGTGTGATCCTTACAAGATTTTACATTCAGCTACAGGTTTACAATGTGACAATTGTTTCTAGAAAAAACAATGTATGTTTATTGACATCGACGTTTTGGATCAAACATCTATTGTTCATCCTGATGATGGATCATGTGGTTTGATCCGAACGCGTCAATGTCAATAAACATACCCAATTTTTTCCAGAAATAATTGTCTCATTCATATGGACTGTGGAAATTTGCTATCTCTTATAGTTTACAATGTGATAGAGGATGTTCGCAGTTCAATTACACGCTCTCTATGAGTTCATTGTTTACTTTTACATACTCTCCCACTATGACTTTTGTTAGTATCTTTTACAACCTACCTTACTACCTCTCTCCCTTGGGTTTGTTCGTCCATTAACCTCTTTTAGAACTTCGGTGTTTTACTAATTTTTACAACCTTTTCCCCTCTTACGTTTATCTGGTGGTTGAGCACTTTGGTAATTTACTACTTTTTATAGACTTTCCCTCTTGGGTTTATTCCACCATTTGCTTCTTCTTAGGATCTTTTGGTATGATTGTATCACATTTATGATAACTTTTTCCCTCTCGGGGTTTACCATTTTCTATGCTTATGGTGGACCTTGCGTGGTTTACAATCTTATCTTATGGCATTCCTATCAATTTACGATTACACTACTTAGTTCATATCTTCTCGTTGCCCAAAATAACCCCTTGGCTATTTTGGCAACTTACAATTCCATTTTGGCTTTGGTATCATGTTTTTAGGTTGCACGCACTTTTGGTTTTCTCCTTGGTACAATTTTCATGGTTGCAGTTCCCTCGCATGCTCTCGCAGATCTCCTTGTTTTCTTCTCCTTCCTCGCTTTCTTACACGCTTGGCGCGCTTTGCATCCCTCTTTCCCTTTCTGCAAATTCTTTCCCCTTTCCCTTTCGCGTGCACTCCTTACGCATTCGCTTCTTCTATCCCGATTGTTGCTCATTCTCTCGCATGCTTCTCCCTTTTTCTCTATTGGCATGCTTCCCATGCGTGCCACCTTCTCCCAAGCTTCCACGCTTTCCTTTGGCGAAACTCCGGGTCTCCCTTGCACATTTGCATATCTATGCACATATGCACCCCTTTCCCAAACACCGTGCATGTCACGGACTTCTTCGCATCCTTATGCAAACTTGCTCCTCTCGCCTCCCGCTCCCGCGCATGCACTGGAAGGCTGTAACCTCCGCACCAATCAAGACCGCGACGTGTCCAATATGGGGCTTGCGGATAAAGTGCATTTCCAACCACCAATAGAAAAGTGCCAACTGTGACCGAATCCTTGTCGCGAATGAAGTCGTGATACGTAGCGAAGGTCGAGCTTACGGTCAACTAGTAAACTTTGGCAACCAATCGGATAGCGCCACGTGTCTAGTGTGTTCCCCTTGCACTGCTGCGGATCTTCAAATCACCATAACTTCCTCCACAGAGCTCAAAATCATGCATAGTTGGTCTTGTTGGAAAGCTACTGACGTGGGCTACACTCTAGGCTCTTCAAAATCAGATTTTGGCAGGATTTGGTAGGTGAAAATGGGAAAATGTGATTTAGGTCATTAATGTGTAGTTACAGTCGACTCAACCACCCGGATTTCATGGGATTTGGCCTCTTTCCTTCTTCCACAAGCAAACTGACATGGGAGAGTGGATTTGACAAAGCTCCATGTTGATTTGCAGGCATTCAATGCTTCTTGTTGGTGGTTGGATCCTTGAATCCAAGTTTTCCCTCTCTTTTCCCTCCTCTTCTCTCCCATTCTTCTATATATTGTAGAATAATGCCCATTTGTAAAGGTTGGACCCTCTTGGAATGCAAGGGCATTATTCAAAGTAGTGCATTTTTGTATTTTGAGTTGCAGGCCTTAGATTTGGGCCACTGCGTGTTGATTCTTGCCTCCTTCCTCCATTGTAATGGATTGTGCATTCACTTGAAGCAATAAAAATTGTGTTTTGTGGCTATTCTCTACCCTTGCCTATGTTTATTACATCTACTTGCCTTTCTTTTGCAATATTGGTATGTTGTGCATGTTTTATATCTCTTGCAGGGTTTCTTTTCTGTTGTGCTCCATGGAAATGAGAGCTTGAATGTTGTTACGATTGTGGCACGTATGTTTTCCCTTCCTTTGCTCATTTTCCCTCATTTTCACTCATCTGAGAGTGTCCTTCCCCTTCTTTCTGGTGCTATCACCTCCCCTTAGTTTAGGATTTCAGTTTTTCATGTATTTCCCTCTCCTGGTCCCTTGGAATGATAGAGTAGAGTTAGATAGCTGCATTTCCCTTATTAGGAGTAGTTTTAGCAGTAGGAATAAGCAGAGGAAGTCGGCCTTCTCCGAAGGTCTATCTCAAGCGCAAGTCCCACAACTTGGAGACAGTCCCATGTTGCCTCAAAGCCCTAGATCTTTCTGATTCGGGTGTGGGTACAATTTTGAGCTCCAACACTTACCATCTTCATTTCCTATGAAGCAAAACTTTCTTTGTGGTCAGCTACTAGCTTTATCCTTCATTGTATCACTCTCCTTATAGTTTCACTCTTCTCGCTCCCTCTCCCATTTGAGGGATACTTGATCGGAGATGAGATCACACTCCTTCATTAAGGTAGGTCTCGGGGTACCTAAGCATCTTGGCTATAGGTTTTACTCTATAGCGGTAAAATGTAAGCACTCTAGCATTGTCATCTTTCATACCCATTTGATCAGCCTTTTGAATCTGTATGGAGGAACAGAAAAAGCCAAAAAATTCAAAAGCCATATTATCAAAAGAAAAATCAAACAAAAGGCAATAGAAAAAGGCAAACTATTAAAATCAAAAGTCAATCACAAACAAAAAGACGTGATATCATTGGCACACCCCTATCCTACTTGAAATCTCAAACTCCACGGTTGGCCTTATTACAAAGCCTAAGGTCCTTTGGGGTGTGGTAGGTTTTTCTAACTAGGGTAAGAGGCTACATATCTATCATTAATTGCCCTACCTTTTTATGCAAATAACTTAGTCACGCAGTAGGCCTGGGACCTTTAATTGAGGTCGTGATTTAAGGGGAATAATGTTGTGAGAAGATAGAAACCTTTACCATTTTTTCATCTCATAAACTAACACAAGATAGATTTATACCTCACTAGTTTGCCTAAGCCGAACCCACATACTTGGGTTCCTTCATTTCTTGATGACGAAAACCTTTAGTCATGACCTATTGATTAGAGTGTCTCATTCTCCACTAAGGATCTTGTATTGCCATTGTGGTGCTTTACCTCCTAGTCACATCCCGTTTTCCTAGTACATGATTTAGAAGGGACTTGCTTGTGATTAGCGTTTTAGAGCATAATTAATACTGGAAATGTTGATTTATTGTTGTATAATCAGGGATGATGTTTTTTTATTAATTTGATTTATATGATCAGGATCAGGTAATTATTGTTATTCTACTCTACATAATTAACTGTCATTTGAACAAATGGATGTTGTGCAATAATTGTTATTAAATATTATCATGATTTTATTGTTTTACATCATATAGATTTGATATCATAAATTGGATAACTGAGTTCTATTTCTTTGTTGTGACGCAAGTACAGCCCCTCAGTGCAAGGGAGAATATCATTGGAGAGAAGGAACTAGATGCAGATTATGGGCAGTGAAGAGATGATCCAATAAATTGGTTTAAATTCATTCTAGCTGCATGTTAGACGTATACATTTGCCTTCACCTATTTTGGTACGGGAGATAACCATTTGGGTTTAGGTGAACGATTGCATACTAAATATTACTTTTGTCTTCTTGATTTCACAGTTATAGAGGATGTATTGAATCTAAGGACCCCCGGTGGTCGTAAACAATTGATGTACCCCTTATCTTTATGTATGCATTTAGCCCCTCTTTGTATCCTTTATTGCAAGCATCTTCGTAATAGGTCATTGGATCGGAGACCCAACAGACCTATACGTGTTATCAAATGGTTAATCAATACTACCATTTTTTTATATTTCGACTGTTTGATCGATGACTTAGTAGCAATAAACGTAAGATTTTGTTATACATTGATACCCGCATATGGGTTTATGTCATTTAATGATCAACTAGATGCATAAGTCACCAATCCCTCTCGTGACTTTGTGCATTTGCCTTGGTCACACCATGTGGATAAGTTGCCTAATGTGAATGATAATTATTGTAACCCGTATAATGTGAATTTTAATCGGCCTCCAAGGGGGTAAAATGTCTATCATCTCCTTCAATCGACCCTCTCCGCTTAATGTTATGAGATTAGTATTGACAGTGAATGCCGATGGCATTAGGCATTATAGGATTATATTTGAAACATTGGGAATGTGGAATGTTATCCAATCTACTTCTACACACAATAAAAATGAAATAATAAAAGACCATATGGGCTGGGCAGCTGCATATCCTCTTGTCTGCTGAAAAATCAATAGAAGCTAAGACTTTTGCCAACCAACTAACCAATCATACAATGAATGAGGATGGCTGCAAAATTATTTTAATCGTCAGTTTCAACATGAAGAGGACACGGCCTGGGAGGAGGAGAATATTTTTGAATAAAATTGGACAGGAGATGACAAGCAGGGGGCTTAAACAGCCTTCAAGGAAGAAGATGGCGTTCTTTTGAGGAGAGGGAAAGCGGGAGAAAGATTTAAAAGAAGAAGCAGATGAGCGCTTAGCAATGCGCAAGAATGGATAGGGCAGGCTGGAACAGCACATTAAGACCAGGTGAGGTGATATTAGCATGTTCAAAAACAATTCTTAATCTTGAAGTTCTAGTTCTGCATAAGCTAAGCTTGTTTATATTATTTATATCCGGGATAGCAATATTGAAGAAAAATCACCAACACCGTTGACTGCAAATAGCGTCCGCGCTTCCTTTAAATCGTCCGAGTTGTTGACATACATAGTTGAAATATATAGAAGTATTTAGGCTTTGAATATGCACGATCAAAATTGGAACAATGAGGATTTATTTTTGTTCTCCACGACTTTTAATATATTTCCACCCTTTGCATATACATCCATCCGGGCATTCGCAACTAGCACCTCTGAAACTATCCACTCCCTATTATCGCTTGAGGGATACCCATACCATGTTCCAAAGCTTCCTTGTGGCACAAGATTGTAGGACTTTAACCCCGACATTTGCTTTTCTTAAATGCACCCAAGGCCTTTTCAACAAACAAATTCTGTGTATATGCTTTAGCCATAACGCCCCATGAAATCACTTTTCCTTGAGACATTTCCAATAAACTATTTTGGTGAGTATGCTGCCAGGATGGCATTTCATGAGAAAGCCCTTCTTTGAGGCATTTTGTCAAACAGACCACTTGCATTGTATATGCTTCCACACTTTGCATTCATGTCTGCGACGTCTGCAGCATATGAAAGAA
This sequence comes from Taxus wallichiana var. yunnanensis, assembly GCA_018340775.1. Taxonomy (NCBI): domain Eukaryota; kingdom Viridiplantae; phylum Streptophyta; class Pinopsida; order Cupressales; family Taxaceae; genus Taxus; species Taxus wallichiana. The sequence continues at coordinate 657,916,106 of CM031243.1, read as the reverse complement.
ATCCTTTTCTTATGGATATATATACCTGTTCCAAGAGCTTCTCATTTTGGTGGTGTATTTATGTTGGCAGCCACCTATGTCTGACAAGCAATTTTCTGTATTTTACTATTGCCTCTAGATAGTGCAAAATATTTAATATGGGAAAATACATCTTTCAAGCTAATATCTTATTTTATCAGATATATGTCTTTTCATACTTGGTCAGAAATAGAACTAATTGATAAAATATAAAGTATCGTATATTAAAAACCATATGGTTCTTGCCTAGCTTCAGAGTTTATAACTCGATAACGACCATGGGGATGAAAGCCGATCAATGGGTCTAGTAACCCACATAGAAAGTCACTTAATGCATTTATGTGGAGTAAAGACATGAGCAATTTGTTGTTGCTTCACAACACACCCCTAATTTCACAAGTGAAATTATGGAACCCCCAGGCCTTTCTCAAGGTAACACAAACTCACGCTTAAATTCATTTTTCATATTTTGTGTAATTCCTTGTCTTTGTTTCCTAACATGTTCGTGTTGTGTTTTCTCGAGCCCCCTTTGCCATTTCACTTCCTAGGGCATCTACAAATGCGCTCTTAACTCTCGTGCAATATTTCCCAAAGATCCACGACCCACACAAAACGTTGCCCAATCTTTCGAGGCATCTTAGTTCTACACAGCTTTGTCCTTCATTCCGAAGACTACATGAAACATCCCGCAGTATCCACGGCTTTTTCTTCGGTTCGCATCCCATGGCTAACTACGTGTGTAGTCCCATAGCATTGATATAAGCCCTAGCACTATCCTTTCCGCCCCGTAGCAACGCATTATTCCCTGTGCCTAGCGATTCAAAGATGGAAACAACATGAATCATGCGGCCGCAATATTGCACAATGTTGAAAGTCCAAACAAAGCTGGCATGGCATAGTTCCTTAGACTCGCAGCCTACCATACGCTTTCGCATAGATTCCCGAATGCTCCGCAACTTGTTCTTACTAGAGAACAAGTTGCCGAACTCAAGAAATCTCGGGAAATTGTCATGGCAGCCAGAAAAGCAGGGAAATGGGCGGTGATTCGTAACCTCAGGCCAGTGGTTCGGGATTCCTTCCCCCTGGTTGGGCTCCCGGACCCAGCTCTAGTTCCAGATGACAGTTCCGGCGGGAGAAGGCTCGGAAGCAGGGCCTCTCCATCGCTTGTTGGAATGGAAATGGGTCCTTTTGGTCTTCTCCTGGCTCTCCTGCATGATGCTTTAGGTCTCTCGGACCTTCTCTTTGTTACGGAGACACATGCGAGCCTGGTTCGCCCTCTCCCGAACATCAGTGGTTACTATTGGCTTTCCGTTTGCAGACAGGAGACTCGGAGTTCTGGCGGCGTCAGAGGGTCCGGCGGGGTTGCTTGTTTAGTCAGAGACACTCTTCGGAGCAGGATTTCTATTGTCGCTGAGGATGAGTCTGCCCGCTTTCTTTGGGTACGGATCAGACGTAATTCTCCCCTCCTGAGAGACATCTTTATTGCGGTCTGCTACTTCCCTCCAGCTTCCTCTTCATTTGCCATCCACAACGGCCCAGATGGAGACCCCTTCTTTGACCTTTATGCTGGCATATCTCAGTTCTCGGGCTCTGGGGAGATCATCATCTTAGGGGACTTCAATGCCCGTACCAAAAATATGCAGATTCTGAGGCATGACAGGACCGACGATGTACTTTGCACCGCTGAGGTAGATCCAGAGTTGGTTGGTTTCAAGCGTGATTCTGAGGACACGACAGGCCCCCTGACATCCTATGGCCGACACTTTCTCCACTTAGGGGAATCTCATGACCTTCTGATCCTGAATGGCATTCCTCGCTTTCCTGAATCCCGGTTCTTCACCTGCAGACCATTTTGTGGTGGGACCAGTGTGGTTGATTACGTCATGACTACCCCCGACTTGATTCCTTACATACACCACTTTTGTGTCTCCCCCATCCCTCTTGCTGACCATGTGACCCTCTCCTTTTCCCTCCAGGCTATCCTCCCCCAGCACCCCACCCCCTCCCCTCCCCCTTGCATTTCACGTACTACTTGGAAATTTGACACAGGGGACCCCGACACCTTTTCCTCCTGCCTTCGTCTGCTTCTCCCCCATTCCCCACTTCACCTCACTCACCTCGGATCAGATGTTTAATACCCTCTCCTGCGCTATTCTTAAGGCGGCCACGAGTTCCTTCCCCCACGTCACCCACTCCACCCTACGCCGTGGTACATGCCCTATGAACAAATGGTACGACAAGGAATGCAAAGCCTTCCATCAGAAACTCCGCTTTGCTTTCTTGCATGCCCTTCCCTCCCTCCCCTCTCTGAAGTCTGCCTATCGCCGCCTCCTTCGACATAAGAAACGCGCATTTATCTCTCATAGGCGTCGTGAGCTTCGTCTGTCACTTATCCACTCTCCTAAACATTTCTGGCGCACCATTCTTCCCCGTCATTCACCTTTACCCTTGGACCTTGATCCCAATTCCATGTTCACCCACACCTCCACTCTTTATGACTTCCCGGGCCAGCCCCACATCCAGGTTCATTCCCCTCCCTCCCTTTGCCATATTTTCACCCACACCAATGTGAGGAATGCCATTCTTGCTATGAGTTGCGGTAAAGCAGGGGATGAGGAAGGGTTCCATGCGGAATTCTTCAAGTACGGTCGGCAGACACTCCTCAGTTATCTTGTGGACCTCTTCAATCAGGTGGTTTGTACAGGTTTTCCAGTCTCTTGGTCCCACCACATCATCCACCCCATTCACAAGTCAGGGCCCACTTCCGACCCCAACAATTACAGGACTATCATGGTGGGTCACACATTCTCCAAGCTCTATGCTACTGTTCTTCACTTGCAGCTTTCTGAGTTCCTCGATCAGTATCATTGTAGAGCTAAGGGACAGGCGGGCTTCCGACCGACTTACCAGACTACCGACCACATCCTCACTCTTCGGGCTATCATCGAAGAGGCTCGCCACCGCTCTTCCAGAGTTTTCTGTTGTTTCGTGGATTTTCGGAAAGCCTTTGATTCTGTTCCACGGGAAGCCCTTTTCCACAGGCTCAGAGATATAGGCATTTCCGAGACTCTTCTTACAGCCATCATGCGCCTTTATGAGGAGGTCCTTGGCCACCTTCCCACTTCTGCTGCTGTCCGACTTCATTAGGAGTACCATTGGTGTCAAACAGGCTGCCCCCTTTCTCCTACCTTATTTGGGATCTATATCGATGAGCTTGAGGAGTTTCTCAGGGATCACATACAGGAAGGTGATGGGTGCCTTCTGCACCAGGTTCTGATTTACATCCTTCTCTTTGCAGATGACGTAGTTCTCCTTGCTTCTTCCGCTGAGGGCCTCCAGAGGCAGCTTGATGCCTTAGCCCTTTTCTGTGATCATCGGCAGCTGACTGTGAATCTTGGGAAAACCAAAGTTATGGTTTTCAATTGTTTGAAGACTTCCGACCTCCACTTCTTCTTTAAGGGTGTGGAGATTGAGATCACTTGCTCTTATACCTACCTAGGGATTCTCTTCTCTAGACCTCGTTTTAGCCTTCGTCCTGCTCTCCGACCCCGGGTTAATAAGGGATATGGTTCTTTGGCGATTCTTGAGAGACAGTGTTTCTGCCACCACTTTCAGGACATTCCTTCCAAGATGTCCCTCTCCGATTCCCTGGTTAGGCCCACGATTCTATATGGTTTGGAAGTTTGGGGTCCCTCTCTCTTGGACTCAGATTAGGCCACTATCGAGCGCATCCAGATCCTCATGCTCAAACGCATTATCAGGTGCAAAGAATATGTTCCTCACAACATTATCCTCGCTGAGTTTGGGGCTCGCCCTTTTCGGTTGGAGACCATCTTCAGCCTTGTGTTCTTGTTGCACCGTATTCGGGGGTATTCTAGTTCCTCTGTTGTGACAAGGACAGGTACACTTATCTTGCCTACTGCTCCTCTGAGGCTATTGCTTCCTCAGATCACAGTAGACGTTCTCGTTGTTGGTATGCCTGCATTTCACGCCTCTTCGAGTCCATTGGCATCCAGATGGACCGTCTCCCACCCTTCAGCTATTCTCTGGATGCTCCCGCCCACCTGCTACCCAACCAACATGATCTTCATAGGATAATCAGAGATGATATCTACAGACAGTTCATCCAGCACACATGGACCAACCCCGGGGGGGTTGCGTCCGAAGATGTCATTCTACGCGACACACTTTCTCGAGATCCGTGATGGGGTCATCTTCAAACCCATGTACGTTTCCCGATTGGTTGCAGGTCCTTCGTATCTCTCTGGGTCAGTTTCGAGTGGGCTCACATCGACTCCGTATTGAGACTGACCACCACTTAGACCGCTCGGAGCGGACTTGCCTGCTTTGCTCTCTCCAGGAGGTTGAAACTGAAGAACACTTCATTTTCAGATGTCCTGTTTACTATGAGATTCGTGGGCGATTCCATTGCTTGTTCCGCGAGCTTCCTTCCTTCACAACTTTCTTCAGATACTATGATCAGAGATGTCTTGCCCTCTACCTTCAGGAGGCCATCAGGCTCTGGGACAGGCTCCTCCATCCTCCCCCGACGGATGGCTACTAGGCTGATCACTTCCTTCTTCCCATTGCTCTCTCCGGTGAGGGGTGCTAAGCGGCATTTGGTCACGTGTTTGGACCCTCAGCCTAGGTCCGTCCGGTCCCGTGACTCCGTTCCTTCCACCCGTGGCTCCTTATCTCAGGCATGTCCCATGGCACCTCCACATGGACAGCGATCCACCGGGCCTACTTTGAGGCACCGCCTTCCTCCCGGTCGTCAGCTCCCAAGCATTCCACAGTCTCTGCTTCTTGTCGTCGGCGCACTGCGAGTTACTCCCATCCGGCCTCAAGTGTTAGGTGATGTTGTTGGGGATGTTGCTCCTTCCGCTCCCTCCCCACACTGTCATCTCTCTCTTCTTCATTTCTGGCCTCTCGGCCTCTGTTGTTTCCTTCTCCTCCTCTCCTTCTCTCATTGTATTTCGGGTGACCCGTTTGGGTCCTCTTGCTGGGTTTGTTTTGCTTTGTACTCTTCAGTCCCATTGACCTACTTTTGTGGTCATGTGTTGGACATTAATAACATTATCTTATCTTATCTTATCTTAGGCAAATTACCTACCTCACAAAGCATTGTAATTCTTCGTCGCATTGAGAATTGTATGTATATGGAACCCACTTAGGCATATCTAACACCTAACACTTGGTTTTGAAAGTTTATGTTGCGGCTAGTATACACGCACTCGCGATATCTTAAAAATATTGCACGCATGAAATGTTAGAGATTCTTCTAATGAGGGTTTCGCACATAACTTAGCACACAATTACATTAGCAATGCTGCACAAAACCAAAACTTATTAAGCACACAGACTTGCGCACAGAACAGGGAAAAGAAAACGTGCACTAATATAGTGCGCACGTTGTATGTTGCTAATGTTTAATTGACCATTCATAATAGTAACATCGTGTCTTCCATTTGTGCGCGCAAGTATTGTACAGACATCCACAATACCATAAGGGACAGCATAGTGACGGGAAAGCAAAAGGATGCAAAAGTTATGAAGTCCGTGCAATGCCATCAAAGACATTGTGTCGCGCAATGAACAAGTCAAATCCCATGGCGCAAAATATGAGCGCAAAACTACCGCACAAAGGTCAAAAAGTATGCCTTTCGCCAACATAGTGCGTTGAAACTCAAAAAGTGCATGGTTGACTAGAGACAAAAGCCGATTGAAAATTCAATAGAGCTGCCATTTCTAACATAACTATACACAAAGCTGACATTTCGTCAAAGAATCAAGATCTCGTCCACTTGAAAGCATTGGAAGTTGTGAAAATCTCCTTGGACACACCATGTCGTGGAATGGAAGATGAAGAATTTAAGGAGGATTGACTTATGCTTATGCAACCTGCCCCTGCACACCACTAACCATTAAATGCCACCAAACCAAAGATTAACCCAATCCATGCTTATTGTAAGCAATTAACAATTTCATGAAGACTTTAAGATTGTTGAAGAGGATTGAGTATGTCTGATCTGTAAACTCTTGACTTTGGAATTATCCACGAGAATCACAATTAATTTCTTTTTCTTTTTCAAGGGGCAGGAGGTTGAAATCACCAACACATACTTATTTGGGTGTCTTGTTCTCAGGGCCTAGATTTAGTATGAGGCATGCCCTTCAACCGCATGTGAACAAAGGTTATGGGTCTCTTGCCATTCTTGAGCGACAATGTTTCCGGCACCACTTTCAAGACATTTCCTCTAAGATGTCTCTCATGATCTCTCTCATCCGACCCACTGTTCTCTACGGGTCTGTTGTTTGGGGGCCCTCCCTTTTAGCTATGGATTGGGCGTCAGTTGAGAGAGTGCAGACTCTCCTCCGTCGTTTCATCAGATGCAAGCAGACGGTTCCTCAGTTGATTATTCTAGCCGAATTCGGCGCCAGACCTTTCCGTCTGAAACCATTTTTGACATTTCGCCTTCATCCACCGCGTCAAGAGGTTTGGGGATTTCTCCGATGAGCGGAATAGGTACCCGTATCTCGCTTATTGTTCCTCTATGAGTATTGCTCAGGATAGAGGACATTGCTGGTTTTCCGATACTTCGGGTTTGTTAGGTTCTATTGGTATTCAGATGGATCATCTTCCCCCCTTTCATTATTCCCTAAATGCTCTCAGTCACTTCTACCCACCAAGCAGGTGTTGAATAGGTCCATCAGAGAGGATATTTACAGGTGTTTTATTCAGACTACTTGGGTGAACCCCATGGCGGCTTGCGTCCTAAGATGGCCTTTTATGCAAAGCATTTTCTTGAGATCGGCGACGGACTCATCATCCGCCCCAGGTACACCTTTCGCCATTGGATGCATGCCCTCCGCATACCCCAGGTCGCTTTCGAGTGGGCTCTCACAGATTTGCATTGTGAGACGGATCATCATATTGACCACGGTGGCAGGACTTTGCAGGATCTCGTAGCCTCAGGAAGATTAATACTGAGGACCATTTCATCTTCCGTTGCCCCATATCTATGAAATCAAGGGACGATTTCATTGCCTCTTCAGAGGGGTTCAAACCTCCGGTTTTCTTCGAGATATATTGACCAGCGTGTGTCTTGCCCTCTATATCCGTGAGTCTCTGGAGCTCCGGGACCAGATTCATCACCCACTTCGAGTCATTTCCACGAGACGGATTACATCTTTCTTTTCGGTTTTACCCGCAATGGGTGGTACCAAACGGCAGAGCCACTCTGATCCTATTACAAGGCATAGATCAGTTCATTCCCAGCTAGACCTTCACAGCTCCCCCAGTGGCCACCAGCCGGCTCGGCGTACACGTCTCAGAGGGCAATCCAGATCTACTCGCCTCCCTGGCGGTCGTTCTAACCTTAGTTCTCTGCGAGGGAGGGGCCTCGCCCCCTCCTCGACGATTCATTCCATCAGTAGCTACTTCTTATCAGCTTTGAATGTTAGGAGGGATGGGACTACCATTTCTGAGTAGACAACTCCTTATCAGCCCCCTCCTTCATTCTCTTCTCCGCTTTCCTTCCCCCCTCTGTCTCATTATCCCCGTCTGTGGGGGTTTTGTTTTCTTGTTCTTCTCTTATTCTCTCTTTTGTTCTCGGGAACTCGTTTTGAGTCTTCCCCACTTGCACTTTGTATATTGTTTGGACTGCAGTCCCATTGACCTACTTCTGTGGTCATTCGTTGGACATTAATATATTTATCTTATCTACTTTCTATTAGAAAATAACAGAGATAGCTAGTGAATGAATTATACTTGTGCTTAGAATCAACAATTTGCAGAAAAGGAAAGAATATAGACTCATACACCAACAATTTTATCCTGGAAAACCTCCAAGGAGGAAAACCAATCGGGAAGGGCAATTGCTCTTTCTTCCCACTTTTATTGGCCAATTCAATAATAAGTACAAAAATTACAATAAGTATGAAAGAGAAGTAGATAATATCTCACACTTCCTCCCAGTTACTTGCTTGCTCTGTCTCAATTACTCCTTGCTTCTACAAATCACAATTCCAACACTAAGAGCTTCTTACTCACTTGCTTCATGCTTCGATGCCTTTGTTCTCTTCCATAACATGCATTTATAGCCTTTCTCATGTTCTCCCGTGCACTAGAGAATGGGAAAGGTCATGCAGAAGAAGAGACATGGACACCCTTTGGAATTCTAGGACTGTTCACGTCATATTTTATTTTCTCATCATGAAGAACCAAGACCGCCTCCAATGCAGACCGGCGGTTCGGCCAGCCGCCCGATACCTGCAGGCGGCGGTCCTGTCACTAAACAAACAGAACCTTCGTGTATCATTTTTTTCTTCTTCATGTTGGCTGATTTGATAAAGTAGAGTCATTTTGGATCCCTATGGATCACACCTCCCCTACTTAGGAGGCTTTTGGTCCCACAAAAGCTTAGTGGGGGAGTAGATGAGGAAATAATTCCCTCACTTGCTCCTTCGGTACCACCGGCCTGCCTTGGTGTCTTTCCTTTCGTCCTAATCTGCCAAGACTCCTGCGGACCTCTCCTAGTCTCTCTGACCTTCTACTACAACACTACATCCTCCTCCAATTCGCCTTGTGAGTCCAAGACGCAATCCTCAATGGAAGGTAGCAATTGTAGTTCTTCATCTTCATCTAGCATGGATGGCTCATATAGGTGCAAGTTCTCGCAGTTTACTATAGAGTACATCCTCATGAATGACGGCAAATCAAGTCGAAAGGCATTTTCTCCAACCTGCTCCAATATGGTGAAGGGTCCATATCGTAATGGCTTGAGCTTCCGTGCTTGACCTTGTAGTCTCTCCTTGCTCAAGTAAAGCCAAACTCTATCTCCAACATGAAGCTTATGTTCCCTTCTATGCTGATCGTGCCTAGCTTTGTACTTGGCCTGAGATTTCTCTAGCTGTTCCTTGACTTTGAGATGGATTTGCCGGATCCTCTCAATGAATTTGTTTGCTCTAGTCACCTTTGTGTCTCATGTATCCTTCTCATCCTGCTGTCCAACTGCTATGTCCAGTAGGGATTTGTAGGTAGATATCCCAAGCATGCTTCAAACGGTGACTTCATAGTGGATGTGTGTACTTGCCTGGTTATAGGAATGTTGAATGTAGGCTAAGGACTCATCCCAAGTCCTTGGGTATTTGTTGTTATACCCTCTGATCAACTGTACCAAAGTCCTGTTTACCACCTCTGTTTGTCCATCTGTCTGTGGATGGAAAGTTGTGCTCCTCTGTAACCTGGTATCCATCTTGTCCCACAAAGTAGTCCAAAACTTCCCCAAGAACCTAGAATCCTTGTAAAACAATAGACTTTGGCAAACCAAAATGCACCCATACATTAGCAAAGAAAAGATCTACCGCCTCATGTGCTTTTACTTGTCTTTTTACATGCCATAAGAATACACATCTTACTAAATCTATCAACAACATAGAGATAGTCATGGCCATGTTTAGACATAGGTAATCCTCCTACAAAATCCATAGAAATGTCCTCCCACGGATGAGTAGGTACTGCAAAGGCATATACAAACCTTCCTTCCTAGTCTTAGGCTTGCTAGTACAACAAAGTTTACATCCCCGTATAAATTTTGATACTTCTTCTTGCATATTGGGCCAATACACGTACCTTTGCAAGTGGGCTAGGGTCTTACCAACACCGAAATGTCCCGCTACTTTCGAGGTATGTGCTTCCCTCATCAATAGAATTCGCTCTTCTTTTGGCATGCAAAGCTTCCCCCATCGGTAGAGCAGCCCGTCTTTGAGATAACAATCTTCAATCCCTATCCTTTCAGCCCTTGGGACTGCAACTGCTGAAATGTCACCCCAAAGTCTTTGTCCTGGGCATATGCCTCTCCGTAAGCTTCCTTCGTGAAGGGCTCGATCTAAGAGATAATGGCCAAACAAGAAAACTTCTCCTATGTGGGTGGCCTAGACAACATGTCTGCCACCAAGTTTGTACTACCCTTCTTGTATTTAATCACCAGATGGAACTGCTAAAGGAACCCCATCCATTTATAGTGCCTTGCCTACTGTAATTTAGACTGTGCTTGCAAATACTGAGAGGTTTGTGGTCAAGTGTGCACAATAGTTTCTTTACCCAACAAATAATGCTTCCATTTTTTAATTGCCTGAACTAGTGCATACATTTCCTTATCATATACTAAATATCCTTTAACTGCTGAAGTGAAAGTTTCAAAATGATAACATATGGGTTTACCTCCTTGAAGCAACACTGCGCCCATGGCGTAATCACTGGCATCTGTCTCTACTTCAAAAGGCTGTTGCAAATTAGGAAGAGCAAGTACTGAGCATGACTAATCTTGTATTTCAATAACTCAAAGGATTTGTCTTGTTCCTTACCCCAGTCAAAACTCTTACTCTTTGCGGCCACTGTGTGTAGAGGTGTTGCAATCGCAGAGAAGCCCGGAATGAACTTCTGCATGTACTGTATTGCTCCCACAAAACTCCTAGTTTCTATGGCTCCTATTGGTGTTGGCCAATTAGTGATGGCTTCCACCTTCTTTGGATCCACTCGTAGCTCTCCTCCTCCAACCACGTGCCCAAGATAGACAAGTGACTATTTGGCAAATTCACATTTCTTCATATTACAAAGCAATTGTTTCTCCCTGAGAACTTGCAAGACTTGCTTGTAAATGAGTTAGATGTTCTTCCCATGTGGCACTAAAAATCAAGATATCGTCTAGATATACAATGACACATGAATCTATGAAATCCCGCAATACATCATTCATCAATCTCATAAATGTAGTGGGTGCATTACATAACCCAAAAGGAAGTACTAACCATTCATACAAACCCTTGTTTTGTCTTGAAGGCGCCTTCCATATATCCTCCTTCATTCTCGACTTGGTGATAACCTGACTTGAGATCCAACTTCATGAAAAATTTGGCATGTTGAAGTTGGTCCAAGAGATCATCTATGCGGGGAAGTGGATATCTTTTTTTTATGGTTATCTTGTTCAAAGCACAATAGTCGATGCACATTCTCCAAGAACCATCCTTCTTTGGCACCATCACAATAGGCGAACCACATGGTGAGGTGCTCGGACGTATCACCCCTTGGTCTAGTAGTTCCTGAGTTGTTTCTTTTCAATACTCTCGAGCAAGGATTGCCTATACAACCCGATGTTCGTAGAGGGGATTCTGGCAATAGCTGAATCTCATGCTCTACTTCCCGTTTTGGTGGTAACCCACTAGGAGCCTGAAATACTTCCTGAAAAGACTGAATAATACTATCCAAATCATGCTTTCCCTGGTTAGAAATCTCTGCAACTTCTACCCCATCTTGTTTATCCTTCAATAAAAGTAAACAAAATTGATTATGATTTGCCTGAATAAGTCGTTTTGCTTGGTTAGCACTTACCATAGTAACCCGTGTCTTACTTTGGTGTGCCCGGATGTTGTAGCTGATCCCATCCTTGACCCATCTGTACTAGTTTTCCCTCATAAATATAACATCCCTAACATACAAGTAAGGACTCCCGAATACAACATCAAAAGCATCAAGTGGAATAACATTAGCTTCAAAAACATCAATATATTGGGAATTTATCCCAAACTTGACCTTACATCTTCTTGTTACTTGAATTTCAACACCCTTCTTCACCCAACCCAAAGGATAAGGGTGTGGATGCTCATAAGTCTCAAGACCAAGCTTCTTTACAACTGCTTTAGAAATCAAGTTAGACTGAGAACCGGTATCAACCAAAGCATTTACCTTAGTTCTCTTGATCTGATTTTGATCTGAATAGTCTACTCATCTCCTCTTCCTGGTTGTCCATGTTGGTGGCCGTGCATCCAAGCCTCTCGTCTACATCAGAGTCATCTTCGATTTCCACCTCCCCTTCTATTTTCACAATTGTCATGGACTTCTTTGAGTCCTTGGTTCGGTTCTTCGGATGTAACTCCGGATGCAACTTCCAACATGTAGCGTCAATATGACCATTGATATCACAGTTCTTGCAAAAATTCTTGGGATCTTTACAAGTATTCAAAGTAGTGGTAGTTTGTTTAACTTTGCCTTTCCACTTACCCTTGTTACTTGTTTGCCCAAACTCTCTCTTTTGCTGATTTGTTGACTGCTTTACCCTTGGCTCTGCTCCTCCTTGCTTCTTTTCATCATCTATGTAGTATGCCTGTACGCATGCTTCGTTGAGATCTTTGGGCATTGTGGAGATGATTTTCTTCAAGGTGAGTGTGAAGTCCTCCCAAGTACTTGGTCAGAATATACTCATCCTCCAAGTCCATGTTAAGCAACATGGCTTGCCTCCAAAACTCCATAGTATAGTCCTGCACACTTTGACCACTGCCTTGTCTAAAATACGACATTTAATCATTTGGTCAGTCTTATGGCCAATAGGATAGAAGTTAGCTCTAAGTAATTCTTTAAATTCTTGCCAAGATTTCACAATAGGACGCTTCTTCTTTTCACAAGTGGCTAGATGGGTTTCCCACCAAACCAGAGCATGTCCCTCCATCTTGAGACGTGCAAAGGTGATCCTCTGTGCCTCAGTGACATTATGGACGCTAAAGTAGACTTCTAATCTGTTTTAACCATTTATCAAGCAACTCTGCATCTACTTGTCCTTCAAAGCTTTTAATCTCAACTTTCGTTTCAACTTTAAAAGGAGTATGATCAGATTTTACCTTTTCTCTTGTGTTAGAAGTCTCTTCTTCATGCTCTTCCCCATAACTTTCCTCATGGTGGCTCCTTCCTATGCCAAACTTTTCAGCTAAGCCCCGAACCACTGAGTCCATGGAGTCTTGTTTGATAGTTGTCTTCTGTAAATCAGCAAGCTCTTCTTGCCTTCTAAACATCCTATCCATCATGGTCTCCAGCATCTCGATTCTACGGACCAAGTTCTCTTCCTCCATTTGTCCCCGAATTCTCTCTGTTTCCACTTCTTTGTAGAAATTTCTGGATCGCAAGGTAAAGCCTCTTCGCCTTTAGATCTCGTCATTATCATACAAATCCAAGAACGAATACCACAATCCTGGATAATTGTTAGCTTTGATACCAAAATGATCTGTAAACTCTTCAACTTTGGAATTATCCACAAAATCACAATTAATCGTTGTTGTTCTACTTTCTATTAGAAAATAACAGAGATAGCTAGTGAATGAATTATACTTGTGCTTAGAATCAACAATTTGTAGAAAGGGAAAGAATATAGACTCATACACCAACAATTTTATCCTGGAAAACCTCCAGAGGAGGAAAAACCAGTCGGGAAGGGCAATTGCTCTTTCTTCCCACTTTTATTGGCCAATTCAATAATAAGTACAAAAATTACAATAAGTATAAAAGAGTAGATAATATCTCACACTTCCTCCCAATTACTTGTTTGCTCTGTCTCAATTACTCCTTGCTTCTACAAATCACAATTCCAACACTAAGAGCTTCTTACTCACTTGCTTCATGCTTCGATGCCTTTGTTCTCTTCCATAACATGCATTTATAGCCTTTCTCATGTTCTCCCGTGCACTGGAGAATGGGAAAGGTCATGCAGAAGAAGAGACATGGACACCCTTTGGAATTCTGGGACTGTTCGCGTCATATTTTATTTTATCTCGTCATGAGAGCCGAGGCGCTGCCCAATGCGGACCGGCGGTCCCGAGACCGCCACCACCTTGCACAGGGCAGCGGTCCTGTCACTACTAAACAGACAGAACCTCCGTGTATCATTTTTTTTTCTTCTTCGTGTTGGCTGATTTGATAAAGTAGAGTCATTTTGGATCCCTATGGATCGAGTGTCAAACACTTCGTAACCCATGGGGCATTCAATTTGATTTGAAAATGTAACCATTACTAATTTAATTTGTGGGTTTTCCTATAAATACCTAGTTGAAAGACATTATAAAGGTCCTTGAATTTAAAATAGAGAAGCTTATGAGAATTTTTATGCATTTACCTTATCTCACTTATCTATGTTCTGGCCTAAGTTAGCAGCTGCAAATACTTCTTTTAATCCCCCTGAATGTTAAAGGATCCCCTTTTATGCTTATTGCTAGCAATATCTTTCGATTAAGAAACCATAGGAGTTAAAGTGCATTTCTTGCACATTCAACGACATTGTATTCCTCTTGGCTCAATAGTTGATTCCCTCGTACCCTTGCACCTACATGTGCCTTGGTCGAGTGCTTATTGGTGTGCGCGCAGGCATGGTTACTAGATCTTGGCGTTCAAATGGATTGGAGTTTGCATCATGGCACACAAACTTATTTCTCTTTTCTCCCTACCCTACTCACTCTTTTGCATTTTTTTATGCCCCTATTAGAGTAAATTAGTTTAGGATCAAAACTTGCAATTCCGTTATATAGAGTGATCTCAAGTGATTGTAAGTGAAATTCATCACTGAATTTTTATATATAGCTTTGTGCAATGAATAAGCTATGAAAAATTTCTAACCAGTTTGTTTTACTCACAGAATCCAAAGGATTGATTCTTGTGAACGATTCCTAAACCATAGTTTCCCACAGTATATGAACCAGCAAACTTCCCTTCAAACAAACAACAACATCAGAAAATTGAAATTGAGGATGCATATGTGAAATTTTATTAGCACGCTGCATTAGAGGCAGAGTTCATGATTTTCCCATCTTCAATGCAACTCAAGGTTATGGAGCCATTTGTGGTACCACCTCTCATGCAAGGGGTAACAACCTTCAAGTTGGAAAGCCTCGTGAGTTTGCCCCCTTCTCCCTCCATCGTTCCTTGGATCAATTGCAAAGGATATTTCTGCCACATCCCCTACAACTCCATGAGCACCTCGTCCGAGTTCCACCTTTCCAGCCCCCATACTTGGTCTCCTCTACGTAATCCACCTCCCACGTTTCACCCTTCTTCCAGACCCCTACACAATGTAAGCGTAGCTACCCACTCGCCACATTGATGGGAAAACCTGGATTGGCACTTGGGGACCCAGCCTCCCAATAAAATGCATGTTATTGACATTCTCTCCCATTGTCCAAAGTTTGCAATACAACTTACCAGAGAATTCGTCATGGAGGCATCTTTTGGCTTGGAGGTAAGCTTCTTCATGGTTGCTGACACCCCCGAAACCTTCATTGAGTGACATGCAAAGCTCCTTGACAAATGCATCAAGTAGCAGGAAAAGCAAGGCATAGGATACAGTTGCCCAATTTTGGTGTTGCATGGATTTGATACTTGACTTAAGATTTTACCGATTTTGAATTTTGTATTATCAGCATAACTAAAGGTATTATGTATCTTATACTTTATATCTATGATGCATAGAAACACCCCCACACCCCCTCATACCTACCTAGAAACGATGCTAGTACGGAAACGGGTACAAAAACACTATGGAAATGCCAGGCACATTTCAGAAACATCCCAGGTACGGAATGCCCCCACCCCTATACCTACCTAGAAACGTTTCTAATACAAAAACAAGCACGGAAATGTCACAGAAATGTCTCAAAATGCCAAGCATGTTTCAGAAACATCCCGGGTACGTCTCTATCGTACCCAGGACGTTTCTGGAATGTGCCCAACGTTTCCAAAATGTTTCAGTGGTGTTTCTGTACTTTAAAAGCTAAAAACATAAACGAAAAAACTATTTGTTAGCATTTATTGCTTCTAAACCTAATCTACCACCCAATCTTCCTAAAGACATTTCCTAAAAGCTATATAATGACATCTTTGGTCCATTCTAAATCGCACTCATTTTTTCTCTTGTTGAATTCAGTTATTATTAAACTAACATTTTTTTTGTATCACTAATAATTTAAGATTACTTCGTATAAGCATAGATCTTTTTTTCAAAATGACCATGTACGTGCAGCACCAATAATAACTTGCAACCCTTCCTATTCTAGATATCTACTTGTTGCAAAAGGTAAGTCTTACAACCCATTTTCTAGAATATAATTATGTTCGCTCAAAAGTCAACAATGCTTAGGGGATAAATTTTTGGAAGGCTTCCATAATGTAAATTTCACAAAACATTTAGAGTTTTGTATCATCAGTCGATTGTCCATAGTATCAAAAGATAAACCCAAAGGGACAGCAGTGATCAGTTTACAATCAGATCTTCTTTTAGCCTTAACATCTTCAGAGTAGAAGGGGTGTGTTGTAATATTTGCATCGTATAGTACAATTCATCTTACTGCTAGAAAACGGAAGAACTGGAACTAATACCCATTTGACTGTAGTATTCCCTAGAGTAAACAGAAAAAAAAAACGAAATTTAAAGTTACAAGGGTTCATACCAAATTATTGATATTCGGCTGACTGGATCTGCAGGGCTGTTTTGGCTTTATGGCAAAAGATTTCCATTTGTCCTTTGTTCTGGAGGATTTTTCCGTTATGAAAGTTGAGAGTCTAATGACAAGCATGAAATGCTAAAATAAGATTGTTGATTCTGAGGAACATGTGGCTTGTTTACAAAGCCATGATTCCCCATTTCGATCGAGTGACTTTGGCTTGTTTACAAAGCCATGGTACCTATGACGTTTCTGGAACGTGCCCGGCATTTCGAGACATTTCTGCGGCAGTTCCGTACTTTAAAAGCCAAAAACAAAAACAAAAAAACTATTTGTTAGCATTTATTACTTCTAAACCTAATCTACCACCCAAACTTCCTAAAGACACTTCCTAAAAGCTATATAATGACATCTTTGGTCCATTCTAAATCACACTCATTTTTTCTCTTGCTGAATTCAGTTTTTATTAAACTAACATTTTTTTGTATCACTAATAATTTAAGATTACTTCGTATAAGGCTATAAGCATAGATCTTTTTCAAAATCACCATGTATGTGCAACACCAATAATAACTCACAGCCCTTCCTATTCTAGATATCTACTTGTTGCAAAAGGTAAGTCTTACAACCCATTTTCTAGAATATAATTATGTTCGTTCAAAAGTCAACAGTTCTTAGGGTATAAATTTTTGGAAGGCCACCATGATGTAAATTTCACAAAACATTTAGAGTTTTATATCATTAGTCGATTGTCCATAGTATCAAAAGATATCTGATAAACCCAAAGGGACAGCAGCGATCAATTTACAATCAGATTTTCTTTTAACCTTAACGTCTTGAGTAGAAGGGGTGTGTTGTAATATTTGCATCGTATAGTACAATTCATCTTACTGCTAGAAAACGGAAGAATTGGAACTAATACCCATTTGACTGTGGTATTCCCTAAAGTAAACGGAAAAAAACAAAATATAAAGTTACGTGGGTTCATACCTAATTATTGACATTCGGCTAACTAGATCTACAGGGCTGTTTTGGCTTTATGGCATAAGATTTCCATTTGTCCTTTGTTCTGGAGGATTTTTCCGTTATGAAAGTTGAGAGTCTAATGACAAGCATGAAATGCTAAAATAAGATCGTTGATTCTGAGGAATAGGTTGGCTTGTTTACAAAGCCAAGGTTCCCCATTTCGATCAAGTGACTTTGGCTTGGTTACAAAGCCATGGTACGCAGGACGTTTCTTGAACGTGCCTAGCGTTTCCGAGACGTTTCTGCGGCAGTTCTGTACTTTAAAAGCCAAAAAAAAAAAAAAAACACTATTTGTTAGCATTTATTACTTCTAAACCTAATCTACCCACCCAACCTTCCTAAAGACACTTCCTAAAAGCTATATAATGACATCTTTGGTCCATTCTAAATCACACTCATTTTTCTCTTGCTGAATTCAGTTTTTATTAAACTAACATTTTTTTATCACTAATAATTTAAGATTACTTCGTATAAGCATAGATCTTTTTTCAAAATCACCATGTACGTGCAACACCAATAATAACTCGCAGCCCTTCCTATTCTAGATATCTACTTGTTGCAAAAGGTAAGTATTACAAGCCATTTTCTAGAATATAATTATGTTCGTTCAAAAGTCAACAGTTCTTAGGGTGTAAATTTTTGGAAGGCCACCATGATGTAAATTTCACAAAACATTTAGAGTTTTGTATCATCAGTCGATTGTCCGTAGTATCAAAAGATATCTGATAAACCCGAAGGGACAGCAGCGATCAATTTACAATCAGATTTTCTTTTAACCTTAACGTCTTCTTGAGAGAAGAAGGGGTGTGTTGTAATATTTGCATCGTATAGTACAATTCATCTTACTGCTAGGAAACGGAAGAATTGGAACTAATACCCATTTGACTGTGGTATTCCCTAAAGTAAACGGAAAAAAACAAAATTTAAAGTTACGAGGGTTCATACCTAATTATTGACATTCCGCTAACTGGATCTACAGGGCTGTTTTGGCTTTATGGCAGAAGATTTCCATTTGTCCTTTGTTCTGAAGGATTTTTCCGTTATGAAAGTTGAGAGTCTAATGACAAGCATGAAATGTTAAAATAAGATTGTTGATTCTGAGGAACAAGTTGGCTTGTTTACAAAGCCATGATTCCCCATTTCGATCGAGTGACTATGGCTATCTTTCTATCTTGTTAGTGAAATCACTAGAGTTTTGTCTCCATTATTGTTAAAGACTTTACACGAGGAAGCTGCCTACAACATTGGGGAATTAATTTCCATCTTAAACAACTCATAAGATAAGACTCTGGCTACTTGTGGCCACAATTATGAAGAATTACATTTGGGAAAAGGTTTTGAAAAGAAATCTCCATGGTTTATATAGAAATGAGAATGAAGCAAAACTTAAATTATGAAAATGAGGCCTTCATATGCAGAGAAGAGCAACAAGTGTGACCATTTGGCAACAGATTGTCTCAAAGAGGAAATCCCAAAAATCGTTAATTTGGAAAAATGTGTCCTAAGAAAACATCTAATCTTTTATTATAATGAAATAGATTATAGAGTATCAAGATTGAGAAGCTGAATGGTCGAAGGCATTCATTGTTATAATTTAATATCCCAATGAATAAAAGGCAAGTGGTGGGAAGCGAGGAGATTGACACCAAAGCAAAGGATTCATTCCCTCTAGGTCTTGGACACCCTATAGTAGCCATAAGGGCACTCAAAAGTAGGGGTTGAACATATAGCAAAGTGTGTACAACATATTACAACCCAAAATCACCCTAAGTCTGCTGTGGTTACTACCAAATTATGTTTCTATACCTTTTTAAAGTCCATGGGATTGCGGTCAAACAACCCAAGTTGAAACTTGACAAGCTTAGAGCCTTTTTGTATGCATTTTGGTTTCTCTTTAAATACAACTGTCATATATAAAATCATATGAGATACCTTCAAATACCATTTAAGTCAAAATGGTATGTAGGCCCTAACAAAGTGCATCTGCTCTTCAATGTGATTGTTCTTATGGCTCTTCAAACTTGATATAAGTTAAATAGTTTTGTTTTATTGCCTTGATTTAAAATTTTATGCATTATATTGTGACCTCAAATATATATATGGCTGTACATGGTATCATTATAAACGAGACAAGTTAAATGGAAATGTCTATTGTAATCTGCTTTAGTTAAGTTCTTAAGAAAAGCAAGTAGAACAAATAGCTTAAAATTGTCATGGGTCATGCCAATGGGGTTTGGGTGGATCGGTTAAGACAGACGGTTGTGTCCGGATCCACCCAGGTTCAAATCCCGCTGGGCGCGATCCCTTCGGGGTGGTTATCGGTGGTGGCGAGATGTTGCATCACCGGTGGTTACGGCTGGCGGTTATTCTCGGCAATGGCGGACTTTGCATCGTCGGCATTGGCATTCGCGGCGGCTGGTAGCTCTAAAACGACGGTGGCGGAAATTGCATCGTCGGTGCGGGCTCACTGGTCGTGGTCTTGGTTGGATTAATTGTAATATCTTGTCTCTGGACATTGGCTGTAATGGGTGGGGTCCCAGGCAACCCTCCGGTTCATAGCTCCGGTCAAAAGCGTTTATCAATCAAAAAAAAAAAATTTGTCATGGGTCATTAGTGAAGGTGCTCAAATCATGTAGAGCCAACTAGAGTTTCATTTTCTTGTTTGCATTGTGGTCTAGATATGTTTAGAAAGAGATGAAACCAGGTACATGTGTACTGTGGATTTTCACAAAAGGTTACCCTCAGAACCTGGTAGCTTATCATTGCAATCAGTTATTGACACGTCCCAAAAGCATATATTATTTTGGGAGGATTGGCAAGGTATGATTTTCTCCCGAACATGCGTCAAAATCTATAGCAACAAAATTTCAACAAGAAATGGAAAGAGATACCATTGTGGACTTCCAAAAGAAGAAGCTTGTATGCCAAATTAGCATCTACCTGGTCATAACCTGGGAAACAATATTTACCCTTCACCTTTTATACTAAATATTAATATAATCAGTATCGTGAATCCTACAATTGCAGTCTTCCTTATAGACCACAACCCACTTTTCATCTTTAATAGCAACAATCATCACAATATTGACAACAAGGCCACAACTAAACCTAATCAGAATACATTTTCAATTCGATTCTTCAAAAGTATTCATATTTTTCAAAAAAGTTTGAGAATTTTTTAAAAGTTTCATATATTTTCAGTTGTTTTCGAAAAATAAGCAAATAGGCTTTCAAATCCCAATAAGAATTCAAATTCGGTAAAATACTGCAAAAGATCAAATGGAAAAAAATTGAAACAATTGACAAAAAAAAAAGCAGCGAGAACAAAAACTACCTCGGTATTTCAGGGCCCCGTCCAAGCTGACCTTCTTCGTTCCTGCCCCACGCCCAGACCTCTCCATCAGAGGTGACAGCCAATGAATGGTAGTGTCCAGCTGTCACGCTGATTACGTGGCCAGGTAGGGCCTCCACGTGGGTGGGCACGTGTGCATCTCCTGCGTACGGCAAGCCCAGTGCCCCGTGGCTGCCATCTCCGAAACTGAAAACCGCTTTTTCTCTGATCCTGGTGTTGCAAATCCACCTGGTATTCTGCTTGAATGCGGATTGGGAAAATAGTAAGCTTCGACTCGTGTTGGAAAGGAGCGATTTAGCTCTCAACGGGACTGTCATTTTTCGTTTTCAAAATAGCAAAATTAACGCATGTGTACTGTTCGAGAATATATACTTTGAATCCGTTTTATTAGTACCTGCCGCTGGCAGTGCACTATTGTTTTCGCCTCAGGGTATTAATTTGCATAAGATTAGGGTAGAATATACAAAAGCTAATGTTTCTCCAAATATTTGTTCAATTATGGGTAGTTTGAGGGTAAATATTTTATTAGTACCTGCCGCTGATTGGTGGAATTTTAATCCCTCATTGCCCGAACACTTTCCTTCCTCCCGCAGATATGACCGCTTTTATTAAAGTTTGTTTTACCCCTTACAAATCGACATGTGTTTGTTTTACCCCTTACGAATCGTTATGTGTTTTAGGTATTTTCTGCTCTTCCGTCGAGCTTCTCCAATGCCATTGCTGCGGATCCCGTTTTGAGTTGCCAAACCCATTTTGCTTTGCTTTTCTATTTTTCCTGATTCTGTCCCTGCATGGTGGAGACATGTGGCTGGATGCATGCGATATTTCCAGGCTTCTGCAACGGTGAGAGGGTGAAGTTTTTAATGGCAGGGCATTCGATAGGAAGGAAGAGAGGGAGGGGAGTGCTGAAAAAATGTTTTTGTCCTTAATCTGCAATTCATTTCTTTATCAAAATGGTTCGTGCTTTGTAAGTTATCAGAGAGTTTTGTTCTCTATAAGCGGGGCGAATGGCAGATAAAAATTGTTCAATGGAGGCTTCTGGGGACGCGGAAGAGATTTTTGGTGAGAAAAGTAGTGTTGTGGACGGGCCAGGGGATGTTCATTCTCAGTCTGAGAGAGACCCTAGAGAGCCCCTTTTTCATTTAAATAATGCCTTGAAGAGGAGGAGGAAGACGAGTGTTTCCAGGCCATTAGAAGAAACCAATGATTTTCCGTTCGGTGACCCAAATTTCAGCGAATTGTGTTGGGTCAGTTAAAGATGTCAATGAATCTAGAGGAGTAATAGAAGCAAGACGCAGTTAGAATAGAGAAAGAGGAAGATGGGTTGCAATCTTCAAGGGATGGAAATAAAGATGAAACGATTATTGATTCTATGCAAATGCCTTCTTCTACAAGTAAGCAATCTGATTCTTTTTTGTTTTGGTTGGCCTACATCATTATTCAGGGCTATTGGATTTCAAGTAGGGTCTATGCTGCATATTTTATCTCTGCCCATTTATTTGATGCGTCAGGATTATTATCTCCCTCCCAGTTTTTCTATTGTTAAGAAAAAATTGTCATCTGTCATCGATATTGATCTTCGTGGATCCTCTCATCTGCAGCCTTCTATTTGGAGAATGATCAAAAGATTTTAGTGGGGCTTCTTTTGGTCTTGGTATATTGGTTCCATACTAATCCTGCTTATACTTGCATCCTTCGTTTTGAGTTTTCTTGTCATGCATAGCTTGGTTGAGGAACCGGTTCACATAAAAGAAGCTTTGTATTTTGATTATACCAAGCCTCATCCGCTAGCATATGTGCCTCTTCAATTTTTTTCCACAATACCAATTTTGGAGGATAATCTTGTCAGTGTAAAGGATTAGGGTTAGAAAAAGTTGTCTTGCATCGATCGATTCTAGCTAATCATAGGTCGGAGGTTGCTATTGATCTAACGTTGCCGGAGCATAATGCAAAGTTTGGAATTTTTCACGTAGTTTCTTGATGGTACTGAAACTTTATTCAATGGTGGATACCACTGACTAGCTTCTTATTTCTCT
Source organism: Taxus wallichiana var. yunnanensis (assembly GCA_018340775.1). Lineage (NCBI taxonomy): Eukaryota > Viridiplantae > Streptophyta > Pinopsida > Cupressales > Taxaceae > Taxus > Taxus wallichiana. The sequence goes on along the minus strand of CM031243.1, from coordinate 657,893,417 downwards.
CTTGTTCGATTATGTCTATTAGTATCCATATATTCTTATGTTAAAAACCAAGCCTTGTGATCTCTATTTTTAGGGCATACTGCTATACAGAGTCCTTAGAGTCCATGGCACCAGACCATAATGTCTAAATTATGCTTTGCATGAAGCTCTCATGATTTGCTTGAAAATTTGTTCACTTAGGCGGTGAACCGTGGCTCTTATATACTACAACTTGAATGAACTTTGTTCACCTCACTAAGGAATCAATGCCCTATCGGAGCGGTTTATAATCAGTGCTTCCCAATTATATATATTAACATGAAATATCTCTTACATTGTAGACAAAGGTACAAAGATTGAAGACTCGATTACAATATGTAGAAGGTATGCATTCTTCATCTGATGCTCCTTCTGAGGGGATGAATGCGTTAAACTCTATCATTGTCTTCTAGAATAAATAGGTTATCAAACAGTTCATGCGCCTTTTCAACAAATCCATTTTGTGCATATCCTACAAACATGGCATTTTATCAAACAATTCGTGTGCCTTGTCTATGCTTTCACATTTTGCATACATGTGTACTAGGTAGTTGCATGACTACATCACTCAAAATTCCTCTATCCATTATGCTTTGACGGATGTCCATACCCTGTTCCAAAGCTCCCATTTTGCACAGAGTGCAACGAGGATCTTTGACAAAGATTGTGGAATTTGGCTTCACATATGCCAATTGCAATTGCATGAATGTTTGTAAGCAATTATAATGCATTTTCAACAAATCCATTTTGGGCATATCCTGCGAATCATTACATCCACGATACCACATTTATTTCAAGAATTCTCACAAACCTGTTTACGTGCCTTGTCTACGGTTCCACATTTTGCATACATGTCTACCGTGACATTTCATCTATCCTTTATGCTTTGATGGATGTCCATATCCTCTTCCAAAGCTCTCATTTTGGCACAGCCGGGAGTATGTTGGCAAATGTAAACTCGTGTTTGGTGTATACCTTCTTCAATAAAGTAGTTCACTTCATTAAATTGTTTATGGTTTTTCTACAATGTCTTTCTTGTCATAAACTTGTCCTTGCATACCTGTAAATTTAAATCACATTTTGAATTTGCTTTGAATTCTTTATTCATGATTATACCTTGTATTTTGTTTTCTGTTGTTTTTCTTTATAAAAAACAATGAAAATGCATTTTAACTTCCATAATTTAAGCAAAACTTGATACCTCTTCGATGCTTTCCCCCGATCATGTGGACAATTCATAGTCCATCTAATTCCAACTACAAGCTTACTTGAATATTTCCATGCTTGTATTTTCATATACTTCTTTATGCTACTCATTTTATATACATTCAACCAATTTTTAAATGATAATTTACCCTTTTGTAATCATTATTTACTCGCTTCCACTACACAAGTATTTTATGAAACTTGTTTACTGCAACTTTTGTTGATGTATTCCATTCATATCTTTCATTAGTTCTTCATTCTCTTTCACCTTAATTTTTGTTTCGCTTCTATCCCTCTTTTTCAAAATCCGTGTTTTTCATTACTACACTGCTTAATGTCATAACTTGCTTTCTTTTTGCCTTCAAAAAGACTTGTTTGTTTTCACACACCATTAATGGAATTCTTTTTATAAATTTGTGATGACCAAAAATACCATGTAAAAAACATAACAAATTTACCAAATGGTGAACTAAAATAACTTGTTTCACCCTCCGAATTATCTCCTTGCAGCCTCCCTATTTTGCATTTATTTCTCTCCTATCTTCAAGTTGTTGTCTTCACCTATTTGTGGACTAATTCTTTCATCCATAACCTTCATTTATTTTCCATCTTAAGGGCTTCTTGCATTCAACCATTCTTCACATATTTCTTCTTCAATAGATGCTAGAATGCATCTATCACTCCTTCATCCTGCTTGAGCTTATTATAACAAGAACTTCTTTGATCTCTTCCTCTTGTTCTTCTTGTTGTACCTTTGAAGATGATAATTTAAGATCATTTAACATTTCTTCAAAAAGAAATTATTTATCTTGGGCATTGTATTTTTCTTTTCATTTGTACTGCAAACATACATTCACACAAAAATAATAACTAAAACTTCGAGGCTTGATTTCCTCTCCCATGTCTTCTTTCTTGACTAGGTCTCTAATACCTTTATCTATTTTCTCAAATTTCTCGATCATCTCCTGTTTTTTCCTTCTTTCCACAAGCTATTGACTTGTCCATCTTGCCTTCTTCTTTACTTCTACTATAATTTTTTTCCTTCCATTCTCTTCCAGGTGCTCCACTATGAGTTGTATCTTATCTATCCTCTCTCTTATATCCTGTATTTCACTTTTATCAATCAACCCTTTCATCATTGGGTTACTCTCCTTCTTCGATTATGGTTCTTTATTGGCAGTTCTTCCATCTTCCTCTATCTCTTTCTCATTGTACCTTTTCCCCCAACCAAAGCTTTGGTCTCTTAACAAATTCCTTCAAGTCTCATTCAAATTTGTTTCACTCCTGGTCTTTTAACTTTCATATCCAAGTCTTCTTTCTTGGTTTTTACTAAGAAACTTTTGTGCTCTCCGCTTGAGCTTCTTTGATCTCTTCTTTGTTGAGCTTCCTCGAGCTCCTTTCCCGAGATTCTTTCAAGATCTTCTTTCTACTTAAGCCTTAATGGCTTACAACCAAGGTAGCAAGTTTCGTATGGAGAGTATTAAACAATGGTCTTAAAATATGGAAAAAAGACGGTCGATCTAAAACTGAAAATCCTTTTCACCGCCGACATAAAATCATGGAAATGTTCATAATTTAAGTATTTATGGTTAAAAAATAATAACAAATAACAAAAAAAAAATTATCCTGCATTACAATATTTTACCCTCGAGCGTGTGGTTCTTCTATTGCTCCATTTAACGGCCTTATGAACAATTTCTTACTAGTGAAATAAGTTTTGGGGGTTACGAGAAAATTCTCGTTGTGGGGATATAATCGAACCTAGTTTGGTAGCATGCCCTAATTCCAATATTAATAGCTAGACAAGTCGATGTTAGCGATGATTTCCTACCGCCAAAGTAAGCTCTCAAGGTCATATGTTGAACTTTAAATTCTCAACTTACCTTTTAAATGTGTTTTCTTTGAAAGTCGGGCATCTCATATGCACAAGCATCATTAATATTTTTGAAATACACAAATTGGAAGCAACAAAATGGAACACTTCCTTTTAGCCTTGAGTATGGGCTGCAGCTGCTTATACGATTCTACAAGTTGCGAATACCAACACATTTACAAGTTGTGAACTCCGCATCGTGGCGGCCCTTGTCCATAATATTATTTTTCCCAAGCATACGAGATCTATTTGCATGTTCACACATTTCATTCTCGCCCAAAATAATTGTGCGCTTATTAATTATATCACACCAATTTTCTCGCTTATTTATATTGAGTTTCAAAGATCATTTCCAACATGGAAGAGCCTCTTTTTAGTGTATTTCTTCCATAGAATTCTTTCTTAGACAATTGCAGCAATGTTGGGATATTTTGCCCAATTTTTTTGTGAACTACTCTTCAACAACTGTGGTTAGGCAGAAATCATTTGAAAAAAAATTGGCAATGTATCTACTTATTGTATCAATTTCCTTGTTGTATATTTTAGACATGCATACACCACTAATAAAAAAAATTATAATTCATTGCCTTCAATATCAACGACAAACCAACATTCGCAAAATGCTTTCACTACAGCAGTACTACCGCTGACACAACCCTTGTTTATTTATTTATTTTATTTTTAATCTAATCAATCTTTCTTTCTTTTTAAATCTAATCTTCTTTGGTGGTTTGTTTTAATAATTGTATAAGGTGGGTTTGCACTTTACAATTAACCATAGAATATTGCAATTTTGGTTTGAATAGATGCAAATAATAAATTCCAATAATCATGAAAAGGATAAATTGGAAGTATAGGATGATTTAAAAATAATCGAATAATTGAAATATTTGGAAATACTAAAGAATTAAGATTGTAAGAGTAATTTATTTTGTCGTAAATTCATAAGATAAACTTCAACAATAAGTAGTAGAAGATAGGTCTAGGCAATGAGATGAAACGGAAACAAAAAATAATAATAAAATTTAGTCATTTTAATTATAATTATGTAAGTACAAAGTGTTCACTCAATAAGAGCTATGAAAGTATAGTTTTGGCTCCCTTCTACAAATGGAAAATGAATCTAACAAATCAAGGCTTTCACTTATGGGTCTATAAACCTAGCTTGTTTTTTTCATAATTTGTTATGAGTCACTCGAAATCGTTGTTCTTCCTCCAAATCCCGATCCGACCTCAACACAATACAAGACCCGTACAAATGGAGGGTGTTAATAGGGGCATGTGATATCTCTATATTATTATCAAACCCTTCAAATTTTCAACAATTTGATAATCGACACTCGATGCAAGTCAACAAGGAATTCGGTGTATGCAAGTGTTTCAACCCTTATTCTTTCAAATGGATGCAACAAGTAATGTATTGTATGTAACATGTTTTTAAATGCTTGAATTTGGCTTTTATCACTAGGATACTCTTGGAACAAGTAAATTTTACTCGTAAAATTCACTATGATCCCTCTTATGTGAATCATTCATTTTGTTCCTTTGTGTAATAATGCATCTATATATTTACGACTTTACGAATTCAAATTAGGATCCTATTGGTGTGCATGCCGACACATAATGGGAAAAAAGCCAATAAATATGCAACGTAAACCTCAAAGCACCAAAAACTTCGGTCAAACCAGCCCATAAAAAAGGAAATCAAAACCCTACAAGTATGATTATGACAATACTAGAAAATAGGGAAATATTGTTTTTAACGTGTCGAAAGCATCTAGAGCCATACCAAAGAAAACATAATCATTTAATAGTTTATGGGTATTTTGAATTAATTGGTGATATTTTCAAGGGTTCTTGGTAATTAAAAATTTAGGTTGTGAAGATGCCTGTGGAGGAGAACAACAAGGAAGAAAGGGAAGGAAACATGCTCAAGCATGGAAGAATACAAAGTCGATAAGTAGACAGAATCGCAATGAACAATGGCAAGTCAAAGCTGTCAAAAGTCACAAACTACATAAGGGGAACATGTCAAAAGTCAAACAACAGAAGGAACATGTGCTACCAAAATCCTAATTTGGACTAATAATCAGTAAAGACATAAATACGCTAACGTTGTAGCAATTAACTAGTCTTGTACCAAAATTAGATGTGTACATAATATCATACTTTAATGTGTGTGCATGCATACATATCAAAGTAAAACAAATAAACACTTGCAAATAAATTTTTGTTATAATTTCCTCACCATATGTTGAGAGTTCTCAAATTTAGTAAATGAATGATAGGGAGTTGAAGTAAAAAGAAAGGAGATCACCTGGTCTTTATAGTGAAGGGTTGGGAAGATCCTGGAACTAACATACATGCTCCTCCCACTAGGAAATTGAAACATATGCTCCTACATAAATTAAAAAATTACACAAGTGAATTAGTGTCTATATATAATTTTTTAATCAAGGATATATTTAAATATAAGAAACAAAGAATAATAAGAATTAATACACTTGGTTGTGCTTGAAACTATGAAGATGCCTTATATGAAATACATATCTTTAAATCCTCATTGGATATAAATTTATTTGGGTGTCTTAAGGTGAGACCAAGTAGAAAATATTGTGTACCACCATGTGATTACTTTTGTCTGAGGGAGCTAGAGAATGTCCTAGATGCATGCATGTGAAGACAAAATAAGTATAATATATGCCCCCTTTTGAACATTGAATCCTCTTTTTCTTTCTTAATCTCTACTTTGACACATCCATGTCTGATTTTGACATAAAAAAATTCATGAAATTGTCACCCTTCTCTCGGGATTGCATCACACACTGCACATTTAGGACTACTGGGCTAATTGTGTTGATGACTTTGAAGTGAGAAAAAGTGACCATGTGCAGATGACAATTAATCAGATGAGGGATTTCAATTTTGACTGGTTCATCTAGGGAATAGAATAGGATGGACCAAATTTTTTTGACCTTGAATATCAAGTAGTGAAGTCCTCACCTCTTCCTTTGGTCATGTGGAACATCAGAGAATCAAGTGATGTCAAGGAAAGGACTACAACAACGATCCATAGATCAAGAGAATGGTTTAGGAAGAAAATAACTACTTTCATCGAATCTTGTTGTATTTAGACCCTATCCAGCAGCATACCAAACCCCCTCTTTTAAGACATTTGACAAGACCATGATCTCAACTCATTCAGAAGAAACTTTGAAGAGTAAGGTTGTGGAGGAAGATAACATTGAAGGATCTCACCCCAAGAGACTCCGCTAGAAGGCCAAGATAATTGAAGACCCCACTTGAAACTTTTGAACAAGGTGAAATTGACCATTCACAGATCTCTAATTCTTCATCGGCTCCCAAATATGTCTTCTTTAGTAGCCAAGTCATCTAGCCATTGCATGACATGATTCCATATCGTGAACCTAAAAGTGTTCCCCTACTTGATATTAAGCCCGCACTAGAGGAGACTTTCCCTCGGATTCAAGAGTTGACCGATAATGATTTGAGGATAGTACAACAAGTATCAACACATTTTAGAGCTATCTAAAAGATCATGAAAGCTAAGTGAGGCGTAAAGGCATAGGTAACCTCTTGTTTATTCGGTGGAACTTATGGTGAGAACTATGTAGAGATTACCTGATGAAAGGTTGCAAAACCCATGGAATAAAAGGCTCAAGGTGATTACGAAATGACAAGAATTTCATTAGGTCAAGAACACACAAGGGTGATTCAAGGAATCACGCTGCCCACCTATTTTCTCATAATGAGGAGTATAAACAAACAATGGAGTAGTTAGAGGAGCATGTGAGAACTCTTCCGCTTATGTGCATCATTCTTGGATCCCAGTGCAATACCACCTCCTCTTGCCAAGGCCATCACTCCTATTAACATCATCAACCCTAAAACAATAAAAAAAGCTCAAGGTCACCTAATGTAGAGAAGGGCTAACGATAGATGGGTTGAGAAGATTTTTGAGAAAGGAAAGACATTGTTGCCATAAACCCTCTCGTTGTTCAAGTTTTATCTTACCACATATTCCAAGGTGAAGATGACCAAGGAGGAGATCATGCATGAGAAATCCCATTCGACAATGTGTTTCCATTAGTATCCAAAATGAGCAATCTAGATTCCTAATATCTTTGTGAGTAAAAATGTGTTCACTTCCATGAACGACAACTTATCTCCTATTTGGTCTTACACGATGAGTGCTCGATAGTACATGTTGAATGATGTTATCAATGAGCTTGATTCTTGTGAGGAGAAAACATCACAAAATTTAGAAGGCATTAGAAACAACATGTGGAAGCTTGGGTCTCCCCACTCAACAAAAAAATCTCAATTGAAGAGCTCCCGAAATCCTTCCAAGAGCTAGTCAAGAAAGAGGTGGGAGATCCCTTCTCATTTAATGATATACTTTGGAGTCTCTACCAGAGATCAAGAGTTCAATTTCCAATACTGCGAAGGATCATTAGGTGTGGTTCAACCAATGCAAGACCATCAAAAACATTCTTGAAACTTGGATCAATGTTTTGAGTTTCATTAATGTTCCATGGACGGATAAGGTGGCATTCGATGCAGCCCATTTCAGTAAAGAATTCAAGGGTGAAGAAATATTTCCAGGAGCATTTCCTCAAGGTTCCTTGACAACCAGCTTCTTCATCGACAAAGGCTTCTTCTTCATCGGAAAGATCATCTCTTCCCTTCTTATTCATTTTTCTTTCTCCATGTTCTAATTCTTCATTAAGGGGGTAATTTTCACTATCTCTTCTTATTCACTTAAGTGACATTTAATTTAACATTGTAAAAGTTCTTTTCAATTAATAACAAAAGGATCCAATTTTATCTCTTATGATCATGAAAGGTCACAAGTGATGAGGGAAGGTGACAAGTCATGTGGGGGAGATGAAATGTGTCTTTTGTAATGCTATAAATTGGGATGACCTCTTCATTCCAAGGGTTTGTCAATTGTGAGTTTCTAGTAGATAGCTTTGCGCTACTGTATACAAGCAAGAGATTACATTCTTCTATTTTCCTCTTTGTCTATGTTTCCTCTATATACAAGCAATAGATTATAGTACTCCTCTCCGATAGGGCATTGATTCCTTAGTGAGGTGAACAAAGTTCATTCAAGTTGTAGTATATAGCAGCCATGGTTCACCAAATGCTAAGTGAACAAAGTTTCAAGAAAATCATGAGGGCTTCATGTAAAGCATAATTTAGACATTATGGTATGGTGCTACTGAGTAAATGTTTTTGTAGAATTTATTTGATATTCGACCTGTATTTTCATTTCTCACAGGTGATACAATTATTGCAGCATACAGAAGACATGGTTATCCTCACGAGGCAGTCACACTGTTTCACCATATGCAACAAATAGGCCTTCAACCCAATCAGTTTACATTTGCCAACATACTCTCAACTTTATGCCAAAATGGGAGCTTTGGAATAGGGTATGGACATCCATCAAAGCATAAAGGATAGAGGAATTTTGTCAAATGTGGTTGCAAATGTCCTGGTAGACATGTATGAAAAATGTGGAACCGTAGACAAGGCATGCGAACTGATCAACAGAATGCCTGAAAAAAATGTGGTATCGTGGACAGTCATGATTGCAGGATATGCCCAAAATGGGTTTGTTGAAAATGTGTTATAATTACTTAGAAACATTCATGCAATTGCAATTGGCAGATGTAAAGCCAAATTCCACAACCTTTGTCAGCATCTTTCCTGCCTATGCCAAAATGGGAGCTTTAGAACAGGGTATGGACATCCATCAAAGCATAATGGATAGAGGAATTTTGACTGATGTAGTTGCAACTGCCTGGTAGACATGTATGCAAAATGTGGAAGCATAGACAAGGCACGTGAAATTGCACATGTTGCCATTGAAGTTTATTGCCACTTCAATGTAAGTGCTTTCCCTGAACTCAATATTAGCAAGTAAACATTAGCAAGAAAGAACTCAATATGCTCGCCTTCCAATTAAGTTCCTGTAAGGATGCATACATTGAACTAACAACCCTATTTTGTAGTGAGCAAATCTTATAAAGCATGCAAACAAAGAAAGAATTTCAAAATCTGATTTTTTTGGTCATTTATTTACATTAAAATGTCTTTCATTTTGGAATCCCAATACTTTACTCAGTCTACTTATGTAAAATCTACCTGAAATTTCACTAAATCCCACCCATACATATATCCCGAGTTAAGAATACTAAGCATAGAGTACAAGTTTCTTTTACCCTTAATGCATATTGGGTGAAACTGCAAACTGAGTACAAGATTCAAGTATACTAAACATAGAGTACATTCCAAATGCTTATATACCATGGGTGAAAGTGTTTACCAAAACAATCAACAAAAAGAAAAGAATGTTGATTCCTGAATCTTAAAATAGCAAACTACATTTCTATATAGTTTTCCCTACATCAATCAAAATTTTCATTTCATATTGGATCATTGGGTGCAACATTTTCTTACAAGAAAAACATTACTCAATCACATTCCTGAGGAAAAAAATTCAGAGCAAGGAAACCCATACATTTAGATACAAATCAATGGTTCAGTTTTGTTTTTGATCAATCAAATTTAGGTTTTAATATTTTTGAAGTAGATGCAGTTGTTTCATCCAACAAAAAATAGCATCCATATGACTCATATTTCTGGATGCTGAGTGCACTTGTTAAAGCATTTGACTTTTTTTAACATATAGAAAATACAAAAACAAAAGCAATGTTAGTGACTGAATTTTGAACTAGAAAAGTACATTTCATGTACCTAACATTTCTAGACCTGGTTGAGCTTTTAATTGATATGTTCAGTGTTGGGTGCAGTGATAAAGACATTATTCACTTATAAAAACACATTTCATGATTAGAATATGTTCATCAACACATACAAAACAATGCAAATCATGGTTAAATTTACCTGAGATTTGAGCTTCTTGGTCTCCTGGATAATCTCATAGTCTTGCTTGAGGACATCAAAATTTCTCTCCAGCTGCTTGTTCTTATACCTCACTCTTCTGTTCTAAAACCACACAGCAATTTGCCTTGGCTCCAGACTCAATGCTCTTGCCAAGCGCATTTTCTTCTCATTTTCAAGCTTTCCCTCCTCTTCATCAAAGTTCATCTTGAGTATTCTCACCTGATCTGCAGTTAACCTCCTCTTGATTTCTCCCATACTCATACTACATTTATTGGAGGTTTTCTCCTGCCATGCCATGGCTTCTCTGGAAAACTAATCATCTGTCAAGATTTTCTCCATGAAGATTTATGTAAAATACCAGGGCTTATAACAAGCTAAAGCAAAACATGCTTGTACAACTTCTTGCCTTCTTATATACATGACCACCTTTTGTTGTTGAGAGAGACAAACACAGTTTAAATATACGTCACTGGAATAATGAAACTGCTATTTGGAAGCAGCTTACAATAGTATATTAGCAGGAAATTACCTTTTTCGACTTCTTGATTTTTGGAACATCACTTAGGCTCATACTATGCTCTTGTCATAAGACCAACTCAAAAACAAATGCTTGCAGTCCAAGACCATGTTCACATCACCCATGATCCCCTGGTATTCGGAGTTGGAACCACTTCCCACTAGATATGAACAATGAAACTGTTTGTTATTCGTTATTTGTAATGAACTTTCATTTTTTAATTTATCAGCCTTCTAACAAAGTCTTAACTGCATTCCTTCACCATACTGCACTTCTCTCGCGGCAGGTACTCTAGCTACAACGCAACCCTTGTTGTTAGATATCCATTCAAAAAATGAATAAATCCCAAATACAAATCAATGTGAAATTGACCCTAATTTCGACATTTTCAGCAATATATGTGGTAGTGCTCCAAATAATGGGTTTCCTTCATAGATCTCACTCTAATCATTAAAACCTCATGTTGAATGGAACTTATTAATCCATTAACATCTCTTGAGATCATTTTTGCATTTCCCTCACATGAATTTCTTTAATGTTGATTTTATAAAAATATTTTATATTTTTCTTCACGCTTGGTTGCTTCTAACACAAATTTTGTAACTGCTTGAACAATTACGATTGGTATTCCACATGCATGAAATTATCCTTAAACATTTTTACCAATCTATCCTAGATATCAATCTTGTATTTTTCTCTATACACTCTCTTACACTACATGTGTTCCCACCAAAAAGATGAATGCCTCATCAAATTAGTACAAACAAATCTTACCTTCTTTGTATCTATTATACCTTTGTAATTAAACTAGTTATCCCTTTCTACAACCCAATCAAGGATTTATTCCATATCTAAGATCCGAAAATTAATTGGAACTTTTATCTCCATCTTAATGTTAATCTTTGTGATCTCACACAAGAATATATTATCTTGCTTATCAACATGATCTACTTCATCATATTGGCCATCATGTTCTCGTTCCACGTGCTCTTCATTTCTTGTATCATAATATATCACTAATCAACTATGTGATGTTGTTTCCATGGCTTTTAAATAGTCTTGCACTCCTCTCATAATCTCAAACAAGTACATAATTATTGGCTCTTTATCCACTATAGATAAAATTCTAGGTGTCATCACTATCATCATCTCAATCACTCACTTTGAAAAATATACTATGATTTAAACCTTCTACCCAACAACCCAAATGCTTGAAGATGCCTCAAACTAATTTCTTCCCACATACACATGCATGAAGAGACAAGCAAAACTCAATACCAAAGACCAAAGTGGAGCTATTACCCAAACATGTCACACTCAAAAATAGGACTTAAAATCATTCATTTAATACTAGACGATGCATTAACGAATGGGTCCCAATGAAGGGATGGATTAGACCACACAACCTATGAATCTAGTGTTATATATTACTCGAGTAATATCTCAAGAAAAACTTTGACTAGAAACAATAATAAATTATTCTACTAATATGAGGAAATATTATATACTTGGGCATAATGGCTCCAAACTTAATGATATTATTATGAAAATAATTTAATAAATATCTAATATTTCCAATCCTATGACCTATCATATTCTAATATTGTAGTCCTTACTAAGCTTCCACGGAACTAGACTCGATTCAATTTGGCAAATGCCAAAGGAAACTTCACTTGATCATCAAACTTGAATGGATTACTTGATTCCTAATCTCAAATTTAATGTCTTGCATGCTTGTAGCTCCCTTAAATTTGTGTGTGTGTTTTTGTGTGCATGCACGATTGTATGTGTGTGCATGTGTGCATGTGTGTGTGTGTGTGTGTGTGTGTGTGTGTGTGTATGCATGCACACATATATACATACATACATACATACATACATACATATATATATATATATATATATATATATAGAGAGAGAGAGAGAGAGAGAGAGAATAAATCACAACTCATGTGGGAGAATGAAGATATATTTATATGTAAAGATAAAGTTGCATAGATTCTTCAAAATTTCCTAAATCACTAGTCATCTTGTTTAGTTGGTTTTTAAGTAGTTGCGATGAAATCACCTCCATTTAATCAACATTTACGAGGAACTTTAGTTTATCCTTGGGGAAAAATAGAACAAGTCCCACATGTACATCCCTATAATTTTATCCATATTAATAGGAGATTCGACATATGCAAATCTCGTCATGGTGGCATCAACAAATGATTCACATGAGATGAGTGGTTACTCAAGGTTTTGCAACATTAGTAATACATCACAACATCAATAAGGCTTTTCAACATCATCAAGGCTTGGTAATCTTGTGTAAGGCTCTACATCACTTACAAACAAGATTGGGTTAGAGCAAGGGATGCACGATTGGGCAAGATTGAGATGAGGAATCCGCGGATTTATGCGACATCGTTAGGCACTTTGTAGTTTTGTGTGATAAAGAGTAATTCATTGTGGTCTTTGTGACACTTTTTTAGGCTAGGATAGGTAAGGGATATGCCATACGTTACATGCTTTGCATGGTGGTACTAGATTGTGCAAGTATTTACTTAACTATTTCTAGGTACTTTTAGTTGACATAAGATTGCAAGTGAACCCATATACTCCTACATCATTATAAGTAACTAATAATTCCACAACAAACTCTTATAAATGTCACCATTCAACCCACCTCAATCCCTCTTTAACAAAGAGTAATTAACATACCAAACCTTTAAATATTTTCTATATTTTTCCATTATGTAATTGCTCTATAATGATTGTCATGTGGATGGATCCTTTATATGACGATAGAGTAAAGTAATTCTTTGGAATAATTCACATATGGAAAAATAAATGTAATACATTTTCATCCGATGGGCTTAATTTTTAATATTTAGAGGATTTTCAAATATATCATATAAAATAAATCATAAATTTGTCCACCTCTTTCTCGGTTTTTTTAATTTTTATAATTAATCTATTAATTATTTAATTTTCATAAAAAAATTAATTATTTAATTATTTTTATTTAATATAAATTTGAAAAAAAAGAAATTTAATATTCTAATTAAAATATTAATTAAAATTTCATAATAAAAATAAAAAATAAAAAAATTAATTATTGATTAAAAACTATTTACCCATGATAAAATAAATAAATTTAATATAAATATCTTATTAGATAAAAGTAGTTATTTTTAAAAACCTTTATTAAATAGAATGAAAAACTTTATTCTTTATATTAGATTGTCACTATATTAATAATTATATGTAGTAGTCAAAGTAAGATAACCTAAAACCCCACACACACAAAAAGAAATTCATAAAAAAAATATAATATGTAAATTTTAGCCCACTCTTATAATTAATATCTATGAAATTAATATTATAATTAAAGTGTTAGTTAAAGTTATCAAATTAATATAAATATATTTTTGGTTTGTAGTTTTGTTAATCTCACATTGATAATTTATAAAATAAGAATGATTGTTCAAAAGCCTTTATCAAAGAGTATGGAAAACTTAATTCGATCAAATGGACATCAAATTTAATGTCAAGAATAAAATTGAACAACACACTCCATTAAAACCTTGTCTACTATTGTAGAATACCTCGTAGCCTAATTACATGTAGTGGTGGGTGTAAGATAACATAAAAACTAGACATACAAATAAAACTCACAAAAATAATAATATAAATTGTGAATTTTAACCCACTCTTATAATTAATATGTAATGAAATCTTAAATTTTCAAAAAATTACATCACTCTTATAATTGATATCTAAAGATATGAACAAGGCACTTTTGTAAGGTTTTGAATTTAATAGTGGTTGGACTCAACTGGTCCATTTTGCCAACTCATCTACATCTCATTAGTGTCCATCAATTAACTTTATTCTTAACTAAATTTTAACATACATACATACATATTAACAAAATTAAATTCATTTTGAGAAATGTTAAGAAATATAAAATTCTTTAACATGGAAGAATATTAAAGAAATATGAAATTCTTTTAACACAGGAGAATATTAAATTCATATTCCGTGACATAAGCTCATGTCGAAATAGAAAGTAACTATATATTAGACAGGAATAAACAAATATCTTGAAACATAGCACCTACTCCTATTAATCAAACGATAACTGAAATTCCAAGATTAAAAATCATAAACTGTGGGGAGATTTCTAAAACCCCATATTAAACCTCACTTTCTCGAGTCGGACCAAGAAAAATCCTCTATTTCATCATCACGCCGACCGTGATATGGCCCAGAATTAGTGGCGGCCGGCCCTTCACCGTCCGGTTACACCATCAAAGAAAGGGTGCTCCTTAATTTCGAAGCTCCTCGCTCAAATCCCAACCGTTTGGAAGGGTTTTCACCAATAACTTACTGATCAAATCCTTTGCTTCATCACCACCTTGGGAGATTCAGGAAAGGAAGGAAGCCTCTCCCTTATATTCATAGATGTATCTGTTTCATCTTCCCCCACAAAGGGTGTTCTTCCATACAAAATCTCATACAAGTAGAACTCCAAGAGCCCACCGGTCTACAGGACTTCCATGGTGTTTTCCTTCCGAAACCTCTCGGAGCCAAATATTCATATGTACCCACAACCGACATTGCACGGACACTTCTCGGTTCGATCAATCTCGGGCAATGCAGCAAGTGCACTTATATTCGTGCCTGAATCGCTTTTCATTGCTTGGGAGGCATGAATATTTGTCAAAGTTCTTTTTCCTCAAACTCTTTAACAGTACCTCAGTAAAAGCTGAAACATCCAATGGAATCCTTTGGACACTCAATACTTAAATCGTTCTCGGTCTCGGTTGTTGTGGAGGAAATCTGTCACCTTTGAAGGCCGGAATGGGCCTCTTATGGCTAGATCAAAATCGACCACAATGATATGTCCGTCTTCTTTTATGAGAATGTTTTCTAGTTTGATCTCTGTACACAATTCCTAGCATGTGAAGGTATTCCAATGCTATCAAAACCTCTCAAGCATAAAACCTGTTATGTGAAACATAACCAATTCAAAGTCGTCGCTTAGAAGGCCTATTCCCGAGACTAAAAATCGAGTGTCATGCACCATACACCCTATGCTTCCTGAGGTTAGACACCACTTTTATATACACTTACCTAATTTCAAAGCACATTAACTAGATTATGTAATTACAAGGAGGAGCACTATTTCAGCATCAACTTGATGGCTACAACCACGAAGGTTTATCAAAAACTCCATAACAAGAAATCCATGATTTTATGTAAACTAGGGAAGAAATATTGAGCATTAACTACAATGAACTAAAAATTGGGAATCGATTCAAAAATAAGCTTTGGCTTATTTATTAAACCAACCATTGGTTAAAAAATGAGATTTCAACAATATTCAAACTTTAAAAACTTGCTACAAAATAAGTTCAATACAAACCCTTTATATCTAAGAGAAACTCTTATTTACGGGCTTTGTGAGAAAATGAGGTATTTAATTCTTTCTAGAGAAAATCTCTATGCATAGCTTTGAAATACCCCATGTCATCTTCTTCCTTTAAAACAAGGAGATAAGAACATAAACCGCCACTAAGATTTCATGCATGTTTTTAAATTGTCTATTAAAAATCTATATTAAATAAATTAATGTGTAAATGTATTATAGAGGCTCTCAAATAGTTAAATCGGAGAGAATTTCAAAATAAACCATGAAAACAACAACTAAGTTGATTTGAAGAGTATATATGTAGTATATATAAAAATAATGGGTCTTGGTTGCCCAAAAAAAAAAAAAAATTTAAATTAAATTTTAATAACCATATATTAAATAATTTTATAAAAAATTAAAATAAAATTTGAAAGATACAAATATTTATCCTTCTATATATATAATAAAATTAGTTTCAGAACAAATTTTTGTTTAATTATCATTAAACAACTATTTAATAAAAATGTACACATATAAATATATAAATAAGTTTGATATAATTAGACACTAACCACTAAAATCGTACATAACAAACAAATAATTAAATGTAATTAGAATGTTTTAATTTATCTAAAAAAATATAGAAATAGATTGTATAAATATGAAAAGAAGTACCTTACAAATTGATCCAATAAATTGTATACTATTGTATTCAAAAGTTCCATAACTTCGTAGATATATTATATATAACCCATGCACACTAGATGTCAACATTATGAATAGTATGAACAATAAAAACCCTAATGATATAGTTGAATTAAAAACATGTGTGTAATGTATTTTCCCAAGATAGTACTAGCATGGATTCCTGGATGGGATCACGGTTTGAACCACTGATTATGTAGCATGGGTTATGAAGATTGTAGAATTATAAATTAGGGTTTAATAGTTTTAAGAAACTATTTTTATTATTTTATTTGACATGTCATACAACTATTTACTGTGCTCCATAATATAAGGATAAGTAAAATAACAAAATAAAGTTATTTATATGTTATCTATTTCATAATCGAGATAAAATTATTTATATATTGTTTATTTAATTTAAAAATGACATCATATTGAGAGGAATTAAAAGAAAAATATAAATCAATTAAAGAATGTATAAAATAAGGAAAGAGGTAATTAGTTACGATAAATCTTTTGTATAGTAAGAAAATAAGTTAGTTATTTATTGTTTATCTATTCTACAATGATACCTACGATTAAAAGTATTTCTTAATTACGTAATGTAGAAATTGAAAAGGTCTATTCTTCATATCTATTAGCAAATTGACTTTTACCGAGTTTTGAATGATATTTTTGATTAATTGATCAACAATTCAACTTATTAATATATAACCTATAAACTAAATGGGATAAAACAAACATAAAATATTAACCCAAAAACATATAACAATTGTAAATTTAACATATAACCATTAAACCAAAATACACTATTTACATATTGTATCTACTTTGCAAATGACACCCTAGCTCATAGGTGTAGCACTACCACAAGATGCATAAACCTAAACCTAAACCTAAAATGAAAAGTAATGCCTTACAAAAACTAATGACAATCAACCTCTTCCCGAAAATAAAACCAAAGAGCACATACCTTGCGTCTCCTTCGAAAAGAAATTTCTGGCCGCTTTCTCTGAAGGCCATACAAGTCACCTCCCGGGCAAGCAGTCCATGATTATAAATGTACAGGCTCCCATTTGAAAAGAATGATATAAAGTTGGAAGAAACGGATGGTCCAACATCTCCAGATTTCAATTTCATTCTGAATACTTTTCAGCTTGTTCAACCTCCGCATAATCACTCTATTCATTGTCTTCAATACAAAATAATAAGGGGTATCTGAAAGGCGACACAGAAATATGTTGCCCACGCACCCTTCTCCTATTTCCTTTTAATCTCAAAATGCTCGATGGGAAGGACTTGATTTTTCCACTCGGCTCTAATGGCCTCCCATTTGGCGTAGTTTGCTTGTTTAGGTTTCCGCTTCGCTTTAGCGTTACAACTGGTAAAAGTATCTGTACCATCTTCTTCACCATGAATAATGTTGTCACCATGATTTCCGCTTTTTTCATCCTCTCCGATTAATGGCTGCTCAAGCTTAGATATAGAAGACAATTGTTTAAACAAATGTGAAGGAATTGTCTTCGTAGAACCTTTCATCAAATCTCCGAACTCGCCATTGATGTGAATGGATGATGAGTTTCAAACCTCACAGAGAGAGTTTGCACACCGAAAGGATTGGACGAATTCAGTGATGTGAAAACTCAATAAGGTTGCCGAGTTGACAGAGGAAGGTGGAAGAACTTTGTTTTTCTGAGCTCAACAAATAAAGATCTATATAGTGACAAAGGTTAGGGACAAAATGTGGACTTCCATAAATTTAGTAAAACCAAAAAATGGACCGTTTTTAAGTGTGATCCATATAAATCTTGGATGTTTATATTAATTTTGATTTTAAATAGCATAAGTGGGCCCTTCATGATTTACATAGCACTCTAGGACACTTTTTTTTTTACATTATAAAGGTCCCTTACTAAGGCAAGGGTTCCATGGAGGGGCTGCTCTTTTATTCAACAAGGTGGTCCCATGACAAAATAAATTTAGGGAAACATGAAATTTTAGAATCTTTTCGTAAAAACAAGGAGCACCATTTTTTACTAAATTAATTTTATAATTTAAAGGTAAAAACACTTTGGTAATTTAATTTTTTAAACACTTTAGTAATTTAATTTAACTTTTGTAATTACTAATTTAATTTAAAATTAAAGTAAAGAGGGTGTGGGGAAGTAAATAATTTAATTTGTTAAATTCTCGGGTGTGGGGAAGTAAATAATTTAAAGGTAAAAAATACTTTAGTAAATTAATTTTTTAAATTAAAGTAAAGAGGGTGTGGGAAAGTAAATAATTTAATTTGTTAAATTCTCGGGTGTGGGGAAGTAAATAATTTAAAGGTAAAAAATACTTTAGTAAATTAATTTTTTAAATTAAAGTAAAGAGGGTGTGGGGAAGTAAATAATTTAAAGGTTAAATAATTTAAAGGTAAAAATACTTTAGTAAATTAATTTTTTAAATTATCGGGTTAGTAATTTAATGTGTTAATTTAAAAACTATAATGTTTAAATAAATAATTTTTTAAACACTTTAGTAATTGAATTTTTAAACACTTTAGTAATTTACTAATTTAATTTAATTCTTAGGGAAATTACATAAATTAAAGTGAAGAGGGTGTGGCGAAGTAAACAATTTAATTTATTTTTAAAAATTATCGGGTGTGGGGAAGTGAATTATATTTAAAAATTAAAGTAAATAAATTGTTTAAACAAGTAAAAAATACTTTTAATGTGTTAATTTAAAAACTATAATGTTTAAATAAATAAATAAGTTTAAATATGCAATATATTATTAGGTAAATAATTTTTAATTTAACTTTAGTAATTTACTAATTTAATTTAATTCTTGGGGAAATTACATAAATTAAAGTGAAGAGGGTGTGGGGAAGTAAATAATTTAAAAAAATACTTTAGTAAATTAATTTTTTAAATTATCGGATGTGGGGAAGTGAATTATATTTAAAAATTAAAGTAAATAAATTGTTTAAACAAGTAAAAAATACTTTTAATGTGTTAATTTTAAAAACTATAATGTTTAAATAAATAAATAAGTTTAAATATGCAATATATTATTAGGTAAATAATTTTAAGTAATAAATAAGTTATTAACTTCCCCACACATTATAATAATTTAATTTGTTCCTTACAAACAAACCCGGATTGAAATTGCGACAGTTCAATAACTTGATAGTAAGATTTTATTCTTTTGGTTTCATTTCACATTGATTAAAATTTATGCATAATTTAATTTGTTCTTATTCTTTCAATAACTTGGTTTCTTATTTTTTGGTTTCATTTTTAGATAGAACATTGATAGTAAAATGGAGACATGATTAATTGCGAGTTCACATAACTTGGAAAAAAATATTATTAGAAAATATATTCGGTGTCTTTTTCACTTTGATGTTTAGGTTTGATATGTATTTTTAAAAGTTACTTTATGAATTTATATATATTTAAATTTATATCATGATTAGATTTAATAATTTTGAATGAAAAGAAAAAATCCCGCTTAGATGTATTATTAAAAGTTACTTTATGAAATTTATATCCTATTTAAATTTCTATCTTGGTAAAATTTATTAATTTTGAAAGAAAAAAATATACTTGAAATTTTGAGTAATTTTTAAAAAAATGTAGACATTGTAAGTTGAATTGTTTAGGAAAAGATTCCGCTTGAGATGTATTATTAAAACAACATTTCTATGTGCCCAAGACAATTACAACTTTAATAATGTTTGTATTTTTATCAACCCATATATTGAATAAAATTTTCCTAACACATTAAACAATATATTTCATGTTTAATATAGGTTTCCATATTCCCTGACATAGAAAACCAACATTTCTATGTGTAGATGGTAATTATTACTTTAATAATGTTTAGAACTTCACCGCGAAGCATCTCAGAGGAATTATCGTAGAATGGCTGGTAATGTTGAAGTTAATTCTGGGGCAGGAAATTCAACATCGATGGATTGCGTGCTTGAAACACCAGAAAACTTGGCCCAAGATATAATGAATATAGATGTTGTAAATAATTTAGAGAATGATAGTGTGCAACAAGAGATGACATTACAACCAATACGAACAACGAGAAGAAGAAGAATGCAAAATAATGATTTACAAGAGGAGTTAACAATCGAACCTAAAAGAAGAAGAAGAATGCAAGACTCGCATATTGCGAGAGAGCACATGATAGTATTAGGAATAATATTAGATATTGTGAACATTATTATGAGTGTGGAAATAAATAATATAGTGTAATGTAATACAACTATTTATGAGTTGTTAACTCATGTAAATAGTTGTAATTAGATAAGGTTTGTTGTGAGAGAATAATGGGATTGAGAGTTTGAGTGAGATATTGTGGGGATTATAAGAGATATGTGGGATGAGTGTTGACTCCTAAAATCAAGGAGATCAAACTCTATATATGTAATCTTCCTCTATGTATTTGATATCCCAGATGAATAAAGAAGAAGCTTTATAATATTATTTCCGGCGTCATTTGATTAGATTTGTGTGCATGCAAACTGAACCAAAATAATATTTGGTATCGAGCGAGGCCATTTCTCAATATGGCTTGATAGTGTTTTAGAGCATGGGTAGACATTTCGTTTTGAATGCTCGTGGGAATGGAAGCTAATAGCTTTCACGAAGGTGGATGCGAAGTGAAGAAGACAGATCTTTGTATTAATCGGACATGAGACGCCATTGTTTTCGACGCCACATGTTTTTATTTTACCGTAATGCAATTAGCATTTGTTGTCATCAACCTGCATACATCGCCAAAACAACACGACAGTTGATCCTTATTTGGCGGCGTCTACATTTGATGTCATTGATCAATATTTAGCTCAAATTTATCTAACAAAGTGAGTACAGCCCATTCTCACATATTTCTTGGTCTCGGTTAATGGAATTGCATAAATAAAAAGTAGTGATCATTTGTGACACTTGCATGCTTTGGTCGAGGAATTGACAGAGATCATTAATTCATTCACGCCCTCCATACGGCTGGTTCATTGTAGTTTGCTGCAACACATTTGTTGAGGTGTCTTTCGCATACATTTGGCGTTCAAGTGAGAGAAGAGGCGTCCAAGACTGTGGTAATTATCATGCTCGGCCCGTAAATCCCGGTCTTCTTATAGTCACGAGGCAAATATGCGAGTGTAATATCTCGTATCCGCATGAATGAGATAGAGGTAACACGTTTTTTTCCTTTTATGGACGCAGCTATAAAAACACAAGGACAAATTTTTTTGCCATTTTTGGAAAGGGTCCGGAAACATTTTGTTTTTTTAAAACTTGTAAGTTTTGTAATTGTCTCATTGTAACTCGGATTGAGGTACCGTTTTTTTAAAACGTGTATTTTTTCAAGCTCTACGCATTGATCCTGTGCTTTTTATTGCTGGACCAGATTTTCTATTTCTTCCTTTTATGTAAAATATTTCAAAAATAAATTTTAAAAAAATAATAATAACTGTCTCACTTTTGTCTGGACGCACTTTCGCTTGTACGCGATGTCCATAGTGAGGGGGTGCATTATCGGTCGAAACTGACACCCAAGAAAATTGTAAATGAGCTTTAAAGATAAATTGGCTAAGTAAGTAGCGAGACGATGGAGGTTGGAGGCAACGGAGGCAGGAGGGCACATAGCGACCTCTCATCAGGCACCATCGACGAGGCCATGAAACTGAATTGGTGGCCAAGTTTTTTTGTTGAGTGTTTGCTTTCAGTGTACATTTGTGAGAATAAGAACAAATGATTGTTCAAAAGTAATGTATAAACATTCCTGAATGTAACTCCCGATGTAATGAAATAGGTGAGCAAAAGCACCAGTGTAAGACAGTTCATGGATCTTGAAAAGGTTTGTGGAGATCCAGAAAACCACATGAGGTGGACAGGCGATGGATCTGTTACACGTCAAGGTTTGTGGTAAACCTGTAAAACCATAGAAGGTTGAGCATTGCTCCCTTCATTAGTATCAAGGTCATGAGTCACATAGTTTGACATGCTCCACAGAGGTGAGCATACTACAGATGAGAGTGTGTATGTTTTTCCCATGTTCACACTAAGGGGGTGAATGTTAGGAATAATATTAGATATTGTGAACATTATTATGAGTGTGGAAATAAATAATATAGTGTAATGTAATACAACTATTTATGAGTTGTTAACTCATGTAAATAGTTGTAATTAGATAAGGTTTGTTGTGAGAGAATAATGGGATTGAGAGTTTGAGTGAGATATTGTGGGGATTATGAGAGATATGTGGGATGAGTGTTGACTGTTAAAATCAAGGAGATCAAACTCTATATATGTAATCTTCCTCTATGTATTTGATATACCGGATGAATAAGGAAGAAGCTTTATAATATTATTTCCAGCGTCACTTGACTAGATTTGCATGCAAATCGAACCAAAATAATAGATAGATGATCCTAATGGAATGCTTGGGAGAGATTTCAATACGGTCCAAATGATTTTTCGACACGGTCTTGATAACCTTTCTTCACTGGTCATGTGTTATATTTGTCAAGAATGTTACATTGGAATAAAAGTTTCTCAAACACCTGAAGTACCTGTGTGTACTAGATGTCAACAAGAGAAAGGTCATCATCGATTTTTGGCATCAAACAATATGGATCCTAGGCCACAACTTGCAAACTTAACTCAAATTGAGGAAATGTTAATAGCCCGTGTCAACCCAATCCTACAGTGACACATGCAACAAGAGGTCAATATAAATATAAAGGTCACACGATAAGTTTTGCTCAAGAAGTAAAAGAAATCGCTAATCTTTTGCCCCATACATTGAAATATTTGCCGATGATTATTGTTCAGAACAGAGATCAGCTTGGAACAAATTATGACTTTACAATAATAGAGAGCGAGTTTATAATGCATTGAAATATAAAATAGAACATGACAAGTTCTATTCAGATGTCCAAATCGATGAAAATGCTCTGAATGAACTTCCACCTCATTCTGCTGAGAATGTGTTCGAGCAGCTAAACTCAGTTCATATGGAGTTTGATTCTGATGTAAATGAAATTGTGTTTGTAGGTCCGACCATGGAGACAAATGAAGGAAATATAATTAGTCATACAACATCGATGGCATCTAAACCGCCTAATGCACCAAGGGAGATGGAATTAATCCATGCGTGGGTGAATAACCCTCATGCGGACCCTAGAGCACTCATTGATTGGCCAGGGATAGGAGCATCTCCTATTAATAAGTATGTGATAGTAGGACTACTTGATATGGCATTCCCTACTCTTTTTCCTGATGGAAAATGTGATTGTCTAGAACCGCGATTAAGACAAGTATGTCTCCATGAATTTGTAAATAATTTATTGCAATATAGGGATCACCGATTTGGTGACATCCTCGGTTTAGGTATTACATGATGAACATGATCATGAGACATCGTGCACAAAATTCATCTGCAGTTTTTATGAAGAAAAACCTCCAAGATATGTCAATCACCATCAACAAGTTACGTGAGCATATGAAGAATGTTCCCCATTCCAATCTGGTTGATCGTTTGATGTGGTTCGGAACATCGTTGAGGGGTACAAGGTATTATTGGGTAAAATGTCGTGGTGAATTGGCTGACATGTTGCATCAAATAGGATCACCTACTATTTTTTTCACATTGAGCACAACTGATATGTATTGGCCTGATCTACATGCATTAATGCCTGGAACACCGCCGGATAATCCACGAGAAGCACAAAATTGGCGAAGGAAAAATATCATCGAATATCCACATATAGTGGCACATTATATGCACCTACGACATACACTTTTCCGAAAGGAGGTATTACAAAAAGGAATGAAAGTTAAAGATTATTGGTCTAGATATGAATGGTAGCATAGAGGTTCGCCACATGTGCATGGATTCATATGGTTAGAAGGGGCACCAAATATGGACAACCTTGATTGGAATAATGATTTTCAACATGGAAATGCTGAAAAATACTTCCATTCTATTGTCCATGCATGGAATCCTCGGGATGACCCACACTGAAACATACAGGTAATTTATCGATTCTCATCGAGTCTATGATTTATATAGAATTTTTACGTTCTCAAAATATATTGTGTATTCTTATGTTCTATGTTACAGGTCTACCAAAATTTTATGCAACATCCGTGTCTTCGAAATAAGAGACAACTGACACAATTCGATATGGAACGTGACTATGAAGATATTCTCAATAGTGTAGAACGACATACGATAAGAAAAGGGGAAAAATTGTCTGTAGGTAAGATGTTCAAAAATTTGAATAATTAAATTGAAATAAAAAACACATACATGGAAGAACTAATAATTGATTATTACATTTTGCAGGTATAATGCACCGTGGCCATTGAATCTCGATGGATCAAAGTTATATCAAGACTCAGAGACAGGAGATAAAAATTTTGAACCTGTGAGAAATGATGATAGGGTAAATACACATAATCGCTACATATTACAATTGTGGAGAGAAAACGTAGATTGGCAACCTGTTCTTTCCAAACATGTCGTAGTCAAGTACATTGCAAAGTATGTAGCGAAAGTAGAGAAAAGCTAAGGGGAGCATGGGTGTAATCTCTATAATGAAGTCATTGTAGAGAATATATTGGAAATTTGATGTTGTATTAGCATGTCTTAGATAATGATGAAGCGATTAGAGGAGATTCCTTCCAGTTCCTTCTTATGGATTATTTATCATGGCAATCAAGATGTATGTATGTGTGTATGGAGAGTGAGAGCTAAGGGGAGCGTGGGTGTAATCTCTATAATGAAGCCATTGTAGAGAATATATGGGAAATGTGTTGTTGTATTAGCTCCATTCATGGATTCTTTAATGTATTTGGCTACTGTAATGTTGATGAATCAATACAAAGGGTTGTTCTAAACATCTGAGTCATGCATTGTGATCTGTATATTTTATTTTATGCTTGTGGATCCAAAACCTTATGTTCTTGATGATGCTCATGGTTCAAATTTGTTTTCTTTCTGTGATCACAATGTTTCCCTTCTTATTATGGTGCATCTGTATGTGGGTCTGAGTTCCTTTGTATATATTATACAATGCATGTATCTATGTCTATGAATTACTCATCCATCAATGATGAACATTCTTACAAAGCTCACATAAAGGAGGCTCTCGGCACATGCTCACACCTCGGGTGAGTGTCCAACACCGGGTGATATGCCGGTGTGCTTGGGATTTTAAGGGGTTAGGGGTAGACGAGACTACATTTTGGTTCCGTTGTCACGACCTCTTTTGAATCTGTTGCAAGAATGGTAAGGGATGATAGAACTCTTGACCTTGGACATTATGGAAACTTGGCTTAAAAACACAGAGGATGATTTTTCTCATATATTCAACACTCAGGACTGGAGTTTGATGAATGTAAATGGGTAGAGGAGCATCTATATCATGAGCTATATCATTTTTTAAATTTATTTTTCCAATGGAATTGTATGAGTGGTTATCAGCGTATGCATTGAGGAGAAGTTGGTTCTATCGACCTCATGTGTGGACTCAAGAAGATTAGCAGAGGCTTCATGATGCTTCTCTGGTTTGGAATCATGTTGTTGATCATTGGTGGAAAGGTGTATTGACGAGTTTCACGTTGGAGTATGCAATCTCCACTTATTCTTACCCATAGGTTGATGGGTTCGAGTTCTTGCAAGACCCCAGAGGATCTTTCTTACGTGTTTTACCTTTAGCCATCAAGATCTTGATCGTAACTCTAATTTTAGAAGCATTTCCCATGGCTAGATAAACTCACACTAGGCGTGGGGCACGGAAGCTGGTGTGGTGAGAGATGGCGAATCCTACGGTGGAAGCGAGAAAAGAAGAGAGGTGGCTCAAGTATAATGAAGCTAGGGAAAGGGAATAGGCGAGACAGTGCGAGGTTACTGGAGTGATGGATTTATGGAGGCGGACATTGCAAAAAGGATTTGAGGTTCGTGCGGAAGGTATGGGACTGAGTAGTCCATGTTACCCCATCTTAGAAAGTGTGGGAGAGAAACCCCTCGGCTTTTGGTGAGAGCTCGCTAAGGAGAAAGAAAATAATAGGGCATTATGGAAGCCCAAATCACTAAGTTGGAGGACTCACTAACCTAGCTTAAAGAGGTAGAGATACTAGCAGATAGGGGTTTCAACAGCTACTGGAAGTGTGAGCCTATCATTGATGCATGGGTAGCAGAAGAGGAGGCATCCCTCAAGGCCTTGTAGGAAAAGGTCCCTACTAACAAGTCTGAGCGTGCATAACGATAGGGGATACCACAATGCGAAGGATAAAATAAAGACCAAGTGTGAGAAGTTAGAGTTCGGATTGGTGAACTTTGGGACTCCATTATAGAATGAATGGACGAGTTTGAGGGTCTTGCACGGAGTTGGTGGTGGTAATTCAGGATTTGAAGGGGAAGGTGGAAGGAATCACACTAGATCAAGTACAGGTATAACAAGAGAAGTGCCAGGGAAATCATTAACAGAGTTAGAGGCATGGAAGAAGTTTAAGAAGAAAATAGATGCACGATTCCCTGAGTTGTTCCAAGTTGTTTTTGTAGGCGGTGATAGTGTAAGTTATTTTAGCCTTAAATATTTTTTGGCCTATGAAGTTTTTTTTTAGAGCACAAAGGATTGTCATGGGCAGAAATCGATTTAGTGTGGGGTGATGTTGGGCCCTTGAAATGACCAAGTACCTGAGGCGCGAAGGATTAAGGCAAGTGGAAATAAGGTGCAAAGGCACACATGGAAGTAATGCTTGGGATGCATGAAGGCTCACGCCTAGGCATGGTGGATTCAGGAATTAGTCACTTCTTTAAGAATAAGTAAAGCCATGATAAATGAATGGATGGAAAGGTGATTATATTCAGTTATAGATAAAGATAAAAGATAAAATATGAAATACTTGCAGCTCAAAGAAAGGATTCCAGGGCATCATTATGGTTATCATAACATGATAAGGAGTTGAGTTAGTTATGGTTTAGCTAGCACCTGCATGTTGAAGATACTCGAGTAGGGAAAGACATGATGACAATTGACATGTCTTAGATAATGATGAAGCGGTTAGAGGAGATTCCTTCCAGTTCCTTCTTATGGATTGTTTTGCATAGTAATCGAGATGTATGTATGTACGTATGGAGAGTGAGAGCTAAGGGGAGCATGGATGTAATCTATGTAATGAAGCCATTATAGAGAATATATGGGGACTATTTTATTGTATTAGCTCCATTCATGGATTCTTTAATGTATTTGGCTACTGTAATGTTGATGAATCAATACAATGGGTTGTTCTAAACATCTAAGTCATGGATTGTGATCTATATATTTTCTTTTATGCTTGTGGGTTCCTACCATTCCTTTCAATTTAAGGTCAATTCTAACTTCCAATTTCCAACTAGCAATATGAACGAATATAGGAAGGCACTCATGGTAACTAAAGATACGTAGACATACGGTGTCGTTCCCAATGACTCCGTGTGTCTAGTTATCTTTAGTCCTCCGGAGTCACTCTGTATACGTGATCATACTCCTATCCCCAGCCAAGAACTTAATATTCAACCTATGTATTCTTGATGATTTAATTCGGGAGGGCATTGTAATATGTCAGCTATAACATTGTGTCGTCATGAAGACCCCGCCTTCATGAAGACACCGTGCTGTAGCTGGCGTATGTCAATGTCCTACGGAATCCTCCCATCGAGAGTACACATCCTGCTCAAGTGATTTGGATATGATCTTAATATTTAAGATCAACTTTCAGCAACCATGCTGATCCTTTATCCTCGTTCCTGTTACAGTTGTATGGAGCTAAGAGA
Organism: Taxus wallichiana var. yunnanensis; assembly: GCA_018340775.1. NCBI lineage: Eukaryota > Viridiplantae > Streptophyta > Pinopsida > Cupressales > Taxaceae > Taxus > Taxus wallichiana. Next base: position 657,864,947 of record CM031243.1, on the reverse strand, counting down.
GACTAAATCCATCTTCTAGCTTGCTATGCTTCTTCTCCTTCGTACCGAAGGGTGGCATTTTCTCTACTTGGTTCTTTTCTTAATCATTGGATTAAGCAGCCCATTACCGACAGACTTATTAAGTTTAACCTATTAAACTTAACCAAGTTTTCCACAACTGTAACCAAATTCAGAATTCCAGCTTATTAGACGTCATTTAAACGAGGTCTAATTCTCAATAAATGTATTCATTTATTCTCCTTAACCTTACATAGTTAAGGTCTATTAGCCCTGGATATATTTATCCCATATCCTTACTTTCTGAATTTAACATTCGAGGCTATTAACGGAGTCCGAAAACGAAGTTCGGTTGCTCCTAAGTTAATTGATATTCCTTAGCTTCCAAGCTAATCCTGAATACCTATCAGTTATGGAATCATGTTCTTCCTAATCCTTTTAATGTCAATTAAAAATTCATCTTAACCCAAAGTATGAACTAATTGCACATTTCAACTTAAAAGTTGCATTTAGGTAAGAATAGATATCAATTCCTTTTAAATCCATCCAAGGACAATTGAATAATTCCAAATCAAGAAATAACATTATATTTCCAATTTAATCAACAATATCAAACTGATATAGTTATTAAAATATCACACTTGTATTTGTATTCATCAATCCATTTCATAATCCATACATTTGCCAGTCCAAATGACTAGAATTTGTTTATATTAAACAACGTTACAACTCATAGATAGAAGAATGTACTTTCTTCTTTTCACAATTCCTCGTAGAGGAATAATAACTAACAAATACAATTCATCTTCGTATAATCAAAAGAAGCATCGAAAACACCATGTCTTCGTTTCACTCAAATTCCATCTGCAAAATTACTTGCTTTCGGCCGGTTCGTTGAATCGAGCATATTAAGCACTTGTCATTAAAATGAGGTGCTTCTAATTAACTGTCTCAATAAAAGAACCCTGCTTTTATGAAACAACAGTATGAACATCAATCAAGAATTAAGTATCAAAAGAATGAACAGTATGACAACTGAACCATCTAAATACCATCCCAATCGGTCCGAGAACTACCGTCCTATTTCCCACATAACCATACAAGACGCATTTCCGTCAACAGCCTCAGATTACAACATTTGTAAGAACTAGGAATATAAGTAAGCATACTTCTTTGTTGTATCATAATCGCTATCAATTCCATTTCATTTCATTAGTAATAAATGCAAAGGATAAAATCTAATCGAAATGTAAACCAATTACTTTCCTTTTCGGTTCATGCAACTCATTTGATTTCTAGCAATCAAGTGCAGATGAGAAAAGCAAACAACAATACATATAGATGCCTAAACCTAGGCAATACAAAATTCGTTCTTAAACGATTACAGATTTCCAACTGTATGAGAGAAGAAATGATCATTATTCCAAGTTATCCATCCACATTCCTATTCTTTCCTCATGACTTGTCCTAAAATTGAATTCAAATGAGACACAAGTCAAGATAACAGTTCGAGTGAAACTTACAAAATTCATTCGAATTCACTTTCCAACAAAGAAGAATTTGTTCCGTTCATATTCACTTTAAATGAAAACAAGGATGAATTTATCGTCCTTATCAATACTTCATTTAAATCGAGGCTCATATGAATACCATAATCCGGTTAGTAAAACATCGTATTATCATAGAACAAGCAATAAAAAGAATGCATACTATGTTCCTACTTGTATTAGAAGATTCCATACTTATTTCACCGTATTTTAACCAAATAAACAGCTTATACTGACCGCGTAATCATTTATTCACATGACCTTCTATATCCATGAACACATACGATTCATAATAACAATTTGCACATTGTTGTTACCTACAAAGAAGACCAATTCATAAAGCACAACAAAACTCTAATGCTATTTCAGAATTAAAACAAATAGAAGAGAAGAATTCATTCCTTTAACCTTTCAATAAGAAAACAACCATTTCCTTCAACCTCAACAATATTACTCAGTCGATTTCATTTCTTTTAAAATGACAGGTGCAAAATCGTAGACCGCATGAAACATTTCAACCTTCCGTTAGTACAGAAAGAAAATAGCACTCAGAAAGTAATCTAAATACCGTTGTCACCTCCATCAAACTGAACCTATAAAGCTCAATAAACCCAATTACTGTTTCTTTCAAAATCTAAAACAACAGAGAAAGGAAGAACTCGTTTCCCTCTACCTTCAATAAAGAAACAATCATCTTCTTCAAAATATAATAAAAACACCCAAATCGTGTTTATCTTATCATGACAGCTCAACTCATATTGACAACTGAACAATCGTTCAACAATGAAAAGCAAACTCACATAGCCTGTACAGTTTCAATTCAACATACCATATGCAATGAATACCCAACTAGAGTTCCTTGCCAACAACCATTTCTACCCGAAATCCATTTTTCTATTCACAATGATGTGCAGAACCCAAAATGCAATTTTCATATAACAATACCCTTATTAATGAAAACCCACATAGGATATCAAATGCACAACAAGGTACAGTCAAGACAGACCCAAACAACAAGCTAATTTCCATGTGTTTCTCCACTTATTTGCACAAAAATACAAAACCGAGTTCTTGTTCACAACTACAGTCCGAATTGGAGATCAAACCGCATCAATAAGACACAACAAAATCAACTTTCCACCAAGGCAAGAGAAAATACAGTTCATTTATAAGTTCAAAAGGAAAAATAGTTACTTTCCTTAACTTTCACGAATACCCAAATCGTATTCGTTAAATTTTACAAAAGAAAAGCACAGCAATAAAAATATTACTATCACTTCCTTCAAACCGAGCTCATAATGCTCAATAAAACTCAAATGCTATTTCCTTCAAAATCTAAAATGCTATTTCCTTCAAAATCCAAAACAACAGAAGGAAGAGGAACCCATTTCCTCAAAAATTTCAATAAGGAAACAACTTCAAACAACTCATGACTAATACTTTCCATCATTCCAGTTCGTATTAGCAAAAGAACGATTGTTTCAATAATGAAAACAAACTCATACAACATGTACAGCTTCATAACACACATGACGAATTCCCCATTCTTTATCACAAACAAACCAAGACAACATGGCAAGTATTTCTAACTCAATTAAATATGCAAAGACAGTTCAATCGCAATGCAAAGAAGAAAACGATTCTACCCAAATCATTTCCAACAAAGAACAAGCTCTCCAAAGAATCCATTCCTCTACAGGCTCAAAACTAGCCTTTAATTTCCAAAGAAACAGTGATAGAAACAAAACACAACTGGTTCGACTGAACCAAGCAAAAACCAAATGTAGAGCAACTTTCCAAAAATCCGAACAAACACAAATGACCAACAAAAATTCCTCCATACTCTTTCCAAGGCGAGCTGGTCGCGAAGACCGAGAAATTAAATGCATTAAAGGCTCTGCCTTTTTCCCTATTTTCTCACGCCACCGCCGACTCGGGTTGGCGAGTTGCCAATTTCAAATTTTGCATGCAAACAGAATTTAGTCCCATAACTAACTAGATACCTCCACCTTTTTCCTGTTCCCGCCAAACTTGGCGCTGTCCACGCAAGGACTTCATTAATTGCCATTAAATTTCCTTCCATCCTTATCCTTTCCCATGGGTCTGTGCGTCCCCTTCTAGGTTAGGATTAGTTTAGGATTAACAATAGTGTTCAAACCTAGGTCACCGCCTAGTCTTAGGTTAATAGAACTTAGGTCTATTTTCATCATTTATACAATTTAAAAATCCACTTAGGATAGTAGTTTAGGATGTAAGGTAGAACTTAGGATTAGATTAGGATCTAATTTCCCTTAACACCTAACACTTAATCAATCAACTTCCAGTCAAGTCTTCCCGACTGACTTCCAATTCAATGTTGTGCAGGACATTTCATCCCACGTTATACATACCTGAGCCACCCGTATCCAGGCATTTCCCGCCTTACGAGGTCTCACGTTACGACAGTGCATGGTTCGAGAATCGAACCTTTGTCGTTGGCATCTACGTGCCAGCTGTTCATACCTGAAATCAGGTGCTGCACATTTATATCAACCTTCAATTCGGTTCAAGAGTAAATCGACAAAGCGATCACAAGAAGGCCACAACATACTTTGGATCAATGGAATTGATTCAAGGTGTGTTGTCAATCAACGATTAGAGTTCAGCAAGCATACGACAAATTTGTCGTCACATCAACAAACATACAAGCAACAAGAACTGTTGTCCCATGCAAATAAATTACAGTATGCAAGAATCCAGATTAGCAACACATTCCCTTAAGATAAAAAAATATATATCTTAACATGTTTGCCTTCATTTCAGCAGTTACAACATTAAGAAAGTAATCACCATGATAACTTACAAAAATTAGGGCATTACAATCACAATGTTTCCCTTATTATTATGGTGCATTTGTATGTGGGTCTGAGTTCCTTTGTATTTGTTATACAATGCATGTATCTATGTATGTGAATTACTCATCCATTAATGATGAACATTCTTGCAAAGCTAACATAAAGGAGGGGCTCGGTGCCTGCGTGCGCCTCGGGTGAGCGCCCAACACTGGGTGATAGGTCGGCACGCTTGGGATTTTAAGGGGTTAGGAGTAAATGAGACTACACATAATATATATGATGAAGTATCCAATAAAATTATGTGGAAATATATTACAAAATATGTAAAAATGATATTAATATTTTTAAATTTGTAGATAACCTTTAATAACTATCAAATCTATGTCAAAATGGGTTTGTGTAAATTATTATATTAATTTGATAAATTTTAAAAAAATAATAATATCTCTTATATTAGTGTAGATATCTTAAATAGTGTTTCAAGTATGTTCACTAATATTAATTTCTAATGTTTTTATTTTAGATTGTTTAAATACCATATTCCTTAAAAATTACGTTACATTCTCTAACAATTTTCTATTACCTCATGATAAATGGTATCAATATAATTATATCATTGTATTGGTCTCGAATGATATTTTTGAGCAAAAAAGGGTTCTAAAATCTACTACATTATTAAGATATTACAAATTTTCAACCGATTCTTCCAAGTAGAAAGAAAAATAATTAATTTATGGTTAAATGGACATAAAATTTAAGGTTAAAAATAACAATGGACATACTAACACCATTACATCCCATCCCATTTTCACCGTAGAACACCTATCATCATATAAATAAAAGTGAACATGCTTATGCCATTACATATCTTGTGTCTATGAATTTTGAGTGATATCAAATCAAGTGGACCCTATTCAATGACATTATTTACTTCATTTGTATATGAAATTAGATAAAAAGTTAATGTGAAATTTATGTATAGTAAATGTATTTGAATTGTAAACATCTAATTTTGCTACAAATTCCACACATTGCATTTACTTATTTATTTGATTGATAAAAAAAGAGGCTCAAGGCCTCGGTATTTTATATAGTATATAATATAAAAACATTGAGAGCATAGACAATTCATGTTACAAAACCCATTGTAGATGGTGTAGCCAACAGAGATATATCTATATATCAACTAAAATCTATTTTATCTTAAACTATATGTTCTCTTCATCGAAGAGCTAGTCAAGCATTATCAGTAGCAAGATTAGCATCTCTAACCTCATCTTGACCATCAAGGCCGCCAGAGAGTTGGCCAAGTTTGAGGCCTCGAATTACTCGGTCGAAACACGGAGGGTAGAGCATATAACATCAATCTTCTTACCCTATTGCACACTTTCCATGGCCATATCTTTAGCTAGCTTCCATCTCTCGATCCAATCTCAGCCCCACATTGAAACCCAACTATTCCATGTCTTCATGAATCACATAGGCATTACGGCTCCAAGCAGATGATCTAAACCCCAATGATTTGGGTAACCTTGAGAGTGTCCAGATGGGGATTAGATTACCCTGGATCGTTCATAACCTTAACCACTTCCTCTATAGCAATCATGTCACCAAGTCTGGAGGATAACTGAGCCCTGAGTAAGTTGGTGGTCATCCACCTCAAGAGTTTGGGGTCTTTTACCCCATCAATTAAAACTTGTTGCTAGTAATCCATCACCTCTTTCACTATGATCTTGGTGCCCCTATTGATCAAGTGCCCTACACTCAACAATTGCCTGAGTTTCAAATCATTGACAAGCCTGAGGAAGGAATAATGCACGTCCTCAATGTTGAATCTATGAACCAGTTTATCATGCATTTTTTTGACTGTGTTGTAGGAAGTGGATTTGTCTTTCCTCGCCCTCGTCTTCTTTTCTATGCTTCCACTGCTATCCCCTTTCTTTATAGCTTTCACATGCCAACCGGATGAGAATGACTCATACCTCCATCTATTAAATAAGCTTTTTTTCCATCTGCGAATATCCTCCCACATGTGTCCTACATATTTTTTAATTAAGGCGGGTAGTGTGGAATAATTAAGCATTGATTGAATTAAGGAAATGTGGGATCCTTCGCATCAGCCACATGTGCTGACGAGGAATCCCATCTAATATAATTATAAATCTTAATATTTCCATTATTTTCAAATTATTTATGATCTTTAGGGGTGTGATATCATTATTTTCCACCCCCATATTAACTAGCCTATCCGCGACTTTATTTTCCATCCTAGGTATATGAAATATATGATTTTCTTTTAGAAGATAGGGTCATTCTTTAACAGTGTGGTTTAAATTCCAATGGTTGGACCATCCTCTTTTAATTGGATTTATGATCAATAACAAACCCCCTTCAACCTAGAGGTTTTCCCATTGTTTATCTTTAGCAATTTGAAGTCCACACCAAAGAGCTTTGGATTCAGTGAAATTGTTCGTGCTAACCCCCAAGCTTCATAGAAACCAAGAATTGGTGTACCATTGGAATTTCTGAATAGACCACCCGCTCTGCATTACTCGGGTTACCCTTAGAAGCTCCATCAAAGTTAAATTTTATGTAACTCCTAGGGGGATGACTCCATTTTGTTTGATTTTTATTCTTCTTTGCACTCCAACCCCCTTATCAGGGAACACATTGCATTTATTTTAAGAGTTGTTTCCAATTATCAATTATTAATCTAGAATAGGTGTTTATTTCCATGTTTCATGGTCTTTTAGTTATTTTGTATTCTTTCCTCCCTATTATTTTGTATCATCCTCTCTTTCTCCCTCATCCCTATTTTAATTTATGTTCAGCTATTTCCCTCAATATTGTATGGTTATGGTTCTTGGTTCTCCAAAATCATTATTATATAGTCTTAATTATCCAAAAATGCAAGTGTATGAATATATGGGTTTCTCTTATGTGGTTTGTTCACGTCTTTCTTTAGGTCTCTCAAAGGTTTTGACCCTACTTTGTCTATATTCCTATTTATTCTTTGTTGACTTACACATAAATAGCGTCTTAATTTAAATTCAATAAGCGTATCAATACATATAGGTACATTTGAAAGGAAGTGAATAATAAGGGATAATCTCATTCCAATGTAATTATTAAAAGAATATAAAAGATACATTCAAATATCTAAGGAAATATATTAAGTTCCTAACATTTTTTGAGTGGTGTACATTAATCATTCATTCTAACATTGGAAGTGATAAGGATTGGACATTTACATGACATTGGACTACTTGCGAGAAAAAGTATTATATTTAGTGTGTTACTTTCAAATCTTTGCACAACATCACATGGGACTAATAATAATGGAAAGATAACACAAACCTCTTAAACACACATTCATATTATGTGATATTACCACATGTTATTGCATTATTAGGGTTTTAAGCTGAACATTTCAATTTACAAGATAAGTGTGCATGATTTTTTAAACTTGGGAAAGGTTATCAAATCATTGGAATTGATGAGAAAGATATTCAAATAATATTGTACCTATGTGATAGTTTCCATAACCATTACTACATGGTTATGGAGGAGTACACATGATTATTGAGGGAAATTTCCATTTGTTTTGATTTTTCTTAGCCTTCTTCACTTTTTCATTTGGATATTCTAGAAGTTATATATTTCGACAATTATCTCTAGATCTTTACTTTTTCATTTGGATATTCTAGAAGTTATATATTTCTGACAATTATCTCCAAATTGTAATGCCCGTTATTTTACCACATAAAATATAACTAAAAAATGGGGAAAAAATTATTTATATTATATTATGTAACTGTTATCTGATTTTTCCCCTCTAGAAAAATAGGACAAACATGACTTCACACAGAGAAAAAATGAGGGATCAATTCAGCCAGGGGAGATCACACTTCGGGATTGGTGAACAGGTTAGGTAGGCCGAGCACATTACAGAGGAGTTCGGGAAATGAAGAAGCTCTAAATTCTAAAATTTGGACTTCGGAGGTGAGGTCGTTTAGAGGTAGGCCCAAGTAAAAAATGGTGAAACCTAGAGATAAGGAGAACAAAGTTCCGAAATTTGGAGGTCAACGCATAAAATGTAGGTCAATTTCAGAGTTTCAGAGTCTTAGGAGCTCACGGTGAACACTACCATGCAGGGGGGAGAAAAGTCTAAAACCCGAAGTCTGAATTTTTGACTTCAGGCTTTTGGGAGTTTAGAGTTGGTAGCGAGTTGATCAAATGAGCAGTTCTGAAACCCCAAAGTCCCGAACCCCAAAACCCAAAGTCCTAAAAACTTGAAACCCGAAGTCCCAAAAACCCCAAAACCTCGAAGTCCCAAACCCCAAAAACCCCGAAGTCCCGAACCCCTAAAACTAGAAGTCCCAAAAACCCAAAACCCGAAGTCTTGATTCCCCAAACCCGAAAAATGCAAAGGTCTGAAACCCGAAGTCCAAATTTCAGACTTCAGGGTTTCAAATTTTGGAATATTGAAGCCCTAATGCACAAAAATCAAAACTTGAAGTTTGAAACCCAAAAGTCTGAATTTCGGACTTCAAGGTTTCGACATTTCGGAGGTTTCACAAACTCAAGTGGATGAATAGTAACCTAAACTTCGAAATCAAAATGCCCAAAGTTCCGAATCCCAAAATTTTGAAATTTTGGATTTTGGAGGATGCGATGCAAGTTTGGAGTCTTAAAGAAAAGATCAACCACCCACATTTATTGCAATATGGCACCCTCATCTTCATATGGCCATAATGTTTGATTTGCACAAAATAGGACTTTTTAGAAAGTTCTCAATGTCCTCTACACAACAACGACTGGTTTTCTTAATTTTAGTGAGACTAAGTATTTAAAAATGAGGAAATACAGTCCTCCATTTTAGAGGGTGTTTCCAAATTTCTCACCTACCCAAATGATGGAGGTATGGGCTTCCTTTCTTCTCCAACAAGGAAAATTACATGGAGGAATGGATTTTACAGTGGTACCCATCATTGTTTCAGGTGATTTCAATGCATTTTTGGGTGGTTGAATCAAGATTTCGAATTTCTCTCCCTCCCTTCTCTCATTCTTCCTATATATTGTAAGGAGGGGCTCATTTCAAAAGGTGGGAGAATATTTCTTTGCACCCTCCCTTCTTCTCTTGTTTGTAAGTGATCTTGTGGAGTTCGAACCTCCCATTCAAACTGTAAAATGTAATTTTTTCCTCTTGGCCATTGTAATGCATTGTATCAAATCGTGGAGTAATAACATAAGTTTTGAATGAATTTCAACCTCTCTTGTGTTCATAACATCTTTTTGATCTCTCATTACAACTTTGGTTAATCTGTGCATGTTAGGTTGTGTTACATGTTTTGAAAGTTTGTGTTTAATGGTGAATGAATTTGTGATAAGAAACTAATTTGTGTTGATGTTCATCCTCTTCAATCTTGTTTCACTTTCATTTCCATGCAAGGCAAGTTATTCAGCATTCCTTTTGGTGCATCACCTCATGTAGATTAGGTTTAATTTCTTGCAATCTTTTCAACCCTGTCTCCTTGGAAAGTTAGAGTAGATTTTAGGATATATCCTCTAAAATTTGAGTGTGTGTATCAAAATAGAGGAATAGGAACCGACCTTCATCCGGAGAGCTTTCTTGATTGTAAAGTCCCACACTTTGGGAAAAGCTCCATGTTATGCAATCACACTAACAGGTATAATCTATCAAGCTGCAAAAAATCAGGGGTGAGTTGTGATTACACATCAACAATAACATGAGAAAGTAGTTACATTTATCACAAGTCACATAGTATAAATTCAAAGTGAACACACGATTTACTATTTCACTTTTGCATGTATTATATTTTGTTACTTAGGATTAATACTTATCCAGGAGCACATAAGATAGTTTGTATGACACATGATTTCACATTTCAAACGTGGGTTCATTTTATTATAGGATCCATTCTAGTGACATAATTCCATATTTTTCACTTGCTACCTATTTTAGAACATACACGTCCACTTAGATTCGTAACACAGAGGTTATGACCAATAGAATACAACTTTGAGAAACCTTCAACAAATATTAGCCATCGCTTAGGACGTGATGCATGCATGAAAAGATACTTAACCCATAATAGGTTTTCTCAACCACCATTCTTCTACGAAATCAATGTCACACACATTCCAACTAAATAGAGGGAGAAGAGTATAACTTGGAATACCTTTCATAAGTTTCATGCACATTTCACCAAGGTGTTTTATAGGTATGTCATGTAGGGACAACACAACTACTATGACCAAAATCCCATCCACGGTATAATGTGACATCTTAACCAACCTTACCACCAAGGACCAATACTACCCATGGTATGAGGTTCTCATACAAGACTAACCCAAGATCAAGGGTTATTAAGAGGATCACTTACTAAACCACTTATATTCCTAAGGAATTTCCCCCTACAATAAAGGCTAGTTTGTCTCAAAATATCTTTCATGCATGACTCAAAACCATCTAATAGAACTTTAGGAAAAAAAATGTTCACGTATTCATATATGCAAATAACTTCATTTGATTGAACAATGTTTCTGCTATACACTATGCATTATACACCTAGTTGAGCCTAAGTGAAGGTTGTATCCATAATTACAAGGGAGAGGAAAGGAAATTATTTTTAATCATTGTTATATGCATATTTCATGAGTACATTATATTCAATTACTCCTTTGGAGAAAGAAGAGGGTCAAAGGTAACCACAATTCTTGAGCATTTACGTCCCCACAAAAGAGACAATGGTGTCAATCCACATCTGCTCAAATGAGCATAGCATGATACAATTAAGAGGACTAAATGAAATGAAGGATTAAGTTCTTATGACCATGAATATAGGTTCCTAGATTTACATTTTCAACCTTACCAAATTTCCTTGTGCTTAACATTGAATCTTCCCACTTATAACATTCACCAAAAACCATATGTTATCCTTACAAGTTACGATTTTTCTCTTTTTGCTTGCGTTAAGACATCGAGAGAAAATATATTTTACTTTATTTTTTATATGCACTAACATTTTAGATAATTTTTCCACTTGACATCACTAAAAGTGCGTACAATTTACATGCCAACCATATCCGAGATTTACTCATTTAATTTTGTTCTTCCTACATTTACATTGTGAAGTTAAGTCTCCACTTATCAATTTACATGGTAAACATTTAAGAAACCAACCCCTATAAATTTATGACACCCACATCCCACCATGAGTCATAGTTATGTTTAAATACATACTCATCCAAAGCAAATCTATATTGAAGGTGGGGTTCCACACTATACATTGCAAACAATTCTCATATGCCCCGTTGACACATGACTACCAAAAGACAAAGAAAATCTTAGTTTCACACTTATATTTCCTTCTTTTATGATGAAGTATCTTCTTACACATAATATTAAATCAACTAAAATTAAAATTTCACAACATTTAAACATTATCTTTCTTTCCATTATTTAAGTACTAGATAATAAGTTTTTTGATTTGGACATTTATGTCGGTTTGGAGTATCTAATCAATATTTTTCTAAAGATTCGACACCCAGACAGAGTCATGAAAATATGCAGCCACAACGGATCGCTTATGAGTGGAATTTCCATCCCACACTAATTCGAACACGAGTTAAGCAATTTAACACTTGAAAAAGGATTGTGACCAAAGTCAAAGCACCATAGCAATACAATTTTAAGTTGAATTTGAGATAACCAAATTTAAAACTCATTTCCACTAGTGTTGTAACTCTACCATTTTAATTAACCATTTCCCATGTTTACAAGTGCTAGATAAAACACTAAACAACTGGATGTATTTTGGTAGGGAACGTATGATTCGAATAACACATCAACTAAAGGTAAAAGGGTTCAAGGGTTGGCACATGTTGTATATACACAAAAACTATATTATTTTCCAAGCTTACGACTCTAGAGGGGACAAGTTTAAGTTCTCTATTCAAAAATCACACAAAATTTTGAGATTTTTTCTTTATAATCATAAACACAACTTCCAATGAAATTTAAGTCAAAAGTATCATATCGTAATTCATCACCCCACTAAATTTGTGTGCAATAAAAGTACATAAATAATTTTATTCTTCCATTAATAAAAGTGTAGTTAATAAAGAAAAGCATATTTCGACTCCATTAAAATTATGCTTTTCGTAATTAACAACTTTAAACTCTATTTTCCATCATTATTTCAAATCCGTTACACCACTTTACTGACTGAATTGTTATTATAGACATGGTTAGAGAAAAATAAATGCTAGCATGGCATTCCCCTATGACTAACATTTTCACATATATATTATTTTCCACTTACAATAAATTAAAAACTTTTACGATACAATAGAGGTAAGAACACAAATGTAGTTTCATTTGACTTTCAATTTAGAACTGCAAGATAGAGAGAGAGAGAGAGAGAAAAGCACACTAAATTTCCTATAAGCAATAAAATACAAACAAGTGTCATCAAGGAGATCTATAGATTCGTATAATAGAGTTTAAAAGTTTTGCAATAGTTTTTTTGCTAAGAGAAAGTTCCACGGAAATTTTCTCGCTAGTGCTCCAGATTATAAAGATGACCAATTTGGCCATCCCAGAAACTGAAGTTTAAATCCATTTTACGAAGCTCAAACACACCATGTGTAAATTTCCTTCAATTCCCCTATCTATAGGGAACCCTTGGAGTTTACAGAACACAAATATTGTCACCAAGATTCAAATGGCCACTACATTTCCTGAAGCTACTTGTTGTAATTATGTTGGTTGGACTTTGTCGTTGAACGTCCAAAGGCCCACAAAGCCCCATTATAAAACAATATTCTAAGGTGATTTTCTTGAAGCTTTTGATTGAATATGATAGTATCACATAAATACTAGAGGTGTGAGGTGACCAAATTTATTTTCTTGGTATGGAGGCCTAAATTGCGGGCCAAAATCTAACTAAATTTTCAATTTTTTGCAACTGACCAAAGTGGTAAAATAGCTTACTAGGCCCCAAAATGTGCAACGAAACAAGGTCAAAAGATTTTCTAAGGTCATAATAGATATTTAAATGACATCTCACGTCACCAATGAACATGATCATTCCATAACAAACCCACTACAGGGTTTGGAGCAGTGATTTGTGTGTCGTTGAAAATTCATGTTTTATTAAATTTTAGCAAGGTGAACAAATGACGTGATTACATGGAAGTCAAGTTTATTTCTCAAATCGGGTGGATATGGTTATCCAAAACTATCATCCAAAAGTTCTAGTTGTCACATGACATGGTTGTAGAGTGTAGCTTACACTAAAAGGGTCATATCAATTCTACATGATGTAAGGTAAATATATCCATTATGTGCGACAAGTCATTTTATTAACCATAACCATACTCTTCATTTAATTAAAATTTTCACTAGCACTATGAAGGGAAAACCATAAATATGAAAGCATGTTGGAGATAGGGAGAAAACCATGCTTGTTCATAGTGAGGCAACAAGGGAGGTGCTCCAATCTAGTTTGAACACGTGCAAGCTTCATGTCCATCACCACAAAACCATTCGCTTACCCATTCACATGCATTAGAATGCTTCCATAATTTGTATGACTTATAAAAATTAGTTTCCAAAATATGTTCCAATGAGCATAGCTCATTCAAAAGTTCCCATTTTGTGCATTGCCTTCAAACATTGCTGCCCAAACGAACACATTTCTCATGGACATTTTTTCAAACAATTTGTGTGCATTCCATATGCTTCCACCTTTTACACATGTTCCAAAAAAAAGGAAAAAAAAATCCAGAGCCATCCCTACAAAATTCATTCTTTAACGTTTGTTTACCTATCAATGGAGAACTTGGAACTATAACCTCTAATAAACCTCGTTTATTGTTTATATATATATATATATATATATATATATATATATGAAATATGTTCATGTCCATGCTCAAGTTATCTCTTAGCACATAATGGGAGCATGTTGGAACATGCTTTATGGAGTCCTACTTTAATTGGATCAATCCTTTTGAAGTTCCTCATGCCTATTACCCACTCTAGGGTGCCTACATCATACATATGGTTATAAACTAAAGCCAAATTTCTTCAAGACATTATGTCAAATAGAACATGTGTTTCTTCTAGTCTTCTAGTCTTCTTCGAGCCGGACTACTCTCAATAGTCGATAGCATTCCCAACTAACAAGGTCAAGAGAAGAGTATTAACATACTTAAATCTCCAAGCATCCAGGTAGGGTCAGTGGCTCACTGCTTGCTGCTGCTTTGGTGGGGTCAGGGGCCTCCCAAAGCTAGAGGATAAATGTTGTCCTATCACGGACTCATCATCTCCCTCTCCATCTTGAGGAAGTGGTCCCTCTGAGACCAAGGTATCTCTCTCTGCACTCGCATCCTCATGTGTTGCTCTCAGTATATCTTGAGTGTCATGCTACTCAGAGTTGCTCTCCTCCTCCTCCATATGGGTCGCTTCACCATCCTCACCAATGAACCTCTCATCCTCCATCTCCTCTCTAACTGAATCCTCCTCGGTCTCATCTCATATGTACTCCTCAGAGTTAGAGTCTACATCAATGGGCTCATCCTCCTCTCTCGTTGTGAGTGAGAGTGGTTGCAATCCAAAGTAAAGGTGCTCGAGGGGTAACAAATTCTGTCGGGCATGGACCACACACCTAACTATAATAGGAACACTTGGGGTAACCACTGTCCATCTAGGATCTCCTCTAGGGCCCTTCTCGGGCCTCCTGAATAGTCTTGTATACTGGTGCCACTGGAGGAAGCATGTCAACATAAGGGAGGCCAAACTGCTGAGGAACCCGGTTGAATGGATGATTCTCGACTCTCCTTTCCCTATCAACTAACTGCCATGTGGTAGAGCAAGCTACCACTGTGGTCACCTCTACCCCCATAACCCGGCCATATCCTGGTAAGGTGTGGCAAACATATCTAGAGTAGTCAAAGACGCCACTGGCTGATGTAGTGTCCGAAGAACTGACATCGTTGTCCACCTCACTGCCCGGACAACCCCTGGATCTAATACTAGTATTACCCTTCCATAAGGGGTGATGCGCTCATAGACCCAGCTCATAACTAGTGTGGAATGGCTCAATGACTATCTCTGTAACTTGACTACCCTGTACAAGTCTTGATAGGTATTCCCTAGGATGTCTTCTCCCCAGGCGTATATGTGGCCATGCCCCTCTTTCTAGGCAATAATGGGAGCCCAGTAGTAAAGGAGAGTGTCACCTCCCTTGTCCCCGATCAATCACAAGGACAAGATGCCCATGATGGCTCTGCGAATGATGGGGATAGGAGCAGTGGAAATAGACCGGACCTTTATCCCCTTCTTTGAACCAAATGAAACAACGACATCTCCCATATATGTGGCCCACTGAGTGATCTTAGATCTGGACCCTACTGTCTTCAGGGTCAATCTCCTCCCAAGTATTGGGAGCCTAAGAATGTGGTATATGTCCTCCAAGGTGATATTCCACTCACCCTTGACACTGAAAAATCGAGAAGTGTTCCATTCTACATCCCAGTAAGAAAACAAGTCACACAGTATGTGACTAGCATGAGTGACATGGGGCACCCATGTCATCCTCCAAATACCCGCTCTTTGTAGAGTCTCCATCTCACCCTGGGTCAACTGATCTAATATCTCTATGAGCCAATCACACTCCCTCTCACAGGCTCCTACGGATGTACTCCTCCTTCTTCTGCATTCACCAAAACATAGAAAAAGAGAAAGTTAATAACGTGTATCAAAGGATAAGCTCACCAAAAACATGGCAAAACATGAAAAATCCACCTCTTTATCGTGTTAGTGAGACATGGTCTGTGGGTTAGCATGACTATGTTCTTAGGCCTCATTTCCTATATAGAGTGTCATGTTTACTCGTGATACTTGCTAAATGATGAGGCCTTGGCCCATGGATATGGAAAGATTAGCTTTTGATGCACATGGGTTGAAACCGGGGTTTAAAACGCAAACAACCCTCGAGATGGTTTTGATGGGCATTGTCTCAATCTTAAATTTCCCTTCTTATTTTGTCAATTATGTCATGTTTACACCTAGACCTTGGTCTTTGAAGGGAAGAGATGCTAAACCGAGAAGATTGCCCATCCCCTGTGGTTCAAACGGGAGGAAGATTGGATCGTCACTCTCTAAGAGTTTCATGATTTTAGTTGTGGTCTCAGTGGACACTAATTCCATAGATATTGATTTACCTTTATTTGTCTTTACCACCTCAAATGTTTTTGGGTCAATGACTTTAGCCTTGACACCCGGGGTGATCGGGACTAACTCTTTTGATGGAGGTGGTTTGTTCAATTGATTCATAGGAAGTTCATACTCCGTATGAACCCATTTCTTATTCTTGAGGTTTTATAAGTGTATATCAAAGGGCTTAGGATCCCCTTGAGCGATGAAGACCTTCCCCAAATGGAGGAATCTAATCTCCTGGAACATGGTAGAAGGGATAGCCTTCATTCGATGAATCCAGGGTCTCCCAAGGATCATGTTATAACTTTTTTCCCTGTCGATAATGTAAAACTCCGTCAAGATGGTTTTTGGACCAAGCGTGACTAGAAGAACTATGGTTCCAATCGAGGTTGCTTTAAGACTGTCGTACCCCCGTAACGTGTTTCTTGTAGAGGAAAAATTTATCTCTCCATATCCCAACTTCTGTAAGAAAGAAAAGAACCACATTTATAGCAGCCCCGTTGTCAATCATGGCTCTCTTAATACAATTTTTATAAACCCAAACTTGTAAAAATAAGGCCGATCACCTCTTCGGGCAATTTCAGCGTCAGATGGCATCTTGTCTATATTAAAAACAAACCCAGTATCCCTATCCTTTTGTATTGGAGGATGTATGTCAAAGTCAATATGATTTATTTGAGCGCTAGGAGGTGGCGTAACATGGACTAGATGACCAAGACCCAGTGCATTGAGCAACGTAGAACGATGCACATGTGAATTCTTCAAAAAATCTAGAAATGAAATGTGAGAAAAGGTCTTGTTTAAATCCGATATTAAATCATAGGCTCCTACTAGTTTTACAATTGTAGGAATGTCATCCTATGGGAAGGAAAGAGAGGGTAAGGGTTGTGAAACATACTCCTTCGTCCGAGTTGTTGCATTAATTTCTGGCTCGAACTCTAGCTTGACTAACCCCAAGATTTTTGTATTATCGTTTGAACCAAGGTTAGGAGCAACCCGAGAGTTGTCAGAGGTTGAGGCTTCATGGTCATTGTTTCCTATAGGAATTCCCTTATTTATGTTCTAAATATCTACTTGGGAATCACCAAGATTCCTACCGTTTGCATTTTGAGGTGTGACAGGTCCGGTATGACTAGGTTGCGGGTTTGTTTCAAGATTTGCTAGGAACATGTCTACAAAGAGTTGCCTTTGGTTTTTAGGAAGTCTTTGTAGAAACTTGTTACAATCACGACAAGTCCTATCATCATGACCTCAAACCTTATGGAGACCACAATATAGGTTAGGGTTGTAATATCTTGGCCTTTGATAAGAGTATTGATTTTGTTGATTATGACCTCGGTTGTAGTTTTGAAATTGATTGTTATAACCATGATTTGTTGCCCCTTGGCCAAAGTTTTGATAGTGGTTTGGGCCTGGGGTTTGATTTTGATTTTTTGATGAATGATTTACCTCAACCATGCTGACAGATGACACAACATTAGGGCCTCTTTGATTGCCTAAGTTGTTGTTATTGTTATCGTTTCCATTGTTTGGGAAACCAACATTCTTAGCTTGATCGAATACTATTCGTGGTAGCACCATGATTGCGGTTCACAACCTTGGATCCTTGGTTGTTGGCACCATTGTTTTGATAATTTGCATTATTTTGATTTGGGGATATCAATTTCCCATTGGAACTGTAAGTCTTATGTCCACTATCAATAGCAGCTTGGTCAATCCGAAGCGCACCTTCCAACACTTCCTTGTAACTACATAAAGGAAACTTATGAAATTCCTCCCTAGTCTCTCAATTGAGCGAGTGAAGGAAAAGATGGCAAAGATCCATCTAGTCCATGTTGGGCGCACTTGCAGAGGAGTAGAGAAATTGGTGCCATCTCTGGATGAAATGGGTGGCAGATTCATTTTGTTCCTATCTAATATGCAGAAATCCCCAATCCTTATATGCAACAACTTGTTCATGTCAAATTCTTTGATGAACTCGGAAACAAGTTGTTTAAAGAAACTTATAGAAGCTTCCAGAATATGTTAATACCAATCCAATGCGATTCCTTTGAGATTCTTTAGAAATATTTTGGCCACTACAACATCCCAAGGAAGCAATTCCCTGATAGCAATAGCGTAGGCCTTGATATGAGCATTTGGATCCCCTTCTCCCTTGAATTTTGGAAGATCCAACAATGGGCATGGAAGCATGATACCATGTATGGTGAAGTCAAGAGGCTCCTTTAAGTACTCAGCGTATGTACCCATTGCGTAATATTCCACCATTGAAGATCCTTGATGAGGAGGTGGAGGAGGAGGAGTTGGATAAGATGCATTATAAGCATTAATGGGAACGTATGGGGTCCCTTGATATGGCATGTAGGGAGATGGAATGGCATATGGGTCCATCGAGGATACTTTGAGTACATGTGCATGTAGGGTGGGATAGTACCAGGATATGGACTAGCGGGCGTAAAATTAGGGAACATTGTATTGCCTGTTGTGGTGGCATTCGAGAACGCACTTCTGATCAGCCCTTGTATAGGATAAGCTTGAGTAAAAATGAGGACCCATCTCCAAGTGTGTCTAATCTTGTGATAAGATCACCTAGATTTTAATGAACTGGATAACCTTGTCGTCTGAAGATATTGTGTTGGTTGTGAAGTCTACGCACTTTCTAGTTCTCTAATTCTCCCTAATAAAGTAGAAATGAGATCATTGGGAGAGGATTGCATCCCTTTTTGGGGTGCTTGTGGTGTAGGTTTTGATTAATTAGGCTCATGACACCTGTTATGAATTGTTTAGTGTTATAATCTTTTTCTTCCTTAGAAGTAAGAATATTAGGATAGGCATAAGAAATCTCATAGGCTGTAGCCCTCATTCTATCCAAAGACTCATCTATCTGATGAAGAGGATTAGTTATTCGTGAAAATATATCATCTTCTGTTGATTACATGGTAATGTGAGGTCTTGAAAAGAATCTATGGTAAGAACCTGTTCCATTTGTGATAACAACGTGGTTTGCATTGGGTTGACTGTATTGCATGTTTAACAGTTGATAAACCTCCTCCATCCTTACATAGGTGACGGGATTTGCGAGTAACTAGGGGAGGTTTGAACATTGCTTGTGTAATTATCACTCCACCTCGAAAGAGAAGGGGACTATTGTGGTTGAACGTTGGTGTAATATATATCAAAGCCAAATGGCCCACAAAATCTCTTCCAGACATATTTTAGAAAGTATAAAATACCTACCAAAATGAAAAAGTGAAGAAGGCTAAGAAAAATCAAAACAAATGGAAATTTCCCTCAATAATCATGTGTACTCTTCCATAACCATGTAGTAATGGTTATGGAAACTATAACATAGGTAAAATATTATTTGAATATCTTTATCATCAATTCCAATGATTTGATAACCTTGCCCAAGTTTAAAAAATCATGCACACTTATCTTGTAAATTGAAATGTTCGATTAAAACCCTAATAATGCAATAACATGTGGTAATATCACATAATATGAATTTGTGTTTAAGTGGTTTGTGTTATCTTTCCATTATTATTAGTCCCATGTGATGTTGTGCAGTATTTGAAAGTAACACACTAAATATAATACTTTTTTCTACAAGTAGTCCAATGTCATGTAAATGTCCAATCCTTATCACTTCCAATGTTAGAATGAATTATTAATGTACAACACTCAAAAAATGTTAGGAACTTAATATATTTCCTTAGATATTTGAATGTATCTGTTATACTCTTTTAATAATTACATTGGAATGAGATTATCCCTTATTATTCACTTCCTTTCAAATGTACCTATATGTATTGATACGATTATTGAATTTAAATTAAGACGCTATTTATGTGTAAGTCAACAAAGAATAAATAGGAAAATAGACAAAGTAGGGTCAAAACCTTTGAGAGACCTAAAGAAAGACGTGAACAAACCACATAAGAGAAACCCATATATTCATACACTTGCATTTTTGGATAATTAAGACTATATAATAATGATTTTGGAGAACCAAGAACCATAACCATACAATATTGAGGGAAATAGCTGAACATAAATTAAAATAGGGATGAGGGAGAAAGAGAGGATGATACAAAATAATAGGGAGGAAAGAATACAAAATAACTAAAAGACCATGAAACATGGAAATAAACACCTATTCTAGATTAATAATTGATAATTGGGAACAACTCTTAAAATAAATGCAATGTGTTCCCCGATAAGGGGGGTTGGAGTCTGCAAAGAAGAATAAAAAATCAAACAAAATGGAGTCATCCCCCTAGGAGTTACATAAAATTTAACTTTGATGGAGCTTCTAAGGGTAACTTTGAGTAATGCGGAGCGGGTGGTCTATTCGAGAATTCCAATGGTACACCAATTCTTGGTTTCTATGAAGCTTGGGGGTTAAGCACGAACAATTTCACTTTGAATCCAAAGCTCTTTGGTGTGGACTTCAAATTGCTAAAGATAAACAATGGGAAAACCTCTAGGTTGAAGGGGTTTGTTATTGATCATAAATCCAATTAAAAGAGGATGGTCCAACCATTGGAATTTAAACCACACTTTGTTAAAGAATGACCCTATCTTCTAAAAGAAAATCATATATTTCATATACCTAGGATGGAAAATAAAGTCGCGGATAGGCTAGTTAATATGGGGTGGAAAATAATGATATCACACCCTAAAGATCATAAATAATTTGAAAATAATGGAAATATTAAGATTTATAATTATATTAGATGGGATTCCCTCGTCGGCACATGTGGTGATGCGAAGGATCCCACATTTCCTTAATTCAATCAATGCTTAATTATTCCACACTACCCGCATTAATTAAAAAATATGTAGGACACATGTGGGAGCATATTCATGAGATGGAAAAAAAGCTTATTTAATAGGCCGGAGGTATGATTCATTCTCATCCTATTGGCATGTGAAAGCTATAAAGAAAGGGGATAGCGGTGGAAGCATAGAAAAGAAGACGAGGCGAGGAAAGACAAATCCACTTCCTAAAACACGATCCAAAAAAATGCACGATAAAGCTGGTTCACAGATTCAACATTGAGGACGTGCATTATTCCTTCCTCGAGCTTGTCGATGATTTGAAACTCGGGAAATTGTTGAGTGTAGGGCACTTGATCAATAGGGGCACCAAGATCATAGCGAAAGAGGTGATGGATTACTAGTAACAAGTTTTAATTGATGGGGTAAAAGACCCCAAACTCTTGAGGTGGATGACCACCAACTTACACAGGCTCGAGCTTATCCTCTAGAATTGGTGACATAATTGCTTTAGAGGAAGTGGTTAAGGTTATGAACGATCTAGGGTAATCTAATCCCCATCTAGACACTCTCAAGGTTACCCAAATCATTGGGGTTTAGACTTTCCTGCTTGGAGCCAGTAATGCCTATACGATTCATGAAGACATGGAATAGTTGGGTTTCAATGTGGGGCTGATATTGGATCAGATATGGAAGCTAGCTAAAGATATGGCCATGGAAAGTGTGCAATAGGGTAAGAAGATTGATGTTATATGCTCTACCCTCCAGGTTTCGACTGAGTAATTCGAGGCCTCAAACTTGGCCAACTCCCTGGCGGCCTTGATGGTTGAAGATGAGGTTAGAGATGCTAATACTGCTACAGTAATGCTGACTAGCTCTTCTGATGAAGAGAACATATAGTTTAAGATAAAATAGATTTTAGTTGATATATAGATATATCTCCTGTTGGCTACACCATCTACAACGGGTTTTGTAACATGAATTGTCTATGCTCTCAATGTTTTTATATTATATACTATATAAAATACCGAGGCCTTGAGCCTCTTTTTTTATCAATCAAATAAATAAGTAAATGCAATGTGTGGAATTTGTAGCAAAATTAGATGTTTACAATTCAAATACATTTACTATACATAAATTTCACATTAACTTTTTATCTAATTTCATATACAAATGAAGTAAATAATGTCAATTGAATAGGGTCCACTTCAATTTGATATCACTCAAAATTCATAGACACAAGATATGTAATGGCATAAGCATGTTCACTTTTATTTATATGATGATAGGTGTTCTACAGTGAAAATGGGATGGGATGTAATGGTGTTAGTATGTCCATTGTTATTTTTAACCTTAAATTTTATGTCCATTTAACCATAAATTAATTATTTTTCTTTCTACTTGGAAGAATCAGTTGAAAATTTGTAATATCTTAATAATGTAGTAGATTTTAGAACCCTTTTTTGCTCAAAAATATCTGTTCGAGACCAATACAATGATATAATTATATTGATACCATTTATCATCGGGTAATAGAAAATTGTTAGAGAATGTAACGTAATTTTTAACGAATATGGTATTTAAACAATCTAAAATAAAAACATTAAAAATTAATATTAGTGAACATACTTGAAACACTATTTAAGATATCTACACTAATATAAGAGATATATTATATTTTTAAATTTATCAAATTAATAATAATAATTTACACAAACCCATTTTGACATAGATTTGATAGTTATTAAAGGTTATCTACAAATTTAAAAATATTAATATCATTTTTACATATTTTGTAATATATTTCCACATAATTTTATTGGATACTTCATCATATATATTATGTGTAGTCTCATTTACTCCTAACCCCTTAAAATCCCAAGCGTGCGACCTATCACCCAGTCTTTGGGGTGCTCACCGAGGCGTCACGCAGCAGCACCGAGCCCCTCCTTTATGTGAGCTTTGCAAGAATGTTCATCATTAATGGATAAGTAATTCACATACATAGATACATGCATTGTATAACAAATACAAAGGAACTCGAGACCCACATACAAATGCACCATAATAATAAGGGAAACATTGTGATTGTAATGCCCTAATTTTTGTAAGTTATCATGGTGATTACTTTCTTAATGTTATGAATCTTTGCTGAAATGAAGGCAAACATGTTAAGATATATATTTTTTTATCTTAAGGGAATGTGTTGCTAATCTGGATTCTTGCATACTGTAATTTATTTGCATGGGACAACAGTTATTGTTGCTTGTATGTTTGTTGATGTGACGACAAATTTGTCGTATGCTTGCTGAACTCTAATCGTTGATTGACAGCACACCTTGAATCAATTCCATTGATCCAAAGTATGTTGTGGCCTTCTTGTGATCGCTTTGTCGATTTACTCTTGAACCGAACTGAAGGTTGATATAAATGTGCAGCCCCTGATTTCAAGTATGAACAACTGGCACGTAGATGCCAATGACAAAGGTTCGATTCTCGAACCATGCACTGTCGTAACGTGAGACCTCGTAAGGCGGGAAATGCCTGGATACGGGTGGCTCGGTATGTATAACGTGGGACGAAATGTCCTGCACAACATTGAATTGGAAGTCAGTCGGGAAGACTTGACTGGAAGCTAATTGATTAAGTGTTAGGTGTTAAGGGGAAATTAGATCCTAATCTAATCCTAAGTTCTACCTTACATCCTAAACTACTATCCTAAGTGGATTTTTAAATTGTATAAATGATGAAAATAGACCTAAGTTCTATTAACCTAAGACTAGGCGGTGACCTAGGTTTGAACACTATTGCTAATCCTAAACTAATCCTAACCTAGAAGGGGACGCACAGACCCATGGGAAAGGATAAGGATGGAAGGAAATTTAATGGCAATTAATGAATTCCTTGCGTGGACAGCGCAAAGTTTGGAGGAACAGGAAAAAAAGGTGGAGGTATCTAGTTAGTTATGGGACTAAATTCTGTTTGCATGCAAAATTTGAAATTAGTGACTCATGACCCGAGTTGGCGGTGGCGTGAGAAAATAGGGAAAAGGTAGAGCCTTTAATGCATTTAATTTCTCGGTCTTCGCGACCAGCTCGCCTTGGAAAGAGTATGGAGGAATTTTTGTTGGTCATTTGTGTTTGTTCGGATTTTGGAAAGTTGCTCTGCATTTGGTTTTTGCTTGGTTCAGTCGAACCAGTTGTGTTTGGTTTCTATCACTGTTTCTTTGGAAATTAAAGGCTAGTTACGAGCTCCAGAGGAAGGGATTCTTTGGAGAGCTTTTCTTTGTTGGAAATGATATGGGTAGAATCGTTTTCTTGTTGTTGTGATTCGAACTGTCCTTGCATTTTTAATTGAGTTGAAACACCTCCATGTTGTGCTGGTTTGTTTGACAGTAATGGGGAATTCGTCATGTGTGTTATGAAACTGTACATGTTGTATGAGTTTGTTTTCATTATTGAAACAATCGTTCTTTTGCTAATACGAACTGGAATGATGGAAAGTATTAGCTGTGCGAGTTGTTGAAGTTGTTCTTATTGATATTTTTGAGGAAATGGGTTCCTCTTCCTTCTTTGTTTTGGATTTCGAAGGAAATAGCATTTTAGATTTTGAAGGAAATAGCATTTGAGTTTTATTGAGCATCATGAGCTCGGTTTGAAGGAGGTGATAGTAATATTTTTACTCCTGTGCTTTTCTTTTGTAAACTTTAACGAATACGATTTGGGTATTCGTGAAAGTTAAGGAAAGTAACTATTTTTCCTTCTGAACTTATAAATGAACTGTATTTTCTCTTGCCTTGGTGGAAAGTTGATTTTGTTGTGTCTTATTTGATGCGGTTTGATCTCCAGTTCGGACTGTAGTTGTGAACAAGAACTCGGTTTTGTATTTTTGTGCAAATAAGTGGAGAAACGCATGGAAATTAGCTTGTTGTTTGGGTCTGTCTTGACTGTACCTTGTTGTGCATCTGATATCCTATGCGGGTTTTCATTAATAAGGGTATTGTTGTATGAAAATTGCATTTTGGGTTCTGCACATCATTGTGAATAGAAAAATGGATTTCGGGTAGAAATGGTTGTTGGCAAGGAACTCTAGTTGGGTATTCATTGCATATGGTATGTTGAATTGAAACTGTATAGGCTATGTGAGTTGCTTTTCATTGTTGAACGATTGTTCAGTTGTCATGATAAGATAAACACGATTTGGGTGTTTTTATTATATTTTGAAGAAGATGATTGTTTCTTTATTGAAGGTAGAGGGAAACGAGTTCTTCCTTTCTCTGTTGTTTTAGATTTTGAAAGAAACAGTAATTGGGTTTATTGAGCTTTATAGGTTCAGTTTGATGGAGGTGACAGCGGTATTTAGATTACTTTCTGAGTGTTGTTTTCTTTCTGTACAAACGGAAGGTTGAAATGTTTCGTGCGGTCTCTGATTTTGCACAGTCATTTTAAAAGAAATGAAATCGACCTGAGTAATTCTTGTTGAGTTTGAAGGAAATGGTTGTTTTCTTATTGAAAGGTTAAAGGAATGAATTCTTCTCTTCTTGCTATTTGAATTCTGAAATAGCATTAGAGTTTTGTTGTGCATTATGAATTGGTCTTGCTGTAGGTAACAACAATGTGCAAATTGTTATTATGAACTGTATGTGTTCATGGATATAGAAGGTCATGTGAATAAATGATTACGCGGCTGTATAACTGTTTATTTGGTTAAAATACAGTGAAATAAGTATGGAATCTTCTAATACAGTAGGAACATAGTATGCATTCTTTTTATTGCTTGTTCTATGATAATACGATGTTTTACTAACCGGATTATGGTATTCGTATGAGCCTGATTTAAATGAAGTATTGATAAGGACGATAAATTCATCCTTGTTTTCATTTAAAGCTGAATATGAACAGAACTAATTCTTGCTGTTGGAAAGTGAATTCCGAATGAATTTTGTAAGTTTCACTCTGAACTGTTATCTTGATTTGTGTCTCATTTGAATTCAATTTTTAGGACAGTCATGAGGAAAGAATAGGAATGTGGATGGATAACTTGGAATAATGATCATTTCTTCTCTCATACAGTTGGAAATCTGTAATCGTTTAAGAACGAATTTTGTATTGCCTAGGTTTAGGCATCTATATGTATTGTTGTTTGCTTTTCTCATCTGCACTTGATTGCTAGAAATCAAATGAGTTGCATGAACTGAAAGGAAAGTAATTGGTTTACATTTCAGTTAGATTTTATCCTTTGCATTTATTACTAATGAAAGGAAATGGAATTGATAGCAGTTATGATACAACAGAAGTATGCTTACTTATATTCCTAGTTCTTACAAATGTTGTAATCTGGAACTGTTGACGGAAATTGCGTCTTGTATGGTTATGTGGGAAATAGGACAGTAGTTCTTTGACTGATTGGGATGGTATTTAGATGGTTCAGTTGTCATACTATTCATTCTTTTGATACTTAATTCTTGATTGATGTTCATACTATCGTTTCATAAAAGCAGGGTTCTTTTATTGAGACAGTTAATTAGAAGCACCTCATTTTAATGACAAGTGCTTAATATGCTCAGTTCAACGAACTGACCCGAGCAAGTAATTTTGCAGATGGAATTTGAGTAAAACGAAGACATGGCTGTTTTCTGATGCTTCTTTTGATTGTCTGAAGATGAATTGTATTTGTTAGTTATTATTCCTCTACGAGGAATTGTGAAAAGAAGAAAGTACATTCTTCTATCTATGAGTTGTAACGTTGTTTAATATAAACAAAGTCCAGTCATTTGGATTGGCAAATGTATGGATTATGAAATGGATTGATGAATACAAATACAAGTGTGATATTTTAATAACTATATCAGTTTGATATTGTTGATTAAATTGGAAATATAATGTTATTTCTTGATTTGGAATTATTCAATTGTCCTTGGATGGATTTAAAAGGAATTGATATCTATTCTTACCTAAATGCAACTTTTAAGTTGAAATGTGCAATTAGTTCATACTTTGGGTTAAGATGAATTTTTAATTGACATTAAAAGGATTAGGAAGAACATGATTCCATAACTGATAGGTATTCAGGATTAGCTTGGAAGCTAAGGAATATTAATTAACTTAGGAGTAGCCGAACTTCGTTTTCGAACTCATTAATAGCCTCGTATGTTAAATTCAAAAAGTAAGGATATGGGATAAATATATCCAGGGCTAATAGACCTTAACTATGTAAGGTTAAGGAGAATAAATGAATACATTTATTGGGAATTAGACCTCGTTTAAATGACGTCTAATAAGTGGAACTCTAAATTTGGTTATAGTTCTGGAAAACTTGGTTAAGTTTAATAGGTTAAACTTAATAAGTCATTGGTAATGGGCTGCTTAATCCAATGATTAAGAAAAGAACCAAGTAGAGAAAATGCCACCCTTCTGAGATTGCGAAGGAGAAGAAGCATAGCAAGCTAGAAGATGGATTTAGTCTCTCTTAGCTCCATACAACCGTAATGTGAACGAGGATAAAGGATCGGATGGTTCTTTAAAAGTTGATCTTAAATATTAAGATCATATCCAAATCACTTGAGCAGGATGTGTACTCTCGATGGGAGGATTTCGTAGGACATTGACATACGCCAGCTACAGCATGGTGTCTTCATGAAGGCGGGGCCTTCATGACGACACAATGTTATAGCTGACATATTACAATGCCCTCCCGAATTAAATCATCAAGAATACATAGGCTGAATATTAAGTTCTTGGCTGGGGATAGGAGTATGATCACGTATACGGAGTGACTCCGGAGGACTAAAGATAACTAGACACACGGAGTCATTGGGAATGACACCATATGTCTACGTATCTTTAGTTACCATGAGTGCCTTCCTATATTCGTTCATATTGCTAGTTGGAAATTGGAAGTTAGAATTGACCTTAAATTGAAAGGACTGGTAGGAACCAGGAAAGACCATTCTAGATAACAGGTGAAGTGAGGTGAAGGACATATTCCATTGGTGTGTATCACATCCAAGAATATGATCATGCAAAGCATGTGAAAATCTTTGGCCAAAGTATCGCAAGTGCTGGTTGCGTTGTCCTAATCACTTAATTTAAGATGCAAGATGTCAGATGAATATCAGTAACAGATATTCAAATAGGCTTCTTAAATGGATCACTTCGATAACTGGAAACGGTTAAGAGAATCTTGTATATATAATATACTATGCATGAATGAACATGAAGGATCGGTAGTTGCTGAGTCATGAAATGAGAGATCATTGAAACTCCGAGCCATGAAAATGGGAGATCGGCAGTTCTTCAAGTCATTTACAACAGCATATGGAATCTGTTATATGATTGAATGGCACTGAATGTGTGTTCCATATTGTAAATATGTGAACAGGGAACATTAGTTTTAAAAGGAAATTGTGTGTTCCAAACTGCATTGTTTGGGCAGAGAACAATTATTAAAACTTGAACGTGTGTTTGAATTATATAATTCATAACAGAGAACATTTTATAAAAAAATAAAAAAATTCCCTTGTTCTAGTATCTTAAAATGGGGATGTTACGGTGATCACAAAAAGAAAATAGATCTGAACCAAGAGCATCATCAAGAACATAAGGGTTTGAACCCACAAGCATAAAAGAAAATATATAGATCACAATCCATGACTTAGATGTTTAGAACAACCCATTGTATTGATTCATCAACATTACAGTAGCCAAATACATTAAAGAATCCATGAATGGAGCTAATACAACAAAATAGTCCCCATATATTCTCTATAATGGCTTCATTACAGAGATTACATCCATGCTCCCCTTAGCTCTCACTCTCCATACGTACATACATACATCTCAATTACTATGCAAAACAATCCATAAGAAGGAACTGGAAGGAATCTCCTCTAACCGCTTCATCATTATCCAAGACATGTCAATTGTCATCATGTCTTTCCCTACTCGAGTATCTTCAACATGCAGGTGCTAGCTAAACCATAACTAACTCAACTCCTTATCCTGTTATGATAACCATAATGATGCCCTGGAATATCCTTTCCTTGAGCTGCAAGTATTTCATATTTTATCTTTATCCATAACTGAATATAATCACCTTTCCATCCATTCATTTATCATGGCTTTACTTATTCTTAAAGAAGTGACTAATTCCTGAATCCACCATGCCTAGGCGTGAGTCTTCACGCATCCCCAACAGTTACTTCCATGTGTGCCTTTGCACCTTATTTCCAGATTGCCTTAATCCTTCGCGCCTCGGGTACTTGGTCATTTCAAGGGCCCAACAACACCCCACACTAAATTGATTTCTTCCCACGACAATCCTTTGTGCTCTAAAAAAAAAAACTTCATAGGCCAAAAATATTTAAGGCTAAAATAACTTACAGTATCACCGCCTACAAAAACAATCGAACAACTCGGGAATCATGCATCTATTTTCTTCTTAAACTTCTTCCATGCCTCTAACTCTTTAATGATTTCCCTGGGACTTCTCTTGTTATACCAGGTACTTGATCTAGTGTGATTTCTTCCACCTTCCCCTTCAAATCCTGAATTACCACCACCAACTCCGTGCCAAGACCCTCAAACTCATCCATTCATTCTATAATGGAGTCCCAAAGTTCACCAATCTAGAACTCTAACTTCTCACACTTGGTCTTTATTTTATCCTTCTGCGTTGTGGTATCCCCTATCAGTTATGCACGCTCAAACTTGTTAGTAGGGACCTTTTCCTACAAGGCCTCGAGGGATGCCTCCTCTTCTGCTACCCATGCATCAATGATAGGCTCACACTTCCGGGAGTTCTTAAAACCCCTATCTGCTAGTATCTCTACCTCTTTAAGTTAGGTTAGTGAGTCCTCCAACTTAGTGATTTGGGCTTCCATAGCGGCCCTATTACTTTCTTTCTCCTTAGCGAGCTCTCACCAAAATCCGAGGGGGTTTCTCTCCCACACTTTCTAAGATGGGGTAACACAGACTACTCAAGTCCCATACCTTCCGCACGAACCTCAAATCCTTTTTGCAACGTCTGCCTCCATAAATCCATCACTCCAAGTAACCTCACGTTGTCTCACTTATTCCCTTTCCCTAGCTTCATTATACTTGAGCCACCTCTCTTCTTTTTCTGCTTCCACCGTAGGATCCGCCATCTCTCACCACACCAGCTTCCGTGCCCCACGCCTAGTGTGAGTTTATCTAGCCATGGGAAATGCTTCTAAACTTAGAGTTACGATCAAGATCTTGATGGCTAAAGGTAAAACACGTAAGAAAGATCCTCTGGGTTCTCGCAAGAACTCGAACTCAGCAACCTACGGGTAAGAATAAGTGGAGATTGCATACTCCAACGTGAAACTAGTCAACACACCTTTCCACCAATGATCAACAACATGATTCCAAACCAGAGCAGCATCATGAAGCCTCTGATAATCTTCTTGAGTCCACACATGAGGTCGATAGAACCAACTTCTCCTCAATGCATACGCTGATAACCACTCATACAATTCCATTGGAAAAATAAATTAAAAAAATGATATAGCTCATGATATAGATGCTCCTCTACCCATTTACATTCATCAAACTCCAGGTCCAATGTTGAATATATGAGAAAAATCATCCTCTGTGTTTTTAATCCAAGTTTCCATACTATCCAAGGTCAAGAGTTCTATCATCCCTTACCATTCTTGCAATAGATTCAAAAGAGGTCGCGACAACGGAACCAAAATGTAGTCTCGTCTACCCCTAACCCCTTAAAATCCCAAGCATGCCGGCATATCACCCAGTGTTGGACACTCACCCGAGGTGTGCGCATGTGCCGAGACCCTCCTTTATGTGAGCTTTGTAAGAATGTTCATCATTAATGGATGAGTAATTCATAGACATAGATACATGCATTGTATAATAGATACAAAGGAACTCAGACCCACATACAGATGCACCATAATAAGAAGGGAAACATTGTGATCACAGAAAGAAAACAGATTTGAACCATGAGCATCATCAAGAACATAAGGTTTTGGATCCACAAGCATAAAATAAAATATACAGATCACGATCCATGACTCAGATGTTTAGAACAACCCATTGTATTGATTCATCAACATTACAGTAGCCAAATACATTAAAGAATCCATGAATGGAGCTAATACAACAACAAATTCCCCATATATTCTCTACAATGGCTTCATTATAGAGATTACACCCATGCTCCCCTTAGCTCTCACTCTCCATACACACATACATACATCTTGATTGCCATGCAAAATAATACATAAGAAGGAACTGGAAGGAATCTCCTCTAATTGCTTCATCATTATCTAAGACATGCTTGTCATCATGTCTTTCATCAAATTTCCAATATATTCTCTACAATGACTTCATTATAGAGATTACACCCATGATAACCATTAGCTTTTCTCTACTTTCCTTGCTACATACTTTCAATGTACTTGATCTATGACATGTTTGGAAAGAAACCTTTGCCATCCATTCGCTTTCTCTTTACTTATTCTTAATATGTAAGTGATTATGTGTATTTACCCTATCATCATTTCTCACAGAGTTCAAAAAAGTTTTATCTCCATGTGTGCCTTTGTCTTGATATAACTTTGATCCATCGAGATTCAATGCCACGGTGCATTATACTGCAAAATGTAATAATCAATTATTAGTTCTTCCATGTATGTGTTTTTTATTTCAATTTAATTATTCAAATTTTTGAACATCTTACCAATGACAATTTTTCCCTTTTCATATCGTATGTCATTCTACACTATTGAGAATATCTTCATAGTCACGTTCCATATCGAATTGTGTTAGTTGTCCCTTATTTCAAGACACGGATGTCCAATTCTACAAAAACAATTGGAACATAAAATTTTGGTAGACTGTAATATAGAACATAAGAATACACAATATATTTTGAGAACGTAAAATTCTATATAAATCATAGACTCGATGAGAATCGATAAATTACATCCATGTTTCACAGTGCGGGTCATCCCAGGATTCCATGCATGGACAATAGAATGGAAGTATTTTTCAGCATTTCCACGTTGAAAATCTCTATTCCAATCAAGGTTGTCCATATTTGGTGCCCCTTCTAACCATATGAATCCATGCACATGTGGCGAACCTCTATGCTTCACCATTCATATCTAGACCAATAATCTTTAACTTTCATTCCTTTTTGTAATACCTCCTTTCGGAAAAGTGTATGTCGTAGGTGCATATAATGTGCCACTATATGTGGATATTCGATGATATTTTTCCTTCGCCAATTTTTTGCTTCTCGTGGATTATCCGGCGGTGTTCCAGGCATTAATGCATGTAGATCATGCCAATACATATCAGTTGTGCTCAATGTGAAAAAAATAGTAGGTGATCCTATACCTTTGATGCAACATGTCGCCGCCCAATTCATCCTCCACGACATTTTGTCTCGCTAATACCTTGTACCCCTCAACGATGTTCCGAACCACATCAAACGATCAACCAGATTGGAATGGGGAACATTCTTCATATGCTCACGTAACTCGTTGATGGTGATTGACATATCTGAGGTTTTCTTCATAAAAACATGGATGAATTTTGTGCACGATGTCTCATGATCATGTTCATCATGTAATACCTAAGAAAGGATGTCGGTTCGGTGATCCCTATATTCAATAAATTATTACAAATTCATGGAGACATACTACTCTTAATCGCGAAACTAGATCAATCACATTTTCCATCGGAAAAAAGTAGGATTGCCATATCAAGTAGTCCTACTATCACATACTTATTTAATAGGAGATGCTCCTATCCTGGCCAATCAATGAGTGCTCTAGGGTCCGCATGAGGGTTATTCACCCACGTATGGATCATTAATTCCATCTCCCTTGGTGCATTAGGCGGTTTAGATGCCATCGATGTTTCATATGACTAATTATATTTCCTTCATTTGTCTCCTGTCGAGTGTTGAATATATGAACAAATTTCATTTTTTACAGCCAAATCAAATCCATATGAAGGTCCGAGTTCATCATCCCTTACCATTCTTGAACACATTCTCGGTTCGAGAATGAGGTGGAAATTCATTTAGAGCATTTTCAAATCGATTTGGACATATCAATAGTTGACTTGTCATGTTCTATTTTATATTTCAATGCATTATAAACTCCTCCTCTATTGAGCTTTGTAAAGTCATAATTTGTTCCATGATCTCTTCTCTAAACATAATCATCGGCAAATATTTCATATGTATGGGGCAAAATATTAGCGATTTCTTTTACTTCTTGAGCAAAACTTATCGTGTGACCTTTATATTTATATTGACCTCTTGTTGCATGTGTCACCCGTGTAGGATTGGGTTGACACGGGCTATTAACATTTCCTCAATTTGAGTTAAGTTTGCAAGTACAAAGAACACATACAAATGTGGCCTAGGATCCATATTGTTTGATGCCAAAATCGATGATGACCTTTCTCTTGTCCACATCTAGTAAACACAAGTACTTCGTGTTCGAGATGACTTTTATTCCATGTAACATTCTTGACATTGAATATAACACATGACCAATGAAGAAAGGTTATCAAGATGTTAAAAATCATTTGGAGCCGTATTGAAATCTCTCCCAAGCATTCCATTAGGATCATCTATCTATTATTTTGGTTCGTTCATGCACACAAATCTAGTCAAGTCTCCATGAAATAATATTATAAAGCTTCTTCCTTATTCATCATGCATATCAAATACATAGAGGAAGATTACATATATAGAGTTTGATCTCCTTGATTTTAAGACATGCTAATACAACACTCATCCCACATATATCTCTCATAATCCCCATTATATATCTCACTCAAACTCTCAATCCCATTATTCTCTCACAACAAACCTTATCTAATTACAACTATTTACATGAGTTAACAACTCATAATAGTTGTATTACATTACACTATATTATTTATTTCCACACTCATAATAATGTTCACAATATCTAATATTATTCCTAATATTCACCCCCTTAGTGTGAACATGGGAAAAACATACACACTCTCATATGTAGTATGCTCACCTCAATGGAGCATGTCTTTCAACTATGTGACTTTTATGACCTCATACTTAATGAATTCAAAGCAATGCTCAACCTTCTATGGTTTTTCCCTTTACCACAAACCTTGACGTGTAACGACCATCCCTCGTCCACCTCATGTGGTTTTACATCTCCCACAAACCTTTCAAGATCCATGAACCGCTTACTCGGTGCTTTTGCTCACCTATTTCATTACATCGGGAGTTACATTCAGGAATGTTTATACATTACTTTTGAACAATCATTTGTTCTTATTCTCACAAATGTACACTGAAAGCAAACACTCAATAAAAAAAACTTGGCCACCAATTCAGTTTCACAGCCTCGTCGATGGTGCATGATGAGAGGTCGCTATGTGCCCTCCTTCCTCCGTTGCCTCCAGCCTCCATCGTCTCGCTACTTACTTAGCCAATTTATCTTTAAAGCTCATTTACAATTTTCTGGGGTGTCGGTTTACCTAACCATAATGCACCCCCTCACTATGGACATCGCGTGAACCTCTATGTGCATCAAACAAATCTGAGACAGATTATTATTATTTTTTAAAATTTATTTTTGAAATATTTTACATAAAAGGAAGAAATAGAAAATCGTCCAGCAATAAAATGTGCACTATCAATATTCGTAGAGCTTGAAAAAAATCACGTTTTCAAAAAATTATCCGGTGTTCTCAATCCGATGTTACCAGCAGACAATTACAAAACTTACAAGTTTTAAAAAAACAAAATGTTTAGGACCCTTTTCCAAAAATGGCAAAAAAATTTGTCCTTGTGTTTTTTATAAGACTGCATCCATAAAAGGAAAAAAAAATGTGTTACCTCTATCTTCATTCTGATACAAATATTACACTCATTATTTGCCTTGATCGATGTGACTATAAGAAGACCGGATTTACGGGCCGAGCATGATAATTACCATAGTCTTGGACGCCTCTTCTCTCACTTGAGCACGCCAAATGTATGCGAAAGACACCTCAACAAATGTGTTGCAACAAACTACTATGAACTAGCCATATGGAGGGCGTGAATGAATTAATGATCTCTGTCTATATTCCTCGACCATTATTTACAAGTGTCACAAATGATCACTACTTTTTATTTATGCAATTCCATTAACTTGAGACCAAGAAATATGTGAGAATGCCATATCAAGTAGTCCTATTGTCACATACTCATCATTTGCTCCTAGGCCCGCTAAATATTGATCAATGACATCAAATGTAGGGTTATTAACCCCAAATAAGGATCATCTCTCGTGTTGTTTTGTGGTTTAGATGCCATCGATGTTGATGACTAAATGCTATTTCCTTCATTCGGTAAAATAAAAACATGTGGCGTATAAACACAAATTTACAAATGGCGTCTCATGTCCAGTTAATCTGCTCAACATCTCGTCTTCTTCACTTCAGCATCCACCTTCGGAAAGCTATTAGCTTCCATTCCCACTCAGCATTGTAAAATTTGTTCCAAATAATCATTACTACCCATGCTCTAAAATTAGCACTATCAAGCTTATTGAAAATGGCACCTTTATATTTAATTGACCTATTATTTTGGTTCGGTTGCATGCATTAAATCTAATCAAATGACGCGGAAATAATATTATAAAGCTTCTTCCTTATTCATCCGGATCCATATCAAATACATAGAGGAAGATTACATATATGAGTTTGATCTCCTTGATTTTAGGAGTCGACACTCATCCCACATATCTCTCATAATCCCCACAATATCTCACTCAAACTCTCATTCCCATTATTCTCTCACAACAAACCTTATCTAATTACATGACTATTTACATGAGTTATCAAGAACTCATAAATAGTTGTATTACATTACACTATATTATTTATTTCTCATAATAATGTTCAAATATCTAATATTATTCCTAATCTATCATGTGTTCTCTCATGATATGCGAGTCTTGCATTTTCTTCTTCTTTTAGGTTCGATTGTTAACTCCTCTTGTAAATCATTATTTTGCATTCTTCTTCTTCTCGTTGTTCGTATTGGTTGTAATGTCATCTCTTGTTGCACACTATCATTCTCTAAATTATTTACAACATCTATATTCATTATATCTTGGGCCAAGTTTTACTGGTGTTTCGAGCACGCAATCCATCGATGTTGAATTTCCCTTTGCCCTGCATTAACTTCAACATTACCACCATTCTACGATAATTCCTCTGAGATGCTTCATGGTGAAGTTCTAAACATTATTAAAGTAATAATTATCATCTACACATAAATGTTGGTTTTCTATGTTAGGGAATATGGAAACCTATATTAAACATGAAATATATTGTTTAATGTGTTAGGAAATTTTTATTCAATATATGGGTTGATAAAAATACAAACATTATTAAAGTTGTAATTGTCTTGGGCATATAGAAATGTTGTTTTAATAATACATCTCAACGCGGAATCTTTTCCTAAACAATTCAACTTACAATGTCTACATTTTTAAAAAAATTACTCAAAATTTCAAGTATATTTTTTCTTTCAAAATTAATAAATTTTACCAAGATAGAAATTTAAATAGGATATAAATTTCATAAAGTAACTTTTAATAATACATCTAACTGGGATTTTTTTTTTTCATTCAAAATTATTAAATCTAATCATGATATAAATTTAAATATATATAAATCCATAAAGTAACTTTTAAAAATACATATCAAACCTAAACATCAAAGTGAAAAAGACACCGAATATATTTTCTAATAATATTTTTTTATAAATTTCATACCTATATCATATTAATGACTAAGTTATGTGTCCAAGTTATGTTAATCGCAATTAATCATGTCTCCATTTCATACCTATCATATTAATGACTATCTAAAAATGAAACCAAATTAATAAGATTTTACTATAAATACATATATATCAAGTTATCAACTGTTTTAATCAATACCATGCATATTTCCAATGTTCTATCTAAAAATGAAACCAAAAGGTTTGTTTGTAAATTTCCAATCCGGGTTTGTTTGTAAACAAATTAAATTATGCATAAATTTTAATAGTGAGCAATGTTCTATCTAAAATAAGGAATTATACTGAAATGAAACCAAAAGAATAAGATCTTACTATCAAGTTATTGAATCTGTCACAATTTCCAATCCGAGTTTGTTTGTAAGGAACAAATTAAATTATTATAATGTGTGGGGAAGTTAATAACTTATTTATTACTTAAAATTATTTAACTAATAATATATTGCATATTTAAACTTATTTATTTATTTAAACATTATAGTTTTTAAATTAACACATTAAAAGTATTTTTTACTTGTTTAAACAATTTATTTACTTTAATTTTTAAATATAATTCCTTCCCCACACCCGATAATTTAAAAAAATAATTTACGAAAGTATATTTTATTTAAATTATTTACTTCCCCACACCCTCTTCACTTTAATTTATGTATTTTCCCCAAGAATTAAATTAAATTAGCAAATTACTAAATTTAAATTAAAATTATTTACCTAATAATATATTGCATATTTAAACTTATTTATTTATTTAAACATTATAGTTTTTAAATTAACACATTAAAAGTATTTTTACTTGTTTAAACAATTTATTTATTTTAATTTTTAAATAAAATTCACTTCCCCACACCCGATAATTTTTAAAAATAAATTAAATTATTTACTTCGCCACACCCTCTTCACTTTAATTTATGTAATTTCCTAAAATTAAATTAAACTAGTAAATTACTAATGTTAAATTAAATTAGTAAATTACTAAAGTGTTTAAAAAATTCAATTACTAAAGTGTTTAAAAATTATTTATTTAAACATTATAGTTTTTAAATTAACACATTAAATTACTAACCCGATAATTTAAAAAATTAATTTACTAAAGTATTTTTACCTTTAAATTATTTAACCTTTAAATTATTTACTTCCCCACACCCAAGAATTTAACAAATTAAATTATTTACTTCCCCACACCCTCTTTACTTTAATTTAAAAAATTAATTTACTAAAGTATTTTTACCTTTAAATTATTTACTTCCCCACACCCGAGAATTTAACAAATTAAATTATTTACTTTCCCACACCCTCTTTACTTTAATTTAAAAATTAATTTACTAAAGTATTTTTACCTTTAAATTATTTACTTCCCCACCCTAAAATTTAACAAATTAAATTATTTACTTCCCCAACCCTTTTACTTTAATTTTAAATTAAATTAGTAATTACAAAAGTTAAATTAAATTACTAAAGTGTTTAAAAAATTAAATTACCAAAGTGTTTTTACCTTTAAATTATAAAATTAATTTAGTAAAAATGGTGCTCCTTGTTTTTAGGAAAAGATTCTAAAATTTCATTTTCCTAAATTTATTTTGTCATGGGACCACCTTGTTGAATAAAAGCAGCCCCTCCATGGAACCCTTGCCTTAGTAAGGGCCCTTTATAATGTAAAAAAAAAAAAGTGTCCTAGAGTGCTTTGTAAATCATGAAGGGCCCACTTATGCTATTTAAAATCAAAATTAATATAAACATCCAAGATTTATATGGATCACACTTAAAAACGGTCCATTTTTTGGTTTTACTTAATTTATGGAAGTCCACATTTTGTCCCTAACCTTTGTCACTATATAGATCTTTATTTGTTGAGCTCAGAAAAACAAAGTTCTTCCACCTTCCTCTGTCAACTCGGCAACCTTATTGAGTTTTCACATCACTGAATTCGTCCAATCCTTTCAGTGTGCAAACTCTTTGTGAGGTTCCAAACTCATCATCCATTCACATCAATGGCGAGTTCTGGAGATTCGATGAAAGGTTCTGCGAAGACAATTCCTTCATATTTGTTTAAACAGTTGTCTTCTATATCTGAGCTTGAGCAGCCATTAATCGGAGAGGATGAAAAAAGTGGAAATCATGGTGACAACATTATTCAGGGTGAAGAAGATGGTACAGATACTTTTACCAGTTGTAACGCCAAAGCGAAGCGAAACCTAAACAAGCAAACTCTGCCAAATGGGAGGCCATTAGAGCCCGAGTGGAAAAAAATGAAGTCCTTCCCATTGAGCATTTTGAGATTAAAAAGGAAATAGGAGAAGGGTGCGTGGGCAACATATTTCTGTGTCGCCTTTCAGATACCCCTTATTATTTTGTATTGAAGACAATGAATAGAGTGATTCTGCGGAGGTTGAACAAGCTGAAAAGTATTCAAAATGAAATTGAAATACTAGAGATGTTGGACCATCCGTTTCTTCCAACTTTATATCATTCTTTTCAAATGGGAGCCTGTACATTTATTGTCATGGACTACTGCCCGGGAGGTGACTTGTATGGCCTTCAAAGAAAGCAGCCAGGAAATTTCTTTTCTGAAGGAGACGCAAGGTATGTGCTCTTTGGTTTTATTTTCAGGAAGAGGTTGATTGTCATGAGTTTTTTTAAGGCGTTACTTTTCATTTTAGGTTTAGGTTTAGGTTTATGCATCTTGTGGTAGTGCTACACATGTGAGCTAGGGTGTCATTGTAAAGTAGATACAATATGTAAATAGTGTATTTTGGTTTAATGGTTATATGTTAAATGTACAATTGTTATATGTTTTTTGGGTTAATATTTTGTGTTTGTTTTATCCCATTTAGTTTATAGGTTATATATTAATAAGTTGAATTGTTGATCAATTAATCAAAAATATCATTCAAAAACTGGTAAAAGTCAATTTGCTAATAGATATGAAGAATAGACCTTTTCAATTTCTACATTCTGTAATTAAGAAATACTTTTAACTATAGGTATCATTGTAAAATAGATAAACAATAAATAACTAACTTATTTTCTTACTATACAAAAGATTTATTTTAACTAATTACCTCTTTCCTTATTTTATACATTCTTTAATTGATTTATATTTTTCTTTTAATTCCTCTCAATATGATGTCATTTTTAAATTAAATAAACAATATATAAATAATTTTATCTAATTATTAAATAGATAACATATAAATAACTTTATTTTGTTATTTTGCTTATCCTTATATTATGGAGCACAAAATAGTTGTATGACATGTCAAATAAAATAATAAAAATAGTTTCTTAAAACTATTAAAACCTAATTTATAATTCTACAATCTTCATAACCCATGCTACATAATCAGTGGTTCAAACCGTGATCCCATCCGGAATCCATGCTAGTACTATCTTGGGAAAATACATTACACACATGTTTTTAATTCAACTATATCATTAGGGTTTTTATTGTTCATACTATTCATACTGTTGACATCTAGTGTGCATGGGTTATATATAATATATCTACGAAGTTATGGAACTTTTGAATACAATAGTATACAATTTATTGGATCAATTTTGTAAGGTACTTCTTTTCATATTTATACAATCTATTTCTACATTTTAGATGAGGTATATTTTTTTAGATAAATTAAAACATTCTAATTACATTTAATTATTTGTTTGTTATGTACGATTTTAGTGGTTAGTGTCTAATTATATCAAACTTATTTATATATTTATATGTGTACATTTTTATTAAATAGTTGTTTAATGATAATTAAACAAAAATTTGTTCTAAACTAATTTTATTATATATATATATAGAAGGATAAATTTTGTATCTTTCAAATTTTATTTTAATTTTTATAAAATTATTTAATATATGGTTATTAAAATTTAATTTAATTAATTTTTTTTTGGGCAACCAAGACCCATTATTTTTATATATACTGCATATATACTCTTCAAATCAACTTAGTTGTTGTTTTCATGGTTTATTTTGAAATTCTCTCCGATTTAACTATTTGAGAGCCTCTATAATATATTTACACATTAATTTATTTAATATAGATTTTTAATAGACAATTTAAAAACACGCATGAAATCTTAGTGGACACACATGAAATCTTAGTGGCAGTTTATGTTCTTATCTCCTTGTTTCAACTGGAAGAAGATGACATGGGGTATTTCAGCTATGCATAGAGATTTTCTCTAGAAAGAATTAAATACCTCATTTTCTCACAAAGCCCGTAAACAGTTTCTCTTAGATATAAAGGGTTTGTATTGAACTTATTTTGTAGCAAGTTTTTAAAGTTTGAATATTGTTGAAATCTCATTTTTTAACCAATGGTTGGTTTAATTAATAAGCCTGAAAGCTTATTTTTTGAATCAGTGCCCAATTTTTTAGTTCATTGTAGTTAATGCTCAATATTTCTTCCCTAGTTTACATAAAATCATGGATTGCTTGTTATGGAGTTTTTTGATAAACCTTCTTGGTTGTAGCCATCAAGTTGATGCTAAAATAGTGCTCCTCCTTGTAATTATATAATCTAGTTAATGTGCTTTGAAATTAGGTAAGTGTATATAAAATTGGTGTCTAACCTCAGGAAGCACAGGGTGTACGGTGCATGACACTGGTTTTTAGTCTCAAGAATAGGCCTTCTAAGCTGACAACTTTGAATTGGTTATGTTTCACATGCCAGGTTTTATGCTTCAGAGGTTCTGATAGCATTGGAATACCTTCACATGCTGGGAATTGTGTACAGAGACCTCAAACCAGAAAACATTCTCATAAAAGAAGACGGACATATCATTGTGACTGATTTTGATCTAGCCATAAGAGGCCCATTCCAGCCTTCAGTGACCAGATTTCCTCCACAACGACTGAGACCTGAGAATGATTTAAGTATTGAGTGTCCCAAGGATTTCATTGGATGTTTCAGTTTTACAGGGCTGTTAAAGAGTTTGAGGAAAAAGAACTTTGACAAATATTCATGCCTCCCAAGCAATGAAAACGATTCAGGCCTGAATATAAGTGCACTTGCTGCATTGCCTGAGATTCGGACTGAACCCAGAAGTGTCCGTGCAATGTCAGTTGTGGGTACATATGAATATTTGGCTCCAGAGGTTTCAGAAGGAAAACACCATGGAAGTCCTGTAGACTGGTGGGCTCTTGGAGTTCTACTGTATGAGCTTTTGTATGGAAGAACGCCCTTTGTGGGGGAAGATGAAACGGATACATCTATGAATATAAGGGAGAGGCTTCCTTCCTTTCCTGAATCTCCCAAGGTGACTGATGAAGCAAAGGATTTGATCAGTAAGTTATTGGTGAAAAACCCTTCCAAACGGTTGGGATTTGAGCGAGGAGCTTCCGAAATTAAGGAGCACCCTTTTCTTTGATGGTGTAAACTGGACAGTGAAGGGCCAACCGCCACTAATTCCTGGGCCATATCACGGTCAGCGTGATGATGAAATAGAGGATTTTTCTTGGTCCGACTCAAAAGTGAGGTTTAATATAGTTAAGAATAAAGTTAATTGATGGGCACTAATGAGATGTAGATGAGTTGGCAAAATGGACCAACAGTCCAACCACTATTAAATTCAAAACCTTACAAAAGTGCCTTGTTCATATCTTTAGATATCAATTATAAGAGTGATGTAATTTTTGAAAATTTAAGATTTCATTACATATTAATTATAAGAGTGGGTTAAAATTCACAATTTATATTATTATTTTTGTGAGTTTTATTTGTATGTCTGGTTTTTATGTTATCTTACACCCACCACTACATGTAATTAGGCTAAGAGGTATTCTACAATAGTAGACAAGGTTTTAATGGAGTGTGTTGTTCAATTTTATTCTTCACATTAAATTTGATGTCTATTTGATCGAATTAAGTTTTCCATACTCTTTGATAAAGGCTTTTGAACAATCATTCTTATTTTATAAATTATCATGTGAGATTAACAAAACTACAAACCAAAAATATATTTATATTAATTTGATAACTTTAACTAACACTTTAATTATAATATTAATTTCATAGATATTAATTATAAGAGTGGGCTAAAATTTACATATTATATTTTTTTATGAATTTCTTTTTGTGTGTGTGGGGTTTTAGGTTATCTTATGCTGACTACTACATATAATTATTAATATAGTGACAATCTAATATAAAGAATAAAGTTTTTCATTCTATTTAATAAAGGTTTTTAAAAATAACTACTTTTATCTAATAAGATATTTATATTAAATTGATTTTTTTTTATCATGGGTAAATAGTTTTTAATCAATAATTAATTTTTTTATTTTTATTTTTATTATGAAAATTTTAATTAATAATTTAATTAGAATATTAAATTTCTTATTTTTTCAAATTTATATTAAATAAAAATAATTAAATAATTAATTTTTTTATGAAAATTAAATAATTAATAGATTAATTATAAAAATTAAAAAAACCGAGAAAGAGGTGGACATATTTATGATTTATTTTATATGATATATTTGAAAATCCTCTAAATATTAAAAATTAAGCCCATCGGATGAAAATGTATTACATTTATTTTTCCATATGTGAATTATTCCAGCAATTACTTTACTCTATCGTCATATAAAGGATCCATCCACATGACAATCATTATAGAGCAATTACATAATGGAAAAATATAGATAATATTTAAAGGTTTGGTATGTTAATTACTCTTTGTTAAAGAGGGATTGAGGTGGGTTGAATGGTGACATTTATAAGAGTTTGTTGTGGAATTATTAGTTCTTATAATGATGTAGGAGTATATGGGTTCACTTGCGATCTTATGTCAACTAAAAGTACCTAGAAATAGTTAAGTAAATACTTGCACAATCTAGTACCACCATGCAAAGCATGTAACGTATGGCATATCCCTTACCTATCCTAGCCTAAAAAAGTGTCACAAGGACCACAATGAATTACTCTTTATCGCACAAAACTACAAAGTGCCTAACGATGTCTCATAAATCTGCGATTCCTCATCTCAATCTTGCCCAATCGTGCATCCCTTTCTCTAACCCAATCTTGTTTGTAAGTGATGTAGAGCCTTGCACAAGATTACCAAGCCTTGATGATGTTGAAAAGCCTTATTGATGTTGTGATGTATTACTAATGTTGCAAAACCTTGAGTAACCACTCATCTCATGTGAATCATTTGTTGATGCCACCATGATGAGATTTGCATATGTCAGAATCTCCTATTAATATGGATAAAATTATAGGGATGTACATGTGGGACTTGTTCTATTTTTCCCCAAGGATAAACTAAGGTTCCTCGTAAATGTTGATTAAATGGAGGTGATTTCATCGCAACTACTTAAAAACCAACTAAACAAGATGACTAGTGATTTAGGAAATTTTGAAGACTCTATGCAACTTTATCTTTACATATAAATATATCTTCATTCTCCCACATGAGTTGTGATTTATTCTCTCTCTCTCTCTATATATATATATATATATATATATGTATGTATGTATGTATGTATGTATGTATGTATGTATGTATGTATGTATGTATGTATGTATGTGTGTGTATGTGTGCATGCGCGCGCGCACACACACACACACA
The DNA here is from genome assembly GCA_018340775.1 of Taxus wallichiana var. yunnanensis. Taxonomy (NCBI): domain Eukaryota; kingdom Viridiplantae; phylum Streptophyta; class Pinopsida; order Cupressales; family Taxaceae; genus Taxus; species Taxus wallichiana. Next base: position 657,820,110 of record CM031243.1, on the reverse strand, counting down.
CACAAACACACACACACACACACATGCATACACATGCGCAAATGCACACAAAAACACACACACAAATTTAAGGGAGCTCAAGCATGCACGACATTAAATTTGAGATTAGGAATCAAGTAACCCATTGAAGTTTGATGATCAAGTGAAGTTTCCTTTGGCATTTGCCAAATTGAATCGAGTCTAGTTCCGTGGAAGCTTAGTAAGGACTACAATATTAGAATATGATACGTCATAGGATTGGAAATATTAGATATTTATTAAATTATTTTCATAATAATATCATTAAGTTTGGAGCCATTATGCCCAAGTATATAATATTTCCTCATATTAGTAGAATGATTTATTAGTGTTTCTAGTCAAAGTTTTTCTTGAGATATTACTCGAGTAATATATAACACTAGATTCATAGGTTGTGTGGTCTAATCCATCCCTTCATTGGGACCCATACTGTTAATGCATCAGTCTAGTATTAGATAAATGATTTTAAGTCCTATTTTTGAGTGTGACATGTTTGGGTAATATCTCCACTTTGGTCACTGGTATTGAGTTTTGCTTGTCTCTTCATGCATGTGTATGTGGGAAGAAATTAGTTTGAGGCATCTTCAAGCATTTGGGTTGTTGGGTAGAAGGTTGAAATCATAATATATTTTTTGATGAGTGATTGAGATGATGATAATGATGACACCTAGAATTTTATCTATAATGGATAAAGAGCCAATAATTATGTACTTGTTTGAGATTATGAGAGGAGTGCAAGACTATTTAAAAGCCATGGAAACAACATCACATAGTTGATTAGTGATATATTATGATACAAGAAATGAAGAGCACGTGGAACAAGAACATGATGGCGAATAGGATGAAGTAGATCATGTTGATAAGCAAGATAATATATTCTTGTGTGAGATCACATAGATTAACATTAAGATGGAGATAAAAGTTCCAATTAATTTTCGGATCTTAGATATGGAATAAATCCTTGATTGGGTTGTAGAAAGGGATAAATAGTTTAATTACAAAGGTATAATAGATACTGAAAGAAGGTAAGATTTGTTTGTACTAATTTGATGAGTCATACATCTTTTTGGTGGGAACACATGTAGTGTAACAGAGTGTATAGAGAAAAATACAAGATTGATATCTAGGATAGATTGGTAAAAATGTTTAAGGATAATTTCATGCATGTGGAATACCAATGTAGTTGTTCAAGCAGATTACAAAATTTGTGTTAGAAACTACAAGCGTGAAGAAAAATATAAAATATTTTTATAAAATCAACATTAAAGAAATTCATGTGAGGGAAATGAAAAAATGATCTCAAGAGATGTTAATGGATTAATAAGTTCCATTCAACACAAGGTTTTAATGATTAGAGTGAGATCTATGAAGGAAACCCATTATTTGGAGCACTACCACATATATTGCTGAAAATGTCGAAATTAGGGTCAATTTCACATTGATTTGTATTTAGGATTTATTCATTTTTTGAATGGATATCTAACAACAAGGGCTGCATTGTAGCTAGAGTACCTGCCGCGAGAGAAGTGCGGTATGGTGAAGGAATGCGATTAAGAATTTGTTAGAAGGCTGATAAATTAAAAAATGAAAGTTCATTACAAATAACGAATAACAAAACAGTTTCATTGTTCATATCTAGTGGGAAGTGGTTCCAACTCCAAATACCAGGGGATCATGGGTGATGTGAACATGGTCTTGGACTGCAAGCATTTGTTTTTGAGTTGGTCTTATGACAAGAGCATAGTATGAGCCTAAGTGATGTTCCAAAAATCAAGAAGTCGAAAAAGGTAATTTCCTGCTAATATACTATCATAAGCTGCTTCCAAATAGCAATTTCATTATTCCAGTGACATATATTTAAACGTGTTTTTCTCTCAACAACAAACGGTGGTCATATATATAAGAAGGCAAGAAGTTGTACAAGCATGTTTTGCTTTAGCTTGTTATAAGCCCCGGTATTTTACATAAATCTTCATGGAGAAAATCTTGACAGATGATTAGTTTTCCAGAGAAGCCATGGCATGGCAGGAGAAAACCTCCAATAAATGCGATGCAGTATGGGAGAAATCAAGAGGAGGTTAACTGCAGATCAGATAAATAGTCTCCATGATTATGTAAATAGTGTATCAAGAACGCATGCTGAGACATCAAACATCTTCTTCAAGAGAGAGTATGATTTTTTGATACATGCTTCTTGGGATGCCTTGTAATAAGATATTACACTCTCCACTGTTATTTTTTTACTATTTTTGGGTACTTTGTGGTGATTTTTTCATCTATGGTAACTCTTTTTCTCGGTTTGTTGTTAATATGTATCTTATTAGTCCTAGTTGTCAGAACCCATACTTAAATTTGTCTCATATATTTTCTCTTTTCTCACACTCCCAATTCTTTTCTTGGGGGTGGGCGGGGGGGGGGCATGTTCACACTACCTATGCGAGTTAAGCTTGATTTAGGGAGTAGTTTATATTGGTGAGAGATAAACTAATTGTGCACATACCATTTATTGAGTGCACAAATATAGTGGATTTTTCTATATTGAGTTTATCATTACAACCACTTGGTTGTTGTGAGACCAGATCATATGCATATTTATTAGGCTCTCCCTATTGTATTTTGTGAGTCATATGAGACAGATGATACGGACATGTGAATAGCATTTTGTGAGAGACTTTATTATGTGCATTCTTATTATCCATGTGTGTGTCTGAAGCTATGGTGATTACCGACATGAGATATTTTATGGATGAGAAGAATTCATAATTATATAAGAATGCATAATATTTTATCTATTGATCCCCAAATTTATAAAAGTTAATTTTGACCTAGAGGTCTTATTTATAGTTTGAAAGGATTATTTTTAACTTCTATATAATGATTATAATTATTAACTTATATTGGTTATAGATATTTATATAGTACTTGTCTTTGACCCTTATAAAAATATGGTATATCTCAAGATATAATTAAATACGGTTGTTCATATTATTTGTTGCATTTGGATTAACAAAATGTATAATACTCTTTTTAACCCATAAAGGAGATGCAAAAAGACCAAAAATTCTTACGAGAAATTCTTACACAAGCTTGTAAGAAAACTCATGAATTGACAATTTAATAAAATAAACTAAGTTTGTAAAAGGAGAAGAATATTGAACAAAATAAAATTTTAGAAGAGTATTGGCATACCTTGACAAGTAATGCAAAATCTTGGGATAAGTTGAATAGTCAATTTTGAGCATAAAACATTTTTTTTGGCCGACAAGGTTACGGTCATAACGTTCACCAGGATTCTAGATGTAAGTAGTTACGATCATAAGTAGTTACATCCATAAATAGTTATGGTCATAAATAGTTGCGGTCATAACCCTAATAAATGTTACAATCGTATGTATCCAATGATAGTCTACATGTGGTGAGCAAATTGCCTATCACTTTTTTTTGCCACATTACTACCACTTCACATCTTCAAAAATAGGTTATATTGAAACTCTTCTAAAAAAAGAGTTTTGTAGCCCTATTGTCAATTCACCCACCGATATTTTTTTATATTTTTACCTTCTTTTTCTTTTCAATTTTCAAGGAAATTGATATTGTTTTAACTTTTTACACCAATTATAATACATGCATTAAAAAATATATTAAAAATTTATTATTTTTTCAAAAAATACTCAATGCGAAGGAAAAGGTATATTAATGCAACTATATTTTTTCCAACTAGAAATATTCAAAACTTGAGATATTGAGCGTGCCTCAAAATTGTTTTAAAATCTAAAAATATACATTATGAGCTTAAATTTCTAAAATATATTATGTATTCAAAAATATTGTTTTAATATAAATTTTTGGTGGCCATCCGTGACCACATTGTCACTCTATGTATTTGTTTGCACAAATAAATTATTGTTTTTCAAAAAAGATGAAATTTTTATATAATTTATTTTTTATTATTTTAAAAAATGAGAACATTTTAAACTCAAAATATTATATTTAATTTATTTACATCTTTACAAAATTCTAGACTGATATATAAATTATCATCACTCAAACTTACACATACTCTCATTTTCAAAAAAAGCAGGTTGCTTCTCTGTATAAAATTGTGTCTCATCTCTGTGCACTCACCCTAGCTTAGAATTGATTGTGGAACAATGGATTGGAAAACATTTAAATTATTGAAATAAAGAAATTATGAACTAAGTTGGCTACTTTCTGGTAATGGAAATAATAGGAAATAACATCTAGGTCGAAAAAGTTAATTCATTGTTTGTAATAGTACATGGAGAGACCCAACTCGTCTTGAAGATATCAATACTATCCACAAATCATGTTCAACAGATCAATTGTCACAACCTCAAACTTTCTTAATTGCCATCGTTAAAAATATGAATACAAATGTAACACTAACACTTGGTCTCAAGAATTATCATGTCTTAAAAGTATTATAAAGTGAATTAAGAATCTTGCAAACCCTTGAACTCTTAGAAGGAAACCTTAACAAAACAAGGGCTGCGTTGCAGCAGTAGTACCTGCCGTGAAAGTATATTGCGAATGCCGGATTGTTGTTGATATTGGAGGCAATGACTTAGTGAATTTTTTTTATTAGTGTTTTATGCATGTCTAAAATATACAATGGAAAAATTGATACAATAAGCAGATACATTGTGACAAGTAATTTCTGCCTAATCACAGTTGTTGAAGAGTAGTTTTCAAAAAAATTGGACAAAATATCCCAGCATTGTTGCAATTGTGTAAGAAACAATTCTATGGAAGAAATACACTAAAAAGAGGCTTTCCCATGTCGGACTATTGTACAGATACAGTTTTCCTGATTCTTTTCCTCTATATTTGCACCAAAGGTTATTCAAGGGCTCAAATGAAGCCAAATAATAATCTGTATTTGAGGTTTTAACATAATTACAAATGATACTGAAACTCAATCCATTCATTTTACATCCACTATATAGGTATGATGCAATATAAGGCAATCCATCATCATCAAGCTTATCTACCCTGGGGTTTGCTGTGTTTGGCTTTCCAAAATCTAAGTCTAGCTTGGATGAACTTTTAGAGTTACTGTCATCACAGTCTGTCTCTGATGTGAATGTATGGAAATGCATGGTTCGAAACAGCCCACGATCTATTGATGCATGGTTTAAAACCACAGAGTCTTCCTGATTGTATCCATAATGAACATTCACAGCAACAATAGCATTTTGACCATTATAGAGCTCCACTTTCTTGAGGCACTCAGAAGACATAGTCGAAAAGAACACTGCCAGGGCCTGTGTCTGGGAGTAAATTCTGATCTTGAAGACAATCAAAGTTTTGAACATTGAAATCTATATTAGAAAAATTATGTTCATTTCAAAAATTGAGACAATATAATCAAACAATTGAACTCTATATACCAAAATATAGACCATATTCGATAGGAGTGTGAAATTATCAAGAAACAAGCAACAAAAAATAAAATTGTATTTCAAAATCCAATACAGAAATCATCTGACTGTAGTAGAGTGCAAAATTTTAGACCAAACGTGTAGTAGAATAGTGGAAAATTAAGGTAAAAGATTTCATGTAAATCACCTAAAAATGAAGAAACGTGCAAGGAAATAGGCCGAAATTTTAACTATTGTTTGAAATGAAGTTAATATTTCATGTGGCTATACTGCCGAGTGCAAACTGTAGAAAAATCCGAGAAAATTTGACAAAAAAAGTAAACTATATTTGAAATCCAAAGCTGGAATTGTGCTAAGATTTAATCTTTGACTAAGCATGAGTGCAAAATGTGAAGCTATGTACAGAGAAAAGTTAAAATTCAATTTACAATTTGGAACACTATGCACCTATATAAGAATGCCCCAAAAAGAGGCAGGAAATTAGTTCAAATTTTTAGTCGCAATTTATATTATAAATCTACAATTGAAGAATAAAAATGATAAAGAAATTTACTTGCAGATTCCACTTCTTTTCAACCTCAGAGTTTGTCGTGCCATTAGATATAGGCAAACTGACATTTTTATTTGTGGCTGCTTTATCCTGAACCCTGACACAATAGAAAACCAAACATCTCCAATTATCAAACTTTACACTTAATAATTGAAACATGAATGGACAACATTAAACTCAATCAGCGCCACAAAAAAAGTTGTCAAAGCCTAACCTCTGTTACCAAGTAGTTGCTGACATCAGGTGCAGCTGACAGTTTTGTCACATCAGTTTTGTAGAATACTTCATCCATCCTCTGTAAATGACCCTCATCAAATGGATCCAGCTCACAATGAGTAAATTGTCCATAGTCTAAGTTCTTTTCAGCCATCCTTAAAATTTCAATCCCACAAGCTATTTGAGAGTGGTTCTTATGTCATTTCAAAAACAAAATACCACAGAAGATGTTAACCACAAAAATTGCTTTCCGGGATTAAAAGCCCCGGGTATACTGAGAAAAGACAGTATAAACTTTGGTGCAGGAATCACAATTTAGAATTTTGAGGAAAACCATGGAAAAGTCCACTACAGGCAATCATATTTATGCCATGGCAGCAAAAAACAGATCAGAAAAGGACAAACTCTGCATTGGATGTAAAACTAACGCAGTTTACATTTCCACATATGTAACCTTACCAATCAGAATAATAAGCAAGAAGAAAAAAATCCTGCATAAATTATTATCTTGCAGGTTTTTACCAATAGTAGGATGGACGATATTTTCCACTTTTGCATGGCCTTTCAGATGAGGCAAGAAATTCGTCCTATCCAATTTTAGATTCACAACACATTGTCAGGGGAAAGAGTAGCCCATTGAAAGTGTTATCAAGCATTAAAACTTGAATTTTCTTATAGTTATGAAAAATGGGATGGAACTAAGGATTATCTCCCCAAAGACTACAGAATTTGCAGTGCATGGTCTCTTGATTTAGACATGGTGAACCTTCTGCATTGTCCATAAAGGAACACATAAAGCAAAGACAAGCAATGCTTGAGAATGTGAAGCTTTTATTGGAAACATGGATTGGAAGTCACCTAAAAAATCAGGAACATATAGAATTATCTCCTTTCATAGAATTTAAAGAGCATGTTCTCTTGATTTAGACATGGTGGACCTTCTGCATTGTTTATAAAGAACACCAAAAGCATGAAATCCAAACATGGCTGTGACAGTCTTACAAATCTCAAGAATGTGGTCCAAACATGGTTTTGTGATGGTTTTCCAACATAAGGATGATTACAAATCCTAAGAATGTGGTCCAAACATGATTTTGTGATGGTATCAATCCATAACATAACCCAAAATTTATTCAGCTTAAAATATATACATTATAGTTTTTTAATAGAGAGGATGTCTCACCTTTGGAGTACAGTCAATGCAAAACCCTTGTTGTCATGTTAACTGCACCTGCTCCACAATGGAATCTGCATTAAATGTATAATTGAAAACTTTCAGACTCTAAGAAGTAGATGAGTTGCATAATCAGACAAAAACTATAAAGCTTAAAATAGAATTAGGATACCAAGACAAAGAGAGCAACTAGTCCTTTCCTGGGTGAAACCAGAGGTGGATGGTTCCTGTGCTGTGTTGTTGAATATGGTAAGAATCTTAGTTTTCTCCGTATGGGGTGATGCTTTAATTCCATTAAAAATTGAAAAGGGGCTATCAGGAAGGTTGTGCCCAATATTGCTGCATGTTCCACGTACAACAAAGAATTATGATTTTACCTATCATCAACAAATTAACTTTTCATAAGATCAACAAATTAACTAATGGTTTTGCATGTTTTTGCTTCAAATGCAAACAGATAAACAAACGTGACTGTTAATAGTTCCTACCATTCATCATCACTGTCAGTTTTATTTTCTGTATCTACTTCATTATTCTGCTCGCTTTCAAGCACATCTAACACATAACTGAACTGATCCAGTGTTGGATCAAGGCCGTTGAGATCTGCATTGACTGAAGCAAATTGTAAAAACACGACCATAAAACTCCTCAAATTCAAAGCAAGAAAATCACGGAGTACCAGAAGCAATGCTTGAAAACTGAGAACTAGCACCTTCTGAAGCTTTTGTATCTTGGTTAGCATTGAGTAAACCACTAGAGAAACCACTGGAGAAACCATTGGAGAAATGATTTTTCTGCACAAGAGGCATATTGAATTGGCCTCCAGCTTGACTTCTTTGTGCATTGCCCAGATGCAAATCTGCAAAATGTAGACTTTCCAGCTCTACAGCTTGCTCTTGCTCCCCCATCTGCCTTTTAACCACTTCTGAGCTCTCAATCAATCTACAACCTGATGTTATACAAACTTTCCATAAGCTCGTGAGGGAAATTACCTAAAATATAATGAACATAAACCGAACTACTACAAAACAAAATCATACAAAAGCTTTTAATAAACATTTGGAAAAATATAGTTTTGTATGATGCTCCAGTTTCAATTTCAAGTCATTTGAGTATCATTTGATGAAGGTCAATGTAAAAGTCTGTGAATCCATGAGTTGTTGTTTGTAGTGAACTGTGACTATAGAAAATGATGTGAATCAACGATTTGTGCTATGGCAAATTGGAGTTTCAGAAATGTTGTGGTGTGGAAACCATAGTTACCTATGAAATCCGGTTCGAACATTTTTTTGAAGCAACCGAATAAATCCGGTTCGGTTTGGCCTTTTTTTTTGCACAAAAAAAAAAAAAATCGTTTTTGGCATTTTTTTCTTTGTTGGTGAAAAAATCGCAAGGAAGGAAAAAAATTTGCCATTTTTAGAAAGGGTCCGAGAAGATGTAGCAACAAAAACTTGCATGTGCCATAACTTTCATTATGTGGCTCCGTTTCAAGTGTCGTCTTCTCTAAAAGTGTATATTTTCTCGAGCTCTACGCATTGATGGCAATATTTTTCTTATTTTCATAAAATCCATTTTTGTACCTTTTTGGACCAAGCAACTTCTTGCAATCTTTTGAAAGAATCATTATGATGATGATGATTATGGTAGATGGATGCTTTTTTGTATGATTTGTCTATATATAATGATATAAGTATACAATAATATAAATTTATAATAATATAAGTATATATATTCCGAACCGGATTTTTCCGTATTTTTTCGAATTTTTTCGAGAACTCCGAATTTTCGGATTTTTTTGCCCTTCTGAATTTAATCGGATTTCCGAACCTGGTAACTATGGTGGAAACCGACGCTGGAATATATATATCTAAATATACATTAGATGTGACATAGCAGGGTGTGCAAGACCTTGCAATGTTCATAAATGTGATGGCTATCATTTCCTTGTTTCCATCAACCTGGTAGTCCTTAATTGAAGAAAAGTTCTTGCCACTGCAATTCCTTCCTATGACAGCAAAGAAAGATTTCATATATTTTACATTCCAGATGACAAATAAAGTTTTCTTGAACAGTTTGGGATAATTTTTACCGTGAGTGCAATCAGTCCAGTGACAAGGCCAGCTTTGAGTGCCAATGCCAAATAACAACTATCAAAATGTAACATGTTTGATGAAGGTGGATTCAGTTCTTTCTTCAAGCAACCAATCTGTGTGATTTACGTGGAAGGAGAAGTAGTACAAATAAGATATATATGCATATTGGATTATTGATTTTTAAGATGCATATTGCTAGATGGTATTTCAGACAGTAAGGAAATTGCACGGGTAAAACAATACAAGTTTCCAAAGTTGGATGCAGATTCCTCACAATGGTAATGTAGCCGAAGGCAATAGCTACAATCGCTGAGGTGAATGCAGCAGCCGCTGAAATCCATAAGTCCTTGGTTCTCTTCTGACTCTGCCAAATAAATTATATGTAAGTATCTACTAGTGTTTACAAATATAAGAATGAAAACATCTACATTTAGCTGGAACTGAGTAAAATGTATACAAATACATGGGGATGTCAATGTCAAGGAAGGTAAGCTAGGATAATAAACTTACAATGTAATATGCCATGAGCAGCAAAAGAAGGAAAAGCATTGCCATTAGAGCAAATCCATGTCCACTACAGACAGAATGCGTTGGAATCAGTTTAAAAACACTTGTTTTCCTCTTCAGAAATTAACAATTCAAGTAAAATGAGTCTAAGAACCTCGTGAGGGTTTTTGACAACCGAGTCCATGACAGAAACCATGTGCATTTCTCAAGTAAAGTGTATGATCCCATGTACAAATTTCAATTTCTGCAAAGATACTATAACAGCTACATCAGCCATGAAACCAACAACGGTTGCCAGAGACAAAAAGTCGATGACAAAGGGCAGCCTGAGTCAATTTACATATATTTGTAAATGTTTACAGTCATCAACAGAAATTGGTATTTAATGCCAACAAATGGGTAAGGTGAATTACAAAGTATTTACCTGAGAACATTCAGACAAGCCAAAATCTTTTGGCTCAGCTGTAGAAGCGAATAGGAGAGAACATAGGCAGTGTAGCCGCAGCTGTGTGCCTGCATAGACAAAAAAATGGAGTAGCATTATAAATCATCGTCCACTTGTATTTGAAATGGAAGATCTGCAACATCTTAGGTTGCATGACGAAAGCGGTTTACGTTAAAATGCAGGTGCTGATAGTGTATGGCTTGAAGATGCGTGGCTGCTTTCTTGTGATTGAAATTGCATTGGAATGTCTGTAGCAAATAAAAGTAAGTGTTAGTATCAGGCCACCATATGTGTTTTTGGCAATATTCCTCTAAATTTAAAAGCAGTCGAAGGGTACATACTTTCTTCTAGAGTTGGTGTCATTTGTCTGATCATGTTGTTTTTGTCTACTGTGAAGATGCCATGTGTTGTTATACGTGATAGTTGTTCTATAACAAGTTCTTTGTCTTCTATGTACTACGCATATGTTATAGCAGTAAGAGAAGGTATCAATTCAGTTAGAACTGTGTTCTTAGCTATGCATTGTAGTGATGTTTTGTCTGCGCTCTTGATGGTGCATAAAAGCTGGTCGCAGTTGCTGCAATACGCTATTTCTGCATGCATTGGTGGTAGACGATCAATGGTCAGATTGCAATTTTTGCAAATTGGCTCAAATGGGCTGGAGTACGCCTTTGCCACAGTCAACGTTCCTTCAACCTGTGCAGTAGCAATAAACAGGTTGTAGTAAATGTAGAGAAGTCATAGATGCAAATATGTTTCAGTGTAAATTCCAATGCAAACGTTTGGGGACATAAGGAACCAAATTATTGTGTAAATTACAAAGTACAAGTATGCGAATGCAATGAATATTTGTAAAAACAGAAATCAAATTTATTTAGACAGGGCCATTTTTGCAATGCATATAGGCATTGGCTCTTTTACATGAAAATGCGGATAAGGCGATAAGGACTACTACTATACAATTATAGTAAATTGTTTGTAAGTTTTGCAAATATTAAAGCAGTAGAAAAGCAGAAGGCTGAGTTAAGGATGGTTTTGCTATTACTACCTGCACTGTTGTATCGAGAAGTAGTTGTAGGCGTTGCAAAGATCTTTTTGCTTTCACAGGGGTTATGAAAGTGGATTGGGTGCTTCGCAAAGTCTTTTCTCCACTGTCGCCCCGCTTTGCTAGATTTTTAAAAAGGTATATTGCTTGGTTCTTTTCTTCGGATTTTTTGTTCAATTATATGGAATTCTGGTGCAAGTGTCTGGAACACATATACCTGTCATCCAGTAAGGGAAATTTCAAATAAGTTATTTTGTAATGAGAAGCATGTCAAATAGTTGTTGCAAAGAGTGCGAGGCTAACCCGAGCTTTATCATTGGGCGAGTTACCGTCTGTAATGTCAATGATATACTGGTTGCCTATTTTCTAGCATGCTGTACAAATTGCAGCTATCGTCACAGTTGCATAATGCTCGGCAATGGACAATAGCTGATGGATATTTGAGTTGGGAATAAACATATGATGAGGGCAAATAGAATCAATAGATTCTATGGTGGTGGTTTCAGTGACCAGTAATATAAAGTCACAGTCACAGTGGTCATATTCACTTTTTGGGCTTATGGTAAAGTTTGTTACGCGAATGGCTTTTTGCATCTGTATTTTAGCTTCATGGCTTCTAATGAGAGGCCCGATAATGTTAACAGTTATAGTCAGTTCACCTTTGCAATCCGTCAAGTCTACTCGCAATAGTTCTTTTCCTCGTTGTTTGTCAAGAACTGTTTTATATGTAGCCATGACATCGCCTTCAAAAATTTCTCTTAACTTGTAGTTGTTTATATCATCAATAGATATAAGAGTTGGCCTTTCGCTTCTTTTCCTTTACATTATTAGAGGTCCAAATACAATTACGAGTGCATTGCAATAATGGTAATTGATAGTGAAATGCATAAACAAAATACCTTTTTGCGGATGGTTGCAAGGGTACATCTGCCTGGGCAGCTGGAGTTGTGTCTGCCATGGTAGCTGCAATGACAGAAGCTTTATAATAAATAATAGGTATGGAAAACAAATTACGGTTTTACTCGTATGCAAAGTATAAGTGCAAGTAATAACAAGTATCTTGTCCAATGCAGATTGTCCCCTGTATTTTGTATTTGCAATTGTCTTGGCAGTATGTATTTTGCATGGCTATAGAACAGAAATGATATTAAAAGTGCAATGACAGAAGCTTTATAATAAATAATAGGTATGGAAAACAAATTACGGTTTTACTTGTATGCAAAGTATAAACGCAACTAATAACAGGTATCTTGTCCAATGCAGATTTTCCCCTGTATTTTGTATTTGCAATTGTTTTGGCAGTATGTATTTTGCATGGCTATAGAACAGGCAATGATATTAAAAGTGCATTATGGTCAGTCCAATATGCATGGCTGATTTCAGTGGTAGTTTTTGTAATGTTCATATTTGTCCAACATTGGTCTATTTGTGTGTTGTTGTCGGTTGTTGCCATGCTCGGTACGAGGAAGAGGTTTTGCTGCTGCATTTCGTTGTAAATTTTGTTTGTCTACTTTTGCTTTTCAGCATATCAATGTTGAAGTCACCAACTACTACCAATTGCATATTTGTTGGTACAATAGATGTAATTGCTTGTAATAAGCTACTAATGTTTTTTACTGGGCTTAATGGTTTCAAATATATATTTGCTATTCGTATCACGTATTCAAATAACAAATGTCAATTGTATTACTTTCGATGTGGGGTGTACTAAAACTTTTAATGTTGTGGCATTTCAGGTTTTTTTTGCAACATGTAAGCAGACCATGCATAGTCATGGTAGGAATAATGTCGAATATTTGCAATAGAGTTGTATCATTTGGCATTTTCGCAGTCTGTGTTTCTTGTAAGCATACTACGTCTGATTGCATTATTGCAAAGTCATGTGTTATGTGTTGAATATGAAGTGCTAAACTTCTGGTATTCAGTGAGAAAATGCACACATGTTTGGGGCTTGTGTGTGCAAACTTGTATAATGGTATCCATTTGGAAGACTGTAAAAGCCTATGCATTTCAATTTGAACGTCAGTGACAGTACAAAGTTCTTTTGTTCTAGTTTATGTATAAGATACAATGATTCAATATTTTTTACGCGTGAAAGTGCTATGTATACAAGGCCATGGTAATTTACTTTGTAAGGGTCAAAAGCTAGTGCTTCCATTGTTAGCCCTTGGGCTCTATGTATAGTTCTGGCACAGGCTACTTGTACGGGGAATTGGTACCGAGTAATAGTTTGTTTACTAATGCATATTTGTTTTACAATTCTAGTTATAGGAGTCAAGTGTTTGCTAATTCCTGTTGTGTACATGCTTTCCATTTTCGTACGTTTGAGTTTACCAATCTCCGTATTGTTAAATTCTATCCATAGTAAAGATGGTGTTCCAGTTGTAAAAGCTTTGAACAATCCGTCTATGCCATTCACTAGGCCATCGTTTATGTTGTAGTTTCCCAATCAATTCTATTCGGATGTCCTATTTAACCAATATAGTTTTGGGCAATATTGGTTTTTTCATGCTTACTAAGTCATCGTCAATGACATTAGTTTCTGTATAGTCAATTGCAGTGAGTGTGTACATTTCTCCTGCAAAAGCAAAAGCATATTCTGATTGTGGCGGTCGACGTCTGCATTTTTGTGGAATAAGTATGGGAAACATGGATCTATTGGCGGGGGTCTATAGCAGTGGTGGTTTAGATATTCAATATCTGCATTTGTTTGTGTGCAAGTTTTGATACGGTTAAGAATTGATATGAACATGCTATTTTGTTGGCGCATTACATGTTCCAGTTGAAAGCACTTGACATAGTCTTGCCAAAATGTATATTGTATTGTTTCATTATGCATGGTTGGTTTTTTGAATAACCATGAATCGAGAATCAGTTGCACTTGGTATAAGTCCCTGCAAAAATAGTATTTACATTTCCAAAGGGTGTAGTTGGTTTATGCATAATTTCATGTAGACATTTGTCTATGTTAAATAGCATACGGCTTCCAATCAACGAAACTTCATCAATTAGCAGTATCTGTAGTTCTTTATAACGCTTGCTCATGGTATCTAAACTATTTCCGCTTAATGGAAGCATTTGCGACATTCGATAAGGTAACTAGAAAACAGAATGAGCTGTTGCACCATTGACGTTGTACGCAGCTTTGCCAATATATATGCTACGGTAATGCCTTTCACTTTTAGAGGATCACTATTTAATTGTCTATTGTAAAAGTGACAGATGGCTTGGTATATTACTTTTGTAGTATATGTTTTGCATGTGCCTACGCCGCCTATCAAGAATAAGTGGAATGGGTCGTTTGGAGCTAACAATTTTCTAATGATAATGTCCTTTACTATAAGTTGTTGCTCTTTGTTTAATTGTTGCTGTAAAGCAAAGTACTCTTCAATGTCTATCAAGAAAGGAATTTTGCTTATGGTAAATGTGGTGCTTGGTTGATTATGAATTGTTATTTTCTTGGTGGCATATGCAAGATCATTTCCAATGTCGTATTCCTCAAAATGCCTAGCTGCATTAGATTCGTTTACATTGTCATAGTCAAATGTCAAGTTCGGTTCATTTTCAATGTTGTAAGCAACAATGTCGATGTTTCCCCATTGAGGATCTGGTTTTGCAATGAATTGGTTTTCATTTTCATTTACCAATGGTTGATAGGCGGTAAATGTTGAGCACCATGTTTCAAAGTTGTTCTTCAGTGATTCTTCCGGCCCACGAAATGGTATAAACAACATTATTTTTTCTCTGTAGTAGTTTTCTGGGTCGACATGTTTATTGTATCTTACATATCGTATGATTTTGGCTTTTTACGGCGTTTTATGTTTCCTAATGTTTTCGTATAGCATGCAACAAATTCTACTAAGCAGATGTTGTCTAATGATGTAGGCCACACATTGTATTTGTTGCTAATGGAAGCACATAAAACGTTTTCGGAGTTGTCATGTTCTTTAGCTATCAACTTAGGAGGCTTTAAAATGAACGTTCTACTTGTAATTGGAGATGTGTTTATAAAAATCGTATTTCTAGATCCATAATGCAATGGTAGTGAAAGAACAATGTGCACTACTTGGCATGTGGACATTTGTTGGCAATTAAGTAAAATGGTCCCTAGACGACGTATGAACTGCATTTCACTTTCATTATTCTGTGATGCTTGTTCACGAATTTTGTGAAAAGCAGTTGTTAATTTCCGGTCTAGTTTAGTCATGTACGATGTACAGTAAGTTGCAGCTGAGTAAGCGTCTAAAATGAACTGTGCATCACTATTTGCATACCATATGTTTGGTACTTTACGAGAAAATGCATTTGTCCACATATCATGTGGCTATCTTTTCAAGATTATGACAAGACGACTGAGAAGACATTGTAATAGTGTAAGATATGTTTGCCTAGTCAAGTTGTGCTCTTCAAGAAATGCAGTAAACATTGTGGAATGCTTATATTTTTTGGTTTGCAGGCTTTGGAAAAATTGTTTTGCTATGCCTTTGGTAATGGCATCTACATTTTGTAAAGGTTCTAGTATCGTGGTCTTGTCCATAGGTGGTAACGGGAAATTAAATCTGCAGTGTGGGTTTCCGGGCTTTGTACATGTTTCAATATGGTGATGGGTTTGCATTTTCTTTAAATTGGCGTCAAGTAGTGATGAATTTGTAGAAATGTATTTGTCTATAAAGGTTTGTATTTCTCCGTGCGAACTCTTGCCATAAACAGGAGCATCTTTTATCCAGAGCATAAAATGTACATGCTCATTTCCACGGTTTTGAAATTTATAAGAAGAAAAAGTCCAAGACTTTTCCAAATAGAGTATCATTGGTGAGCATCAATTTTTTAAATGTAGTGATCTTATGGTTAAAGTAACGGCTACAAATTACTAGGTTTTTCCTTATAATTGCATCAATGCTATCGTCCTGAATGTTTTCACTATGTCTTCTGTTTTTAATAGCTATAGTATATAGCGCATTGCATAGTGGTGTCCACAGGTGGTTGGCACTTGTTAGCGTTATAAAAAAAGTTGGTGCGCCTAGTTGTCTTATCATTGCAAATATGTTTTTCCTTGTCTTTTCTAAATAATCAGGCGAAGTTTGAATGGTTTTTAAACTTGTAAATCCTATAGACAATTTCAGTATGTTGGAAACCCCTGTTTTGCTTCTAAGGTCTTTCACATATATTTTGCCATCTTGCAGTTGACCTTTGCGTATGCATATCCATGCGCAACTCGATACTTGTCGCAGGATAACTTTGATTGCCTTGAAAAAAAGATTGGTAGTGTGTGTTGCAAAATCATTTCTACAATGCAGTAGTTCCCATTTTGCGATTTGTTGGTATTGGAATTTTTTTGTAATGTCATCATCACGATGCATTCCATAGTACAAAGTAGGGAAACTCATTTCTTCACAAAATTTGTCTTCAAAAAGGCCTAAGGGTTTGAACCCTTCTGATGGTGCAATTGCAAGAACATTTTCCTGGAGGTCTTTTATTGAATGAGCATTCTCGTAAGCGTGTACAACGATTTCTGAAATGGGTTCGGCCTCAATGTCATTAGGATTATAATCTATTTCGTTTACATTTACAGTGTCATCTACTGTCTCTGCAACTTGCATTTCAAAGATACTTTGCCAGTCATTATTAACAACCACATGGTTGTCAATATACAGTGGACATTTACATAGTTCCGTCAATGCTTGCATGACATAGTTAGGCCTAACATTTCCTATCAGATATGGGCTTCTGTATTCCAGTTTTCTTTTTATCTGAATTGCTATTGTTTCGGTTTCATTTATTTTCTTTGGCAATGCTTCTTGTGCTCGGTTGAAGTCAATAGGCACATTAATAAGTGTTCCAGTAAGGCCAAATTGCGGTCTTTTGTATCCAAGTTGCCGTATTTGTGCAAATGGCATACGCAAAGCGACAAGCCTTTCTTCTAAAAGACTTAATCTGTGAACTAAAGTTATTTTCGCATTTCGTCTTATGTTGAAAGGAGCAACAAATTTAGGCAACAACTGATGTTGAATGGCATTATTGCACTGCTTACATATCTTGTCGCCTAATCTAAGTTTTTTTATTGATACATCAGTGGATATGGACACAAAGGCATTCACAGTATTCTTGGCAATTGTGGTTACGTTTTTCCTGAACTGGAAACATTCGCAAAGAGCACAAACATATGTTGGTGTATCTGCTATAGCACGGAGATATAGTGTAATTGTTTTATCTGTTTTCCTATTTTGTTGTTGTATTGCATGTTCCTGGCCTTTTGTTTTTCTTATGTGGGCTTTTAGCCGATGTAATTTCAGACGAATACTCGCATTCACATTTACCATAGAAAATGGTATTGTTGTCTGTTGACTACACTCGT
The DNA here is from genome assembly GCA_018340775.1 of Taxus wallichiana var. yunnanensis. Classification (NCBI taxonomy): domain Eukaryota; kingdom Viridiplantae; phylum Streptophyta; class Pinopsida; order Cupressales; family Taxaceae; genus Taxus; species Taxus wallichiana. The sequence continues at coordinate 657,802,305 of CM031243.1, read as the reverse complement.
TTATGCCATTTCCATTGGTTATGGAAGGTTGCATTTGATTGGCCAATGCATTTTCTATTTCCTTTTCTTGTTGGATTTCTTGTTCCTTTGCTTTAGTTCTTCTGATGTAGGATTTATGATGCCGCAATCTTCTACTGACGTTTACATTTGCACTTGCATTAGGAAATGGCAATGTTGAATGTTGCCTAAACTTGGTCGGGCCATTTCCATAGTTTATGGTGAAATGCATTTCGTTAGTTATCATATTTTCTATTGGCGTATGCATAATATTTTTGTTGTTGTATGCAAATAGCTCAGTGGTTCATAATGAATGTGCGATTGTATCTATTTCATACGACATGATATTGAATGTTCTTCTTGGTTGCAGGCAAAGCTTGTATACATAAACAATTTTTTTAGTTGTTGCTGACCATTTTGGATTTTCGCTTCCAAAATATGTGAAATCCATAACAAACATAAATCGCTACTTTCAATTCCACTTGTTTCATATGGTAGTCCAACTAAAGCAAGATATATTTGTGGGTCGAAAACTTGATTTCCTGTTGCATTATCAAGGTTTGGCCTGCATAGCTCTAAGCATCTATTTGCGTATGTATCTTTTCCTAGAATTGCATTAGTCAGAGTTTGTGCCATATAGCGGCGAAGAGCTATTGCGCTAAAATTTTCTACTGTTAAAAGACTAATTGCATTAAACATGTTGTTTCCACAGTCGTTACTCGAAATCATGTGTTTTTAAAAAGCCACACCTTTCTATTTCAAAAGCTATGGCATTCCAAATCCCAGCTAGGTCATTACAAGTATGCGATAGCTTTGTATGGATATCTACAATCTGTCCCGGCTTATTACCGTACAGAACAAAGGTTCGTAATGGCCACAAGTTGGGTTTCTGTCATGAAATAGTATCGAATATGGTGGCGTCAACGACTCTTTGTTAAAGTGAAGGTATTTTCTTTTGTGAGTGAGTGACCATATACAAATCAAAATGTTTAGCCATTTAGACAGCCAATGGATACAGAATGTATCGCCCCATAGACCTATTTCAGTGTTGTTTCTATTTTCGTTTGTAGAAAGCCGCATTCTATGCAAGTAAATGTTTTTATCGTATATTCCATGCAAATCGAAGAGCATATCAATATGCAATTCATTTTCATACGACGATATTGCCGTTGGGTCTCCGTTGTTTAAGCATGATGTAAAATAGTCTATTGTACCTATACGTAATTCAATTGACGATATACTTGAAAATGCAACAATACTTGAATTGTGTCAAAAAGACAATCGCCTGCATTGTAGTTGAATGATGTGCTTCGAAATAGGTGGTCATATTTTAATGCAGTTTCAATGTCAATAAACGGCGGCATATTTTGAGGTATATATGTTTCGGCATTAATTACTTCCTTTTCATTTGGAATTTCATTATCGAGAAGCCTAGGTTCTCACTGCAGGGATCTAAAGTGTCTTTCCATTTTGTTGTTCGCTTATGTTTAATGTGTTTTTCTATTTCAGCATCATTTTCTGTCCTCTTCCGCATTTTGTTTTTCAGTGCATGGAAATTCTTAAACTGTATCCCTACATCATTCACAATTCTACTCATGTTTTTTCAACGACTTTAGCTATTTAAATTTCAGTACATACAGATATCGGATGTACTATTTTCTAAAGCTAAAATGTATATGTATTTTACGAAACTAAAGCAAATTGAAAAGGTAATGTAAATGCTAATACATACCTTCACAAAAAAATGACTGTAAAAGTAATGTCACTTTCTTACTTCTTTGTTCAAATGTTATCGGAAATTTGATACCTGCATCCAAACATATTGCATATATCATGAGCAAATGGGAAAACTTATAAAGATACATTTTGAATATGTATATGTAAGTGTAGGTATGGAAGAAATGCAAAACTATGAATGCAAATAGTAATTGCAAACGTTTTCACCATTGTACATGACTATGATCCATTGAATACTCAATTTGCATACCTAGTTGATAATGGTGAAAAACTATACAAAAACATCAAATATTTCAGTTGATATACGGTAGCGTTCTAGTAAGAAGTTTATAGTTTTCAATTCTACTAGTGGTGTAGTTTTGCAACTCTCTCTGAATTGTATGAAACTAAATCAAATTGAGAAGATATTGTAGATGGTGTTACATACCTTCACAGATGTAACCGTAAAAGTAATGTGAGTTTCTTACACTTTTGTTGGGCTGTTATGAGAATTTGATACCTGTGTCCAAAAAAGAACAGAGCATTTGTAGGAAGAATGCCCTCAAATTAGTAATCATGTAAATTCAGGAAGATATACAGACACAGTTTCAAGTTCTAAAAACCTTTTGCCTATCCTCTAAACAATTATTATGATGACAAAATGAAAACAATTACGTCAAATCTAAGAAAGGAAATTTTCTTAAGATGCCCTAGAAGGAGGAGCCAATATAAGAATTAAAGCTACAAACATCTCTGACAGAGGCTAATGCATGTCTTTACTAAGCATTATAATCACACTTCTGACAAAACATTTGTTGCGATAATCCATACATGGTTGTATGGTTTTATACATTATAAGATGCCATGATAATAAGTTGAAAGTTTTACTTAGAAAAGCTTGAGGTAGGAAATAAAGAAGCAAATGAGATATAAAAAAATTCTGTTCGGGATATTTCTAGCTCTGTTAATCTATTGCTATTACAAGATGTGCAGAAATGTATTGAAAGTTGGAATCCATTCTGGATTGTAGAGCACTTTCTATTTAGTAATGTTTGTAAGCCAACTAACCACTTTTTGGTATCTCATACAAATCAAACGGTCTGTAGGACAGTGACTTCCACTATGGAGGGTAAATCTATTTAGGAACATGCTCCAATACTTGCTTCTTAAAGTTAGTATTTTCTTTGACAGGGACTAACTGAAAACCCCAGCAACTGTTTGGACTTTTACCCTCTTTTACGAGCTTCGTGATGCGCTAAAAAACTTAGGAGACATAGACAATGCTTATTAATTTTCAATGCCTACAAAAGTAGATTCTAGTATAAATTTCACCTCAACTTTTAACAGATTTGTATGTTGGGTAAAGAACGATTGGCCGGCGTAATAGCTTTATTAAATAACGGAGGAAGTATCAGATTGATAATTGTTCTTACTACAAATTGTTGTGGAAAAGCATATATAGGTGTATAGCAAATTGCGAAACTACTAACCTTTAAGATGAGGCGATCCTTATGATCTGATTGCCAATGTGAACGTAACAGCAACCGCAAACGTTTTGATGATTGTACCTGAATATGACACAGTAAATAAGAAAATAACATTAACCTATTGGTGCATTAGCAATTACGCGTAATATGTACACCATGAATAGAAAAGTATATATATTTTAAAACAATTGAGTTAGATGTCAGTTTTTCTCAGCCGTGTGTTATAGGCATCTGAGATAATTTTTAGTTCGGAATTTCTTTTCTTGACATTCGGTTTATAGTATTATGGATCTCCCTTATTCTGGATCTTTTACAGAGGAAAGGCAGGGTATTATGGCAGGTTTCCAATTCCCACGTCAAATGCAAATTCCATCTAGTACATATATTGCAATCATGGCAATGGCTGATACCACATCTTTTCCAAGCATTCTTTCAAACAGTTCATCTGCATTAGGTATGCTTCGACATTTTGTATAGATGTCTACTAGAGCACTTGCAAGTACATCTAACAAACCATTAGGCAGTCCCTGATAGCACATTTTTTTCCAGGCATTCTTTCAAAGAGTTCATATAGATGTTCTGAAGATTACATATTTTCAATTATTGCAGGCCTGTATTTTCACGAGCATGGTTTCACAAGGAAAAACAGTCGACTCTTTCATTGCTCACAGGTGATTAAATGGCATTTGCTACACACTGTTTTTTCATAAAAACCGTGTTTAAATGTATGTCAAGTGCAAAGTTTTGATAGATGCCGGTAAAGAGTTTCAGCAAGTGAAAGAACGAGACAGTTTCTCATGGAATACAATTATTGCAGCATACAAAAGACATGGTTATCCTTACAGGGCAGTAACCCTATTTCACTCTATGCAAGAAACAGGGCTTCAACACCAACCGGTTTACATTTGCCAACATACTCCCAGCCTGTGTCAAAATCGGAACTTTGGAACAGGTATGGGCATCCATCAAAGCATAGACATGTATGAAAAATGTGGAATCGTAGACAAGGCACGTGAACTGTTCGACAGAATGCCTCAAAAAAATGTGGGATCGTGGACAGTAATTATTGCAGGATATGCCCAAAATGGATTTGTTGAAAATGCGTTATAATTACTTAGATACATGCACACGCTATGGACGTGCAGCAAAGCATAATGGATACACGAATTTTCACTGATGTATGTGCAACTGCCTGGTAGACATGTATGCAAAATGTGGAAGCATAGACAAGGCACGTGAACTGTTTGATAAAATGCTTGATTAGTGCAATGAATAGCGGTTGCAATACAATCACACTCAAAAGTTTCAGAATAGACAACTATAGAGTTGACCCATTTTCTGCTTCTGACCTTTCCCTTGCTTAGTTCTAAAAGTGCAACACGTTCTGATTTATATGCTTCTTTTTGTTGATGATGTGATCTTTTTATTCTCTTTTCACAAGGTTTTATAGTGACAGTTGCATTATTTGGTTCAGTTTTGTCGTCTTTACCTGCTGGTCAAGCGTAGCAAGTAGAGAGTGCGACAATATGTGCATACGTCCAGTCCTACCTGTGTAAGAGATACGCTTTCATAGTAATAAGTGACCATAAGTTCTTTCAGCTCCATTTCCCGCATATCCCAATCAATATGTGAATTTTGATAACAATCATACCTTAAAAATTACATCAGACAGTATATTCTTCCGAAGCCATTTGAGCTGCAGTACTTGAGTGAGGTAGATGCTGCTGAATATGAGCAGAGGGAAGCCCTTAATCACCGCCAAAGGAGCCTCAAATTGCGTGTATGTGCCTTATTTCTCAGAGTATTTTATCAGTGTGTTTCTTTACATTATTTTCATTATTTTTTTAAACTAAGAGAATCGATTGTAGGCGCCTATATCTTGGTTTCTCTTTTTTGAAAATACAGGAGCTTCATGTTGATGGTATAGATATGGTGGAAAGCATTGACGAAAATGTTGACAATGCTGGAATTTTGGATGAAATAACTACTAGGAGCCGTTGTGAATTGAAACACTGACCTGGAAAATTTTAACTCATTTCAAATTGTTTTTAAGCTTGCCTTATTAAGTATTATGCCATAAACCACTTCCAAGACTGAAAAGAATGTCCTCAAAATCAATTTGAAGTGTATGATGCACAGTAGTTAGAAAGAAGGAAATTTAAATTTGAGTGAAGGATGATGTATTCCTGTCCTGCATTGTACAGGTTCACACTGAGACGCAGGATCAAATGAGATTAGGAGGCATCTGAAATTATCATGCAGTTTTTGCGCTAAGGATCTGGTAAGAGATATGACTATCTATAATAATGCCCAAAGAGATACACAAAGTGCTTGGTCATTTCAGCAGTCAATGAGTTTGAAGCTTACCCTAGGGCATGACAAAACAGCTGAGCATGGTATCCAATCAATGATTTACTGAACTGCAGTGTCCTTGTAAGATGTTAACAACGCCCTTGCAATATTTATACCTAGAATGCCAAGGCACTTTATCTGACCGTCAACTAATCATGCATCTTCCATTAAGCATAGAGATGCCCATAATAATGTTGGCTATCATCAACAAAATCAGATACTATATCCAGAGGTTCAAAAACCATCGGTCATGACGTCACAAAGCCGTAGAGAGGAACAATGCATATAACAAAGCAAGAGGTCCAGCTTATTACCCACTCAAGTAACCTAAAATCTAAGAACCCGTTTCACAATCTTGGATAGTAAAGTTGTAGGGTAGAGTAGCTCAAATGGACAAAAGACCATGTCACTAACACTCCTCAGGCTTAAGCCCCACAACAACAATGCATTTAGACTTAAGAAAATTACATGTTTAAATCCAACGCTTTTAAAAAGCAACCAATCTGTGTATAAAAGCAAGTTAAACGAAACAGATAATCCATATACTCCATCTCACAATATTAGCTGCTCCATCTCAATCTTTTCAACAATACAACACTTTTCAAATGCACATGAAGGAGAGATGGTAGAACATGAAGTTCACAAATTGTTAGTGGATCCAAAGAGGGTGTAGACAAGGGAATATGAAAAACGTGACTCGTGACAGAGGAAAAGATTGAGATGGAGTAGCTAATGTTGTTATCAACCCAAGAATGTGTAGATTGTAATACATATCTCATTGGATGAAGAAGATCACAAAATTTCAATAAGTGATGAAGAAGAAATATGATTAATTGTCATCTCGCACATGGTCACTTTTTCTCACTTCAAAGTCATCAACACAATTAGCCCAGTAGTCCTCAATGTGCAGTGTGTGATGCAATCCCGAAGGGTGACAATTTCATGAATTTTTTTATGTCAAAATTAGACATGGATGTGTAAAAGTAGAGATTAAGAGAAGAAAAAGAGGATTCAATGTTCAATACATCTGTAATACTATTACATGAATAGATCCCCAAATAAATGAATAAAATACACCCTTCTTTTTCGGTATTTCTACACTGAGCATGCACATGAACTAATTGGCTACATAATTCAAACATATTGTTTTTTTCACTCATGTACACGGTAGCCGATGAGGGAAAGGATCATAGCCTCGAGATCCCGATGTAGGTGAAAGTAAAGAATTTAATGAAATGGATTTCGTACTTATCGATCATCTCAACTACTTGAGAAGAGATCCTCAACTCTTGATTGCCTTCAAGTACTATGATGATGAACAAGTGAATACATCATTCATATGGAAAAATGGTAGTTGTTTTCCAGTGCGTGAGTTGTGAATACTTCTCATAAGCGAGTGAATTTTGAGATACATTAAGAGCAGCGCTTATGCCCCAAAATGGTCTTGTGAAGGTGAGAGCATATACCAAATAATAAGTCATGGTGAACTTCTTGGTGGAAGGCAGCCGAAGAAAATGTTGATGAATGTTATCACTAATGATCTTCAGCATTAATCTATCACTTGATTCCCTTCAGTGGCAACAAGGATGAGCTGAGCCATCTAGTCCTGAAACTCTTTTTCATTTCCTCTCCCATCATCCCGCTCAATAGGATAATAACATTTGAATGTCCTTCATGGAATTCACTTCTGAAAAATATCTTAGGGACACGAGAAGGTTTTCTTCCCTAATTGAGCTGCAAATTGAGTGTCAAGCCTTGCAAGTAGGAATAAGTATTTTCCCACTCCTGTGATGTAAATTCCCTAGTAATGATAACCATGTTACTATTTATGGGAATCTATAAACATTGAGATATTCCCTTGGGAGTGAGGACTGAAAGGATTGAATTGTCGTCTGCTCGCTCTATCCTGAAATCAACTTCATAGTGTTGTGCACAAGCGAGGACTAATTCAGTGCTCTAAATAGATAGTGGGTGACCTCCTATTAATAATATCCACTCGAGAATATATTCTCTTCAGTGGTTCAAGAGGTCCACTGAACATCCTATTTGCAAATCTTCCAGGTCCATGTGAGTGACATCATTGTCTCTCACACCAGAATATTCAATGATTAGGGTTGAAATGGCTTCTAGACTTGAGTATTTAAAATTTGTAATGCCAAAATGAATTGAGATAGGAAAATTAGGAGTCACCACATACTTTATGAACTCAAATCTCAAACTTTCTATTTTTAGTAGATTCTGCCTAGGATTTCTAATTTTAATAAGTTTTCATTATGTTTGCTCTTTGGTGTTTATTGCTCATTAGGAGTGTTACAAATGTCAGAAACTTACTATTTTTAGACATCCATTGCTCTAAATAATTTATATTTTTATAAAGTGTACTTACATGTGTCAGGTTGCAATGAAAACATTGTCAAAAAAATTTGTTTTGCATCGGACCTCCTACTCTGAATTGCAAAGTTTTTCGTCTCCCGAATCTCCATATAACTGAAAAAACAAGTATATGGTTTGATATTTTCATATTTCTTCTGTAAAAAATATAGAGCATCAATGGATTTACTTGATAACAAGGATGATGATCATCCCCTAATCTTTGACCGAGAGGGCAAATCGCATTGTTTTGAATTATCTCAGGAAACCTTTGGGTCTTGGAAAAACATTCATGTTTCCACCTTGTAGAGGATTCTAAGAGATTTATGATTCCTAATTTTTACCTTATAACTCTTTCTAGAACTCCTGAAATCACCCAGAGAAGTCAGATTTCACCGTAAGGACATTCATTCCCTGCACCAAGAAGGTCGGGTCTTGCACTTGAGTTGTTCATAAACAAATTTTTTTCCTAAAATTTCCTAAATTACCTTGGAAACTTTCAATGCTCTCCGACATCACCCTCAGATGATTTATATTTTCCATAAATACTTCCAAAGGGTGTTCAATTAGCTGCAGAATGGCGCAAAATGGCCTTTTTAGGTTTCCAGAGGAAACTGCCTTTCACTTAATCTTGATGATTTCATCAATCACATTAGGCACTCTTCCCTACACACTAAAACACGCTTAATAATCTAGTTAAAACTTTCATCTGAGCTTGGATGAGGGTGGGACTAAAGTAAGGTTGGCCAGAGCAAGGATGCACAATGACCGAGAATCATAATTTTTCATTAAGGGCTTAGTTGACATGCTCAAATTTTTCATTTTTCATGCTAGTTATTTTGTATGACAACACTCTCCTTGAAAGACCTATAAAAGGGGTCAACAATTTATTTTGTGAAACTCTTACAGTGCCTACATAACACTACTCCAAAGAGGCATAAAACCCATGTAGTTATCTACCTATTGGAAGTGTAATTATGAGGATGCAACAACATGAATGCAACTAGAGGTTTAACACTTGATACTTGATAACTTGTGTGATATGCTCTTGACTTGGCTTGGAATTTTTTTGGATATATTTGGATTATTTCATATTTGCTTAGGGGTTGCTCTTAATGCCTACTTTATAAGTAGATAATTTTGGGGCAACCTTGCTTGAGATTTAGAGGTGAAGACCAAGTATACACCTTGTAATTTGTCAAGTTTCCAAGTAGTGACCATGTGGTATCAGTGAGAATCGAGTGGAATTAAATTGTATGTATATGGCTCATTAGGTGATATTTCACACTAATGCAAATCTAGGAGGGTAAATAAAGATAAACAATAAACATTATGATTGTCAAGAGGGCCCTAGGCGAAACACCCTAGAGGGATAGAACTGTTGTATAAAAATTGTCCCTACTCGATGGTTTTGCCCACTAGGGCAAGAAAGTTTTATAAAAGCTTGGAATTATATGAACAAGATATGTAAAGACTTTTTGACTAATAGTAGTGTTGCTTTGGCTATATGAGCAAAGTGGGATAAGAGATTCCAAGTTAAAAAATGGATTACCAAAGAGTGTTTTAGAATTTTTTTGTGCAAGTGAGGTGTAAAGAATTCAAACCAAATATAACATAAACAAGTACCAAAATGCCAAATAAGGTGCTTACACCCCCAATCTAGTGTATGCAATTTTTCAGTTAAAGGAAATGCATACCTAAGTGTGTAAACACACATTAATATATATCTATGCTCAAAATATGTACTATTCTTTGTAGCGGTGACACCATGTGAGAGGTCCTTCCTCTATCCCCACCCATGCTCAAAATTTCCCATCGATCCACCGGTCCCTTACCTACATTGAGTTTTATCCCCCTGCTCCATCTCCCCCAACTCATTTTCCTCTACCATCCCTTTCATATGTAGCTCGAGTTTGGAGTACTCTCTAATGCAAGATTAGATGTCTCTTTTGTCTCACTATCAGGGTTGTTTGTACTAAAATCAAAGGTATCTATCATATGATAGTCAATCATATAAGTCTCAATCTCCTATCCACAACACATACTTTGGCGTGGTCTTGAATCCCTATTCATAAAGTTTGTATTATAACAACCAATCCTCCCTCATTTTTTGTTGTTGTAGATGGGTCTATGATCAATCCCTAATCTGGAATCTTTTATGTCACATTTCAATACGTGGTATTGTAGGTATACCATGTATATATCTAAACTACCATAGAACCCTATTTGAATATTAACGTTCTACCGCAAACTCTTATTTCCACACTATGCAACACTATGTTTGTGTATAAGCTAGTTGTGTGAATAAATCATGCCACATCTTCATTGCAATATATTTCCTCCATGTGATGTTTGTTGAAACTAGCTCACCCAAAGTTCACACGTATACTCCAAGGTCTATGATGCGAGACCTCTCACCCTACTTGATTGAATCCACCTGAAAACCCTATCATAATCATCTAATAGTGGCTCAAATGTCCCAATAGGGTGTCGACTAATGTGTGCTCCTAGACCCATATCTATAACAATGTAGTATGTGTAATACTCTTGCCACCTCTGTAGGTAAAAAATTCAAGTCCTGTAAAGTTTCACTAGTATGTGAGGCCCCATGCAAATAATGTATGATCCTTAACCATATTTCTAATCACTTCCATGTAGCCAATTGAAAATAAGTGGTTTTATTTATCATGTAACAATATGTCGCTAACAAGACCCGTCGAAACTAAACTAAGATAGATCCTTAATCATGTCTCACTCATAAATCTATGTGAGATTCACCCCTGTCGCACACTAAAATAGCTCATCTCAACTTATAGATCTTATTATACACCATAAAATAGTTATAGTGTCATAATATATTGAATCCTCAATTATCAATAACCATAGAATCTTTTATACATTCTCAATGGTAATGGTCATCTCCCTATTGGAAGTTGAAATGTACTCATTTCAAGTATCATTTATCGATAGAGAAGTAAGTAGACCTCTATCTCCATGTAATGTCAACATCAATGTTATTGATATAAACCTCATCGGATCCAACATGACACGGTCATGTGTTGATAACTCATGGATCCACCTCAAGGCTACAAAATGTTGCTCACGAAATTGTAGAAGATATAATAAAATATACACCACAACATAGCATATCAAAACTTAGTCAATTTTTTCACAAAAATAAAATCTACGGAAATTTTTAAAGAACCCCGAAAAATAAACTTGTAGAAATGGTGGCAAACATTGTTGTAGTACGATTTGCATGGGTGGTGAATCGCGAAGAAGGACATCAATCTAGTGGAGAAAATGCAAAAACGTAAAAAATAATTGTAGATGAATGGTGAATGACCTTTGTTGAATGTCCTCTCACCAGAAATTATCTTTATTTTGCTCACTTAACGTTCTAGCTACTTGTTTATCTATTTCTTTGAGCCCATCAAAATCAATGCATTAACAAAGTTGTGTGGAAGGTTTAAACTTGGCTGATTTATTCCATGTGTAACTCATTGGAATTCCCCCACTTGTGAGGACTTGGAAATAAAGATTTGAATGTTTAAAAAAATTGTAATAGCTAGGGCAGTGATTGTTGCTACGTGTTTGTGATTTACACTCTATAAAAAGGAAAGCTAATTAAAAGCCAAAGAAGCTGTGTAGAGCAGAGAAACCAATTGTGAACAAGTGTCAATAATCGACGAAGATTAAAATATAAGCTATAAGATAACTAATCTTTAAAACATTAAATCAAAGGGCCGAGTCACCAAGTTTGAAAGCTTAAAGTTTTGTCGAGTCATTAAGAGAGTTAAAATCGCATGAATAGGACATAAAAATAAAAGACTAAAAGGTGGCTCTCTTAAACTCACATAAGATTAAAAATAGTCTTAAAGTCATCACTTAACCATTATCAAATGGTTTGATCTTTCATTACATAGCGCCATTATGAGTTTGGACTAGTTTTATAGAGATTTGTTGAGAAAAAATGAAGAAGAGTTTATATCCAAATTTTTATTGATCAAAACAAAGAAACCAAAGGGAAAAATAGAGTAAAATAGCACCAAAAGCATATCCTTCATCTTCATCTTCAACTCCAATACAAGAGATTAAAGAAATTTTGTTTATAAAAGTAGTTCTTGTTTACATGACTAATTAGAAATCAAACTTTGGAGAACTCATTAAGTTTAACTTTAAAATATTTTGGGATATGGCAACGACAAAGATAAACTTCAACTTATTATCTTATTTGGTGTACCTTTATTGCTTTCTTGACATTTCCTCCACCATTATTGAATTGGTTACCCATTATTATTGTTTTTCAGGTTGTCTTCTCAAGTCTATACAACCACAATCATGGGCTAGCTATTGTGGATATATGTGAGGATTTCTATCCTACAATTTATTTTTCCCGATATGGAGTAGGTAGGTCAAGGATGCTCCCTGAACTCGGAGAAACAATCAAAATGATTGAGCATATTAGTACTACAAGTAGTTTATTTTGATTAGAATTGAAGGTGCATTAAGACCTCCCTACAGACTTCCTAAACATATCACTAACATATTGGCAACAATTGAAATTATATGACAATTTGAGCATGGTGTTGGAGGGTATTCTAAAGGAGTCAACTAGAGGCCATAGCCAAAGCTCCCTTTTCAAGTAGGGTAGCAAGGCCCATTGTTATTCCTTGCCTATATAAGCAAGGCCCATTCTCATTGTATTTCATCGAGTTCCATAATAATATATGATATTCTGCTCATTTGTTTGCAAAGGTTTTATGTAAAGTTATTTTAGTAAATTACTTTCATCTTATTGATCGTGGTGTTTGATTAGCATTTGTGTTCTTGGCTTGGTACGATCTAGTTATCGTTCCTTTTATGGTATCAGAGCAGGAGATTGTTGTTGACATCCATTTGTAAGTTTCATTTTGCAAGCATTTTTTTGTATATTCATATATTCGAGATTTGTCTCGTATTTTGTTGTTGCATGCATTTTTATGCAAAACAGAGGCCACCATTGGATCTATAAGGCATGAAAACCCTAAGATCGACTGTAAACTTAGCCATTTCTGAAGGCAACCATTTTTTTGGTTTTTTTGGCGGTTGTAGAGAATCACACTTTGGTGTGCCTCGGGATTCATGCCAGACAACAAAGGAAACACGACATTATTTTTCTAGGTTTTGTTGGGTTTTTCGGTAACTCGATTTTGAGCGTCATTTTTACAAAAGTGCTTGTTTTTTTATGCTCTTTCCATTGGAAATATTTATTTTGAGAATCACACTATAATTATAAAGTGCCATATTGTAACACACACTCATTATAAAGTGCCAAAATATGGAGAGGGTCTTGTTGCATTGTTTGGGGGTCTTGTTGAATTTCTTGGTTCTTGCATTTCTTTTGGTAATTTTTTTAGGATGGCATCTTTATCTACTTCTGCATTAGATCGTGTTGAGCCATTAACAACACATAATTACCACACATGGAAACCAAGAATGGAAACAATAATTAAGCGGAAAGGATTATGGGTTTTAACTTCTTCAGAAAAACCAAAGTGTTCACTAGAGAATATGGAAAATTTTAGTACTAGTGTAAATTTGATGAGTGTATGGGTTTGATAGGAACTTATGTATGTGACAGACTTTTGTTTCATTGGAAAAAGTGTGACCCTCCTTTCAAAATATGGGAGAAATTTAAGGATTTATTTGGTAAGGTGGATCATATGGGAGCCATAAAACTTGAAATTGAGATCACCTCTCTTAATCCTGAAGATTTTCCAATAATTATAGACTATCTTACTAAGTTCAAGCATTTGTTGACACAATTGAAGGGGAGTGGAAGAGATAAGAAAGATGAAGAGTGTGTTTACTTGATTATATCCAAGTTGAGAGGACCATTCTAAATTTTTTCTTCTACCTTTTTCTCTAGCATGGATGTCTTAGGTGACACATTCAAAATTCCTAACTTAGAAACATTTTGTGAAAGACTTACTAGGGAAGAATCCAAATTGTCTCACATTGAGTCTTCCACCTCTCAAAAGGCACTAGTTGCATCTAATCCTAAGGGCAAGGGAAAACCAAACAGTAAAACCAAATCCACACCTTCTCCATCTCAAAATGCTCCTAAGCCCAAATAAAACAACTCAAAACCCAAGGAGTCTTCTAAATCCAAGAATAAGTCTAGCCGTTCATGCTCTTTTTGTGGGGGTAGTAATCATGAAGAACATAGGTGTTATAAGTGAATGCAAGCCTTAGAGGATGCAATCAAGAAACATAAAATTTCTATCTCCACGCCACCTCCTTCTAATCAGCATGGTAAAGTACTTAATGTTGTTGGAAAATCTCAGTTAGCACTTGCAAATAGTTGGTTTATAGATTCTGGTTTTCTCATCACATGACTTCTTCCAACGAGTCTTTTGTTTCTCTAGGTTTGAGTTCTACTTCCAAAATTGAAATTAGAGATTCTTCATTTCTTTCTGTTAAAGGAAAAGGTGATATACAACTTGATGGTGGAAGTATCCAAGATGCACTATATGTTCCTAACATAACTACAAATTTACTTTCTGTATATCAAATTTGTTATTCTGGTCAAGGAAAAACAATGACTTTTACACCACATGGAGCAGAAGTACAAACTTTTTTAGAGCCTTATTCACTGGTTACTCAGGGTATTTTTGATCATAGTTCTAGATTATATCACTTTGAGGGTTTTAATGACACTTCTTCTATAGGGATAGGATTGGTTTTTCATGCAGATTCAGAGAGTAAGCTTTGGCATGAAATATTTGGACCTCTCAATTACAAATATTTGAAGGAGTAAAGCACTCATGGTATGGTAGATGGTCTTCCTAGAGTTTTTTTGTCTTGAGGGAGTTTTTCATGGTTGTGCATTAGGGAAACAACACCAAGATCCTTTTTTTAAGAATTTGTCTAAGAGAGCTTCTTCACCACTTGAGCTTGTGCATAGTGACTTGATGGTTTTTCCTACCCCATCTTTCAATGGAGCTAAGTATGCACTTATATTTATTGATAATTTCTCAAGGCGTACTTGGGTTTATTTTCTCAAGTACAAAAGTGATGTTTTTCACACTTCAAAGTCTTCAAGGCTTTGGTCGAGAAACAATCTTCTAGTAGCATAAAGAACCTTCGTACTGATAATGGGGGGAGTACTTCAACAACAAATTTTCTAACTTTTTGGCAACTCAAAGCATTATTCACCAAAGATTATGTTCCTCATACTCCACAATAGAATGGCTTAGCAGAAAGGAAGAATATAACTTTGAAGGAAATGGCTAACTGTATGATGCATTCTAGAGATATACCTCCTATCTATTGGGTAGAAGTAGTTAATTGTGCTAACTACATTCGAATCACACACCACACAGAGCACTTGAGCATTTGATTCTAGAGTAATCTTGGTCCATTTTTTCAAGTCTTTGGGAGCCATGCTTGGGCCTTTGTGCCAAAGAAGAAAAGGAAAGATTTGGATAAGAAGAGTAAACCCTTGATCTTTGTAGGGTATTGTGAGGACATGAGAGCTTATCGTCTTTTAGATCTTGATACACATGATGTTATTTTTCAAAAACATGTTTAGTTTGATGAGCGCTTCACTCCTCGTGATTCTTCATCTTCTTTCATGCCTCCTTCTTCTTCTTCATCTCATCCTGAGGATCCTTTCTTTGAGGAGATTGATGAAGAGGTTATAGATGCCATTGAGGATCCTACTCCCACTGATGTTGTCACTATACCTAAGTGGGCTCGTACTACAATTTATGAGGCAACACCTTTCATAGAGGTTCTTCCACCCACTAGGCATCATCACGCACATTCTATAGGTTCTGGAATTTTGTGTCAGGTATTTTATGAGGATCCACAATATTTTTCAAAGGCTCATGGGATACAAGAGTAGGATGATGTAATGATAGTTGAGTATTCTTCTTTAATGAAGAATCATACTTGGGATTTGGTATCTCTTCCTAAAGGAAGAAATATGGTTAGGCGTAAATGGGTATACCGAACCAAATATGCAATTGATGGGTCTATTGACAAGTATAAGGCTCATCTTGTTACAAAGGGTTTTTCACAAGTTGAAGTTATTGATTACTCTGAGACTTTTGCACCTATTGCCAAGATGGATTCAGTATGCCTTGTACTTGTTATTACTGCATCATAGGGGTGGCCCGTATATCAAATGCACATTAAGAGTGCCTTCTTACATGGAGATATACAAGAGGAAATATACATGGAGCAACTGGCTACATTTGTTCAGGATTCTTCTCTTGTTTGTAGGCTCCGAAGGTCTCTCTACGGTCTCAAACAAGCCCCTTGGGCTTGGTATGAGAAGATGGATTCTTTTCTTCTATCTACTTGGTTTTGTTCATTATCACTCTGATCATACAATATATCTCTAACATGTTGGTGAGGATATTGTGATACTTGTCTTGTATGTTGATGATATGTTACTTACTCACAGTTCTTCTTCCCACATTCAGAGTATTCAGAGGACTCTTTCTACACAGTTTGACATGACATATCTTGGGCTATTGCATTATTTCCTTAGTTTACAGATTTCTCAGAAAAATTCAGGGATTCATTTGAGTCAACAAAAGTACACCCATGATCTTCTTAGGCACTTTGATATGACTGATTGCAAGCCAAGTCCATCTCCTTTTCAGTCTGGAGTTACTCTTACTTCCACATGTACCACATCACTTTGTGATCCTACGTTGTATAGGCAGTTGGTTGGGAGTCTCATGTACTTGACCCATACTCACCCTGATATTTCATTTGCAGTAGTTTTTGTATCTCGGTTTGTACATTATCCTCATAGTAGTCGCTGACAGACTACTAAAATAATTTTGCACTATTTACGGGGCACTTCTCACTTTGGCCTATACTACACTAGGGGTTCTACTCGATCGCTTGGGTATCTGATTGATTAGACAACTTCTATTGATGACAGCGTTCCACTTCAAGTTATCTTTTATATCTTGGTTCTTCTCCGATTCTTGGCGTGTAAAAAGTAATGTGCTATTGCACTTTCATCTTGTAGAGGTAGAGTACAAGGCCACAATTACAATGAGTCGGTAGATTCTTTAGCTTCGCCGATTATTGGCAAAGTTTGGATTCCCATAGGATTCGCCACCTCTTGTACTTTGGTGTGACAACCAAAGTGCAATTCATATTTCTCGCAACCTCGTTGAGCACCAACGGACCAAGCATATTAAAATACACATCCACTTCATTTTTCAGCACATTCAGGATGGAGTTCTTTGCTTGGAGTACCTTTTGACTCAGTAGTAAGTTGTGAGATCTTTACGAATCCTTTTGCATCACCTTGCTACCTTGAGTTGCATGGAATGCTTGGGTTTTCAAAATTTGTTATTGGGGGTGTTCGTGAGAACATCTTCCTTCTTATTCTTCTTTCTCTTTCCTTCTAGTAGGATTCTTTCCTTCTTTTGGTTCAAGATTTCTTCATGGATATATTGTACATGAGTACCTTATCAAGCCTAGTTTCTGGGACTCATACTGTGGACATGCCACTTCTATTTTGGCGCCTAGCTTCACTTGAGGGGGGTGTAAGAGTAGGTATTTACCTTAGCTCATGTTCACCTAGGTACTTTATTTACCTTTATTATATTTATCCTCACCCACTTATGTGTGTTGATATTTCCTTTTATTTATTTAGATATTAGGGGATATTACCTAGTTGTTAGGTATAGTTATTTCCTTGATCTATGGTATTGACTAGTTCTTTTCTTGATCTATGGTACTTGACTAGATCCTTGATGTCTAGTTCTCTCATAAATCTATGGACTTAACTAGTTCTTTGATGACTAGTTCTTTCCGTGATTTATGGCTTGATCTACAACCTTGACTGGTTCTTAGATTGTTACTCCTTACGTATATAAGCAAGGCCCATTCTCATTGTATTTCACCGAGTTCCATAATAATATATGATATTGCTGCTCATTTGTTTTCAAAGGTTTTATGTAAAGTTATTCGGTGAATTGCTTTGATCTTATTGATAGTGGTGTTTGATTAGCATATGTGTTCTTGGCTTGGTACGATTTGGTTATCGTTCTTGTTAGGATTTTATATATATACAAACATGATATACTAGTTTAGAGTCCCAAATGGCATCATTATCATCAATTTCAATTCTTCCTACAAAGGGACAAAAAAGCAGAGAGAACAACTAATCTGGATAAAGGGAAAAGAAATCAAGTGAAAGTTGACATTGCATCAACTATATAGATCTTGGTAGGTTCACTTTCCTTAGCTCTCATGCAACCAACTATGACAACACTTGTAACTCCAATGATGGTGAGTTCTATTTTGTATTATAAAGTTCAATTTTCACATGTTGCCACATTTATGATGATGGTTTCTACTCCTTACCTCATTTCTCTTATTCCTCCCATCATTTTCACATCACCTCCTTTGTCTCCCACTCACTCCACCCACAATTTCTTCTTTTTCTTCCCTTGTTTCCTCTACAATTACCACCATTCCCACCTCATCTACATCATCTACTATATCACCAATAATAATAATAAGACCATTAGTTACTAGCAACATCATCCATAGGTGATTGTGGAAGGCCGACAGACATAAGTTAATTAGTATAAAATGACTCACACACAAAAACTCGCATAAATTTATTGATATTGGTCACAAATAAATTTATATAATCTTAATTGACTATCACAAATTTGAACTTGCATGAAATTATTATGATTTCAAAATAACCTAATATTCCAAAAGCTCATATTTTCACAAAAGTACATTAAAAATGAAGACGATGATAAATAATGTACTTCTTTTCTTTACATAAATAAAGATTTAGAAATATTGATAAAAATAAAATATTTCTTTTAATTTGTTTAGATCATAGAGGCATTTTATGTTAAAACTTTCATGTTTCATATATGCTTCCACAACCCATATATTTCATGGAGATGATTACTTCATAAGGTCTCAATGTGACTGCACAATTTCCACCATTAAAAAGGCCAATCGGTCTATTTGTGCCAAGATTTCATATGCCAACAATTCTTTCATACATTTCAATGGGTCATCTCATCCACAAATAAAGCAACCAATTCATACTACTCCTCTTATAGGTGATATCATGAGGAAATTATCATCTTTGGCATGTACTACAATAATTTATACAACTACCACATCTCACTACTTAAACCATGATGATATCATCTATAACGAGAGGCTCTTGAAGAACATGTAGAGTTAGCAAAAACAATGATGAAAACCGCAACAACTAACTAATAGATCACAAGTTCTTGCTTACAAACCTCTTGAAGTTTCCTTATTCTGTAACAAGAAGGAAAATAAGCTACAAAAGTTCGTAGCTAACAGGATAAAATCCCAAGGCCAACACATTTTGTTAAGAACTAAAGAGGATATAATGGTTTTATCCAGACAGAGAGGTAGAGAAGAATAATTGACTACTAGCCCCTTCAGTGCAATAGAAATATCTCTCAAAATGGTAATAAAATCTTTGCAAGAAGCAAGAGAGGATGTCATTTCTAACCTTTTGTAGGTCGATCTACCTCACTCTCTCTCTAATATATGATGTATATCATGTTTTAAGGTACTTTTTAATAACTTCAAAGATATATTTGATGCTAAGGACAAGGAAGATACATCTGAGTAAAGCTTGATATTTTAAAGTAGGAGGTCATGGATTGAAAGGCCAAGATTGTAATAATCTTAGAAAGTGTCAAGGGTAATCTATGCTAAATTTTCCTTTGATGAGTGTTGATGATGTAATCATAATTGAGAACAAGCTAGTCAAAGATAAAGTTGAACCGACATAGGTATCAAACACACTTTCAACCACTTGAAAGAAATTAGACATGTTCCATGTTAATATTGTTTCTCTCTTTGTTGATGTGGGGTTAATGTAGTTACTTAGATTCACTTTGGATGTGTTTTGAATTTAGAGTAGTTTGATGGTTTCTTGCTTCAGTGTATGCCTATACAAGATATCTTTTTATTAAGTAGAATTTACACTTCAATTCTTGGTTAGATTTTACACAAGAATGAGTTTGAGCCATGTTAATCTCGGTTTCATTGGTTAGTGTTTGTTTTTTTAGATTTGTGGATGTGCTTTTACAATCTCGTAGGTTTAGGTGGTTATAGATGGTGATAAGTGAATATTGCTTTGTTTTCTATTCGTCGAATTTAGTTAGCTTGAAGTTTAAACAAATTGTTAGGTTGATTAACTCTTTAATACATGATTTTCTAATGAACTTTTTATTTACTTAGTTGATGTAGAGTGAAAATTCCTTTTGTGTGGTCTCCTTGATCGATTTTCCGAGGCTATATTTTATGTAAATAGAGAGCATGTTCTCATACAACTTTTCAAGTTATAATTAGTTGGAGTTCTTTACTTAAATTTTAGTTTAGTTTCATTTTTTTAGTTCTAAAATTATATACAGAGCATGAGGCTGCATCCCATGGCCCTATATAAGCAAACAATTGTATTCTAAAAATTATCTTAACACCAGTGGATCAATGCAATGAGGGTTTTTGAAGCTTCCAATTGGTTTTATGTATTTCTATTGCCTTTTAGTTGTTTATTCATGTCTAAATGCGTAGACAACAAATCTCTTTCTATTATTTAATAGAGTTTTCCCTTACAAACATCAAGTACTATGGATCAAAATTATTAATTTTGCAAACTAGCCCAATCTGAGAGGAAAGTAGGTTGATTCATGAGTTTCGAGGTTGTCTGTAGAATCAAAGTGACTATTTTTCATATAATTTTTGAGAGATTTTATTTATGGAATGCGGAGACCTCCAGTTATGATCAATATTATTTGTTGATAATTCTATAGAAATCAAAAACTCCATTTTAAGGTAAATCAATGTAATTATGGGAGCCTCAGTAGGGCATACAAAGGATGTAGTTGCATCCCATCTCTCTATATATACTTTATGTAGACACAAAATCACACACTTGGGTACATTTCTACGTCCTAATCACATACCACTTTGTTCATATGATTTCTAAGTGAAAGAACTAGTAATTGACTTCTATCTTTGGCCTCTTTTTGTCTTTCTTGATTCCTCTTTGGTCTTACACGCCCACAACCTAGTATGATCTTTGTTTCTTTATATTTATTGAATCTTAACACAAACGCCCAACTAGGATGCCAATGCCCAAGCACCCTCATCCCCTCTAGGCACCCCGACCTCTTGGTATCTTGCTCACCTCTTTTATCTTTTGGGGCACCTTGCTTTCTTATGGGTCGACCTTTTAGTCACAATTGCAAAATTCAAACAAGGGAATTATATAAATACAAAGTTATGTGACCATAACAAAGGACCAAGCTCTAAGCATATATTATCATCACCTAGCGTTACATCCAAAGCATTCTAAGAGCATTAAGGCATCCATCTAGCATTCACTCAATGGACAAGGGGTTGCATTTTCTACATACACGCATAGGAGGGGAAGTTAATTTTTCCATTCATACATGTATTTACATTGCTACATCTAGCTATTTCTCGTTGTCAAGTACATCTTGCACAAGATCTTCCTGAGCACAATTTCTACACACACACAAGAACTACATGGAGTCTAAGATGTAGTGTAGTGCTCGGTTATAAGTTCACTTTGTCGGGTAACCACAGGGGTCAATCCGACTCCCCATTTGCATCGTTATTTTTAGGATTTGATGTGTTTATGGGTTTCATGCAGATATCATTTGTTTTTTCAGTTATAGGTGAATTTGCGATCATCCAACGACATAAAGGTTACAAACAATGGATTCTAACAACACTTTTTCGACACCTTTGCAAAACTAGTTTCGAGCTTCGTAGACACATGCGCCCATCGAGGTCTTTGGCACCTGGGATCCTCGCCCCCATCCGGATGCCCTAGTCTAGACTCATATGACTATTATAAAATTTATTGAGTTTGGTTACGATAGTTTACTCCTTATGTTCATCGGTCTTCCAGTCCATAATACTTTGAGATTTATTACGAAATCATCTAAGTCTTCTATTCCCTTCTTTGCACTTAGGGTTTCAATTTTCATTAGCTTATTGATTATGTTGATTTTATGCCTTAACATTTATTTATCATACATGAATTTACAATATTTATGGTTTTACAAATTCTATATTTCTTAAATCACTTTCAAATCTTAATGTAAAAAGGATCTTGATGCTTTGAATTCAATACAGAGAAGGAATTTTGGAGCTTCATATGATTGTTGTGAGCTACCTAGTTATTTTCAATCGTTGATTCATGTCTTGATAGTTAACTCTAGATGTGTAGACAACAAATACCTTTTAATTATTAAATAGATTTTGCACTCTCGAGTCTTGATTTTAGTTGAATTTGTAGAGTAAGAGATTGAGCATATGTGGTCTCATTTTCATGAGCTACTATTTCCTACACTTATTTCTTTCGATGCACTTTACAATCTTAGATAATTAAGTGGTTTAGAGATGCTAGTACATGGATGATTACTCTATTTTCTTATTGAATATTTGGAAATTTTCATTTAATATTTATGTATTTCCCTAGTATTATGCGGGTTCACCTATTATTCTATTTCGTGGTTGCCTCCAAGAGTCCAATCCACGGGTCGTGATAGTCATATAAAAAAGTTAAGATAACTACCTATGTACCATGTAGAATTTACTAAAGTTATCCTCTTTATTAATGTCCTTAAAGAATCTTGGATTTACATATCAATTTTTTGTGCATAATTATATTTTACTCGGTGGTTACACACGTTGCAAATACTTCATATTCACTATCTAATCCTTGAACAATTGAACTCGAATTAATGAATATTTTTTATTTGATAAAATTAAGAGGAGGGTTTACGGCAGGGCATGTAACATTTGTACATTAGAGTAAATACTTTTCCAATTAACCTACGAGGTTGCTCTATTTCTATGAATATTGCAGAGTCTTTCCAACCCTTTTTTGATGTTTGATATTTGATTCTTTCGTTGTGGGTCTTGATTTAAAAGTGGCCATATTTTCTTAAATTCCACCTCTTAATTCAACTTCAAAGATATTATTTAGTGATATCATGTTGAATGCATGTGTTAGTGCCTCTTACTTTCAATTATATTTTTTTATTAAAAGAAAAAGAAGATTAAAAAGAAATAATAAGGGAATTTTGATAGATACGAAAGACGGAGTAATAACAAGTTTAAAAATCTATACATAATAGATATCATATTCTTAGTTTAGTAAAGAATGCTTAAGAGGTATCAAATGTGTGAGATAAATCTAGTAGGGCTTACAAATATAAATCTATAAGTCTTGCAATACGATGAATCAAAAATATAAATCCAGAATGCAAAAAGAATCTATGACTGGAGAACATGGTGTAAATCTTTAATTGAATTTTCTATAATATGCAAGTTCAAACTTCAATTTAAGATTTGCACCATTTTTTTAGACATGTATTCTTTTTGCATTCTCGAATCTATATTTTTATTCACTTGATTGTAGGACTTAGTTGGTTTGCGAGAGTTTTCCATGACCCCTTATTAACCTCTAATTTACAAAATGGAAATTCGAGTGTAATGTTCTATAATTTACCCAACTAATTATAAAGTCTCCAAATGTAAAACTTCATTATTTATACCTCGTGGCATGTTTCTTCTAAGCGATGTGTGACTATATTTCCCACATACCACATCCATGTTGGATAAAATGATAACATTATCAATTTCCAATTATCAATGTAGCCATGCCATCAAAAAAATTATGACAATTAAATTAAAAAGTTAATGCTTATAAGTGACACAAAAACTTAGATGATTACCTAATGAATTCATATGCATAATGGGTGAATAGATAACTCCAATGTTACGGGTGAGGTTTTAAATATTTTTATTGAAAATATCTTTATTAATATTAAAATTAAAGTAAATTGTGGACATGAACCCTTGTATTTTTAAAGAAAAACATAGAAAATAAGAACACAAACTATAATAAATGCAACAAATAAAATATGAATCCAAGAAATGTGTAGTAAATTTGTATCTGTTCTATGTGTATGTCAGCATGATTCTTAGTAAATTTGATAGACATGGATTCGAGGCATGAAATATTTTTGGAATTGTGTAAGATTTTTAAAATAGTTAAACACTTTTGGCTGGAGCTATGAATCAGAGGGTTTATGGGGCCTAACCCAATAATACACAAAAGATGACTGCAATGAGGAACAACCAAAAATATTTTCCCCAAGAACATGAGACTGAAACCAGACGAAGGCCAAATGAGAGCATGAGTAACATGGCCCGTAAAAACTACAAAACAAAAGAAAACATAAAGAATAGATATCATTCTAAGATTTCAAGAATCTTCGCCTCTTACTTCAATTGAACATTATATAATAAATTACGACCATGAAACTGATTAGTTGAGCCGAGCGTTGCCACCTTTTTTAGGAAGGCAAAGGCCAAACTAGTTGGAGCCTTCAGAACCACCACATGCTCATGTGAAGGTGAGATAGGGGACGAGAGTAGAAAACTTCATGGAAGGAACCCCAGAGATAGAAGCCCCGTGAGAGTACAAAATGTGATGAACGGATTCTATAAATTAAAAGAGAACATGATTTTTGAGTTCTAATTCTTTGAAAAAATTTCTTTCCACCCAAAGGGGGTATAGAGAAGGACTAACCGCTAAAAAAGAGAAGGAAGACGAACATTTTCCACCGCTTCGACCAAATCCACACAGTAACGAAATAATATGAAATGAGTCACGACCGTCACCACAATAACCTTGTTGGCACACAACAAGATGGAATTAGATACAAAAACACCACCAAGCTAAGAATTAACCCATGCCCTCCCAAAACTCTATAAATACTCAATGCCTAGAATTTTATCGATTGTGTCCTGAACTGGAGTATAGCCAATAAAAATATGTGATGTAGGTGAATAACCGACACCATAGTAACGAAGGCCATTTCAGACTTCTCACCTCACAGGGGAATGAGAGGGAAAGAAGGAAACACCATTAAGAAAGAGAGGGAAGGCAAAAGAAAGGTAAGTGGAAGCCATGAATGAGAGTGGCCAAGAACCCTCCCTGATTAAAATCCCTATACATGTGTTAGGGGATACCTTCGCAATCATGATGGAGAGTGTTATCGAGAGACTCCCAAGCCTCATCTTGATTATGGATGATGACTTCATAATTTTGAATAACCCCATAATTAGCAAGGATGTTTGTGGTTTGATTTTTTTTGCGATAGACATAGTGAATGGACCAATTCTCAAAGAAGGAAAGCCAATGCATGACATGATTAATAAAGATGTTAATAAACCAAGATAAATCTTTACCCTTGCAAACTGGAAAGAACAATGACTTGTGAATCTCCTTCGATGTAAATCATGGAACAACCACTATTAAGGGAAAGTTTAATACCATGAAGTAAAGCTTAGGCCTCAACTGCATTACTAGAACCAGTAGTAGCCAAAAAAACCTATTTTGATAAGAAAACCCCTCTCATCCCGTAGGATATACCCTGCCCTTGAAAGACTAGGATTCCCTTTGGAAGAAGCTGCAAATTGAGTTTACATAACCCATGGGGATAGATGCCATCGGTGCTTCCTACGCAACACCATTTTAGTGACCTTGGAGATACAATTAGACAACATATACTAGGGAGAAGGTATCCATATGAAGAGCCGGGCGTGCCAAATCTCCACATCCTATTGGAGAAATTATCTATTTCTTTGCGGTGCGAGCTAGCATTTTCAAAGATAGACACCTAAAATTTGGAAAGGATGTTGGATAGAGGAGATGACTCATTGTGAAAGAAAAAGAGATTACATTCCCACCGGATATGTCGAGGATAAGAATGGGACCACATAGCCAAACCAAACCAAGAACAGTAACCATATCCAAGATTCGCCAAGAGGAGATAGTGGAGACGAGAGTATCACTAGGGGCCCAGGTTAACTAAAGCTTATCGCAGAGCCAATACCGATGATGAGAAACGAAAGGATAATGCAAAAGTAGATGATTATTGTCTTATTCCACTTTGAAGAATGTGATACAACAAGTAGGACCAACAAGCCCCCATTTTTTTACACAACTGGGTCAAAATATTCCCCTTGAAGGCCGGCCAACCAAAGCACCAACTTTCGAAGACAAACAAAATTCTAGCAATCCATCCAAGAGGAATGAAGAAGAGGACCCTAAGTGGGCATTTGATAACCGAGATAAGCCGAGTAATTACCACTTTTAGAACCGGTCCAAATGATACTATCCTCTTACGGAAGACAAGTGGCACAATGTTTATCCAATTCGAAATAAATAATAGCTTGTGCTTGAATGAAAGTAGAGGGATGTAAATATCCTTCCAAACCAAGATGGGATCTCCATCATCAGCCTTAAAACCATAATCACAGACTTTAAATCCCCAAAAAAAATCATAAAATCCCTAAGAACTTGGAGATCAGGGATGTTAGCTAAAGGAGTGTGTTCATTCTAGGATTTCACCTCGAAATCAACAAGAATGCCATTGCCGATGTGCCAGAAACTCGATTGTCAAATATCGATCGATAAGACGATAAAAAATCCACATATGCAACCCTTTAGGAAGGTCAATCAACTGAAAGAATAGAATGAGGCATCTTGTTCTTAAGATATTTATTGATTAAGCATTGACTAAGGAGACTACTAGGATTTTTATGATACCCCAAATGATTTTGAGCCCTAAGGAGATGTTCTCATGAACCCAAATCTAGAACATCTGCACCACCTAAGATCTTCAAATATTTCATGATATCCTATTTGACAAGGTGAAATTTCATTACATCGAGGTACCCTACCATAAGAAAGTATAAAGAAGATTCTCAATCTTGAACAAAACATTTCTAGGAATGCGCAAGATATAAAGAATAAATATAGGAAGATTGCATAGACAAAACGGATTAGATTTAATATGCCTTCTAAAGATAAATTTCCTTTCCACGACTATAAACGCTTCGAAAAGGAGGAAACAAGGCCATCCCAAAGAGAAGAACAACCCTGGCTTGCAAAAAGGGGGATCCATAAATACTTATGGGGTAGGGAATCATGTTCGAAGCTAAAAATATGTGGATCTGACATTGCACACACAAAGGAGTGTTAAAGAAAAATATGACAAATTTATGGAAATAGATCACCTGACCGACAACTTCTGCATAACACGTGAAGTTGCAAAATCATGCACTTTAGACATTTATTCATCTCGGTCTCATACTACTATTTAGAAGGTTCTTGAGTGAAGAAAGTACTAATTAAACCCCGTCCTTTGGCTATTTTGTTTATTTTATTTCATAATTTGTGACCTATTGCACCCATATGCCCAACCATTTTTTGACATCCCACATTATTTTAGCCTTGGCTGGGGCACCCATATTTAGTACTAGGGTGCCCATGGGTATCGTGGTCCCACCTCGGGCGCTTGATCCTTTTAGTAATTTCGCCACTTTTTGGGCCTCTTATAGTCATTTTTCATCTTTATATTTCTTGTGGTTGGCCTTTTTGGTGTTAATTACGAAATTAGATCAAGAGAACCCAATAAATATAAAGTTATGAGACCATAATGAGGGACCTAACATCATCTATTACTATCACCTCATCTAGAGTTGCATCCATCTATTGCATTGACATCCACATAGCTCCATCATCAAGGCACAAGCTAGGACATCTACATCACACTTCATAGGGGGAGATTCTATTATATTCCATGCACACATTCTATTAAATTTTCTACATTTAGTTATTGGTTGTTATTTCAAAAATGCGGCTAGAAAAATATCACCTAGGGCATGACAACCACACACTCACTAAAATTACATCCGAGTCCGAAATGTAGTGCATCACTTAGTTAGTAAGCTCATTGTTGTGGCGATTGAGGCTAGTCTGACCCACTCATTTGCATATTTCTTTTTTTAGGGTTTTGATACTTGGTTTTGGTCTTTTGTAGATTGTTTCTTCCTCTTTGAATATTTGGAGCATTCAACACAGTACAAAGAAATTAATGTGACAAGAAACAAAGGATAACAATCATCTCCCAGACCTATGAAGACCAATTCTGGACCTTCTTCCCAGGACTGTGGCACTGTTTTGCTTACTAGAGCACCCATGGGTGCCCCAGTCCTCTCCCAAGCACTCCAGTCCAGCTACATCACCCAGATTCTATTATTCATTCATGCTTTCTGATTTTATGTTCATCACTGTGACACAATCCGACAAGATTCTATTATTCAGCTAAGTTCTTTCCTCTTCCCTCTTACACATTAGGGTTTAGTATTTCATTTTATATATTTTCTTAGATCATTAAAATATTTCTTTACTACATTTATTTACTTTAGTACAACTATTCATATCTTAGATTAACTATCTTCATACTACATAGTTAATCCAATTTTAGTTAATCATTTTGGTGAACCCTATGTCTTTCACGCTTAGGATCCTCATATTTATTATATCATGGATCGTAAGTTTTCTCAAGTTTCCTTAATTAATTTACTTAAGAGATATCACAATTCTTGCAAAGTTGTTTTGCAAAAATCCCTAAACACCAAGTATTATGATGACAATACATCGCTATACAAACTAATTCATATGATCGTTTTTCTATTTAACAACTCTAGTGAGTTTGCATCTAATTAACCTCTATTGGAATCAATTCAAGATTTACATGATTTATTTCAAGACAAATTTATGGCTATGGAATCCATAATCACATCTCTCAAATATGAAATCCAACAACTTAGGGACGCTTCTCAGGCTCATGTTTTTTCTCCCTTTACATCTCCTCTTCAATCTATGTCCACTACATGTCATATAGCTGAACCTCGGGTCATGCCATTACTCGAGCCTCTCATATTTGAGCGTAATATTAAGCAACATGACATTCTTAATGCACTCCTTATTCATCAATTGATCACTTTACCACCTACTCATTACTATCCTCCTTATCTACTAACAAAGTATCAGGGTCATCCATATTGCAATTACAATCGAATCAATGTACATAATGACAACGATTGATATGCTTTACAACGTATATTCAAACATCTTGAGCATCAAATTTTATCTCATTCACTTCCCACCATCATGTTACATCTCAATGTGCTCCTAAGTTTGTTCCTTCTACATCTAATGAGCATCACCATACCGCTTCTCATGTGCCTTCTTCGAATAGTCAAGGATCACCTAAGCAACCACCTATGACACCACCAAGTCAACATAAGAATCAACCTCTCAAAATTAGTTCACCACCTCCTCCTACTCCACCATATGCCACATTACCACATCACAACAAGCCATCACTTCTCACGGTTTTCTCTAAATCACTCCCTCGTACTAAGTCATTTGTGTATTATCGATTCAATCTAAACAACTTCCTCTTAAGGATGATCTCACTAATCCTCCATTAAAGGTATCTACCACATCACCATGTCATACACAACAATCACCACCTAAAGTTAAACTTGTAATTCCAACATCCGCTATAGACCCTACATATGTTGATGATTGGGATCTGGATGACGCTTACTACGATGATGAACCATCTGATGGTCATACTCCTTTATCACATCCCATCACTTTTGTTAAGGAAAATAATCCATACATTGATCCACTTAGTATCTTTTGACTAGACCTCCATCATGTACATACTTGGGGGAAAAACAAAATCACACACCCCCTCGTCTTAGCATCAATTCCTCTTGCATAGTTATACATACATCTTAGTGTCGATCATTACACGATGTTGCACTCTTGTGTTTTTGGTTCACACTTGACTTATCTGAGGGATTACTATTACACTAAACCCCACACACTACACTATAGGCATTATACATTGCATTTCATCACACATCGCGTGTCATACACCATACTCCATACATTCATCATTTTTTCTACAACATTACGCCATTTCCACATTCATACATCATACATTATACTAGTCATCACCTTATTCATTTTACATCATACACTATTAGGCCATTTATAAATGTTTCCTCACATCCTATATATAGTCATATACCATACATCATACACTACGACTTCGTGTCATTTTTTACATACTATACTAGTCTTCATCACATATGAGTCTAGCATTACATTCATCCTTACATACTACTATTTAAATGTGCTACACTATGTGTTATATATTACATTTTATACATTTTTCACATCTAGCATCACATTCTACACACACTACATTTTCATATATTATATTCATCACATGGTTGTATTTCATCATTGCATACACTAGTTGTCTTCTACGTGTTACACTCACTACCCTATGACACACTTTAGTTCCTCGGTCCATACTCATCATCCGAGGGTTTCCAAATCAAATGGACCTTACAATCATCACACATGCGATCAAATACTAGGCTAGTGGCATATGCTTTAGGCTAAATTGTCACCTATTCTATCATCTTGTAGTGGTATACAACTTAGGTCACATCACCACTCTCTACCGTTCATCTTCTAGTGATATACGCTTAGGGATAAATCATCACTCATCTATTCATCAAATCATGATATACGTTGCACAATAGGGTTCATGCAGGGTCTATATGCACATCACATCACTATACCTAGGTCATCTCATCACTATGAAATGTAGTAACGCTCCTATACATTCACAATGTGTTATAAACAACCATACCCATTCATTCAACCATTTCTGATGAAACACTCTCATTTACTTTCATTCTTGATCTTCCATTTTGGTCTTTTAAAATGAACCTCATTGTATACACTTCCATTCAATCGGGGGATACATGGCTCCTATCATTCCATCTTGCATTCCATTCCATTCATCCACAATATATTGCATTGTCTTGGGGTCATTTACTCTTGTTTGCTAGTGTTTTACATGATCACTTTATTACACATGTTATATTGATTTCTTATATGTCATTATCTATACCATCCACACATGCACGTTCATGCCTTTGTTTAGTGTGATCGCAGATACAAGACTCCTACACGCGGCACAAATGCTCACCTTCTACCCTTCCTACACTGGTCCTTGGGGCATCCACATTCATCTCTTCTAGGTGATATTGTTTCATTTTGTACTTATCATCTTACATTACTTGATCATACACATTTTTGACATATTGGCTATTTCTCTAACATATTAATGGGTGTTCCATATGCAACACTTATTTTGCAGGATTACATGTTTCCATGGCTACTTCTTGTTTACTTGTTTGTTACATTGTTTGTCATTTTTTGCTTCTTGTATGGGGATTTTCCCTTTGTTTGTGTGCACACTTGCTTGTTGTTTTCAGCCATGATGGCCTTGTGTGTCTTACGACATCGTGAGTGATGTCCCATGTTTATAGCCCACATTATGCATATTACTTTCTTTCTTGTGTGTTTGCATTTACTACATTGTCTGTGTAGCTTACACATGTTTTCTATATGCATGCAGTGTTTATTTACACATGTCTTTGGCTAGCCTTCTTGTTTGTATGTGCCTTGGTTTAAGAGCAAGAACTTTCCAGTGTTCCAACATACATGCGGTTGGTCCTCTTTTGGGGCCACATGTCTCCTATCAGTCATTGCATTTACCCCCAAAGAGGGGGGACTTCATTTGGGGGTTTTACATATTAACATAGAGATTCTTACTGACAAAGAGATTATATGACACGAGTTCATGAGCCAACATAACACCTTTCGATATTTTGACCAGAATATGAACCCCATACATGATGGGTTTTATAGGACATGGTCTCCTTAGCATTCTGGGAAGCAATTATAGGATTGGAGGTTATAATGGGTGTGGCTTCCTACACTACTTCGACTAGTGGCGTTGGATCACCCTAAAAACTAGAGATACACGTAGATCTTTTCATACACATTGAATGGAGTGGTGAGATCTTGGAGGACAAATAACATTTCCTCCATACACTTCTTCATTCGGGTGGTGTGAGATCATCCTAACAAATTGTAGTACATGATATCCTTCTACACTCTTTCTCTCGACATGGATCAGGTGCACATGTTCCATTTAAATTTACATTTACATTTCCATTTACAAATTTTCATTAGCGGATTTACATGGGTCTTTTACATAGCATTTTTACACTTACATACATACATAGTTAACTATTTGATCATTTTCTCCTAGAATCAAGGAGATCAAACTCAATATGGTCAAACATGGGCAACAATAAAATATAACAACAATGTTCTACGGAAATACACATGCTTTACTAACCATGCAGGTATACTCACATTGCAACAACTACATACACACATTCCTCCCTAGGTTTACTTCATCACTTTTTCTTTGTGCATTTTTCATCTATAGTTTCCCGCTCTTCCATCTCTTTGTCATTCCACACTTTTATCTAGTCCTTGAAAGATGTTTTCTACTACACTCTTCATGGACATCAGTGCGCATTTCTACCTATTTTATCTTACCGAGCTTTCTGCTCACCAACATAAAGTGGGGAAAATATAGTCAAATTCATGCACTTTAGATATTTATTTATCCTGGTCTCATAGTACTATTTTTGGTTATTGAGTGAAGAATGATTTAATTATCCCATCTTTTGCCCATCTTTTTAGATTTATTTTATTTCATATATTTGTGACCATAACAAATTATTCCTCAACATATTGTTTTATTTGTGACCTATTGCAGAATACCTCGGCTCTCATTTTCGGACATCTCGGTTATTTTAGCCTTGGCTAGGGCACCTTGATTTAGTACTCATTTTAGTCCCACAGGGGACACCTTCGTTTTAGCACTTTCCTTCACTTTTGGGCCTCTTCTAGCCATTTTTCATCTTTATCTTTCTTGTGGTTGGCCTTTTTGAGGTTAATTACGAAATTAGAGCAAGATAACCCTATAAATATAAAGTTATGAGACCATAATGAGGGACCTAGCATCATCTATTACTATCACCTCATCTAGAGTTGCATCCATCTATTGCATTGACATCCACATAGCTCCATCATCAAGGAACAAGCTAGGACATCTGCATCACACTTCATAGGGGGAGGGATTCTATTATATTCCATGCACACATTCTATTACATTTTCTACATTTAGTTATTGCATATTTCACATTTGTTTTTGCATACACATCAAAAATTCAACGCAAGCTCCACCTATCATGCCAAGATGTGACACTCACCATAGTCTCGATTGCATAACACTCATCCGGGCAGTTTACTACATCCATGTGTTTGAAATGTAAAGTAATACTTTTCTAGTAAAAGATGTTCCCTTTTCTTATGGAAGATGAGACATCATTCTCCCATTCATTTGCATCTTTCTTTTTTAGGGTTTTGATACTTCCTTTTGGTCTTTTACAGATTATTTCTTCCTCTTGTAATATTTGGAGCATTCAAGCCGTTAATCGGCCCTAATGAAGAATAACAATCATCTCCCAAACCTATGAAGACAATTTCTACGGACCTTCTTCCCGCAAGACCCGAAGGCACTTGTTTTTCTTACTATGAACTCCTTACAATTATGGGTGCCCCAATTTCTCTCCTAGGTGTTCCAGTCCAGTATATATACCCAAATTTGTCCTCTGAGGCATATGTTAACACAATCGTTCTACTTTATAATTTTTTGTTCATCAGCGGGACACTACACGGATTCTATTATTCAACAAAGTTCTTTCCTCTTCCCTCTTGACAATTAGGGTTTATTATTTCATTATATATATTTGTTTAGATCATTAAAATATTTCTTTACTATATTTATTTACTTTAGTACAACTGTTCATAAAGCTTATATTAACTATCTTCATACTGGAGTGGAATAGTCCAATTTTAGTTAATCAACATGAAAGGGCAAGATTGGAATTCTTGAGCTTCCTCCGACAAATGTGGTGGTTAGAGGCACCAGGCGGAAGGTATCATCGCCAGTGGTTCATGTTAGGTGATGAAATCTTGACCCTTAACATCCACGAGGCCAAACGAATGCATCATGTTTTCGTGCTGTCGGCAATTTGAATAGCTCTAAAGTTTCATTGACCATAAGAATAAATATGAAAGAGGATAGAGGGTCACCATGATAAATGTCATGATTTCTGAGAATTCATCCTTTGTATCATAACGCCATTTACAAGCATCGAATATCTAACATAAGAGATAAAATTAAAAATCCATTTGCATAAATCTAGATGGAAACCCATCTTGTGCAAAGACAGATCAAGTTTCTTGAAAGGGATAATATGATCATAAGCTTTGATGTAATTAAACTTAATCAACATCCCCAGTTGCTTAGACAAAGAGAGGGAATGAACGAGTTCATGAGCCAACATAACACCTGTGAATATATTTTGACATTGTTCAATAAAACCGCTTTTCTCCTTGGCTATTAAATAATCAAGCAAAGGTTTGATGCAGAGAGCAATAACTTTGGAAATGATCATATAGGTCATGTTGCAAATAATGAATAGGACAAAAATCATCGTAGAGATCTCTTAGAGAATTCTTTTTTGAAAGAGACATAGGTATGAAAGTGTGATTAAGTTCACCCAAAACCTTCTTTGAACGATGATATTCTTGAATCAAGCATCCCAACATCCCTATCGTATGATGTCCCAAAATATCAAAAGAAAGCTATACAAAACCCATCAAGACAGGTGCTTATTCACACTCCATGGAGAATACTAGATTGTGAATTTCTTCAAGGGTGAAAGGCGACAACAATTTTTCATTAATAGCGGCATTAAGAATAAGGGCAAAGGGAAAGAAAAGAATTATGACTATGAAGAATGGAAGAATCTTCACCACTCATCAGGGAAGAAAAGAAGGAACCACTTCATCTTTGATTTTTGCTTGCTTGGAAAGAACCATGCCCTCACCATTTTTAATCTATGAAATATATCTAGAGATGAGCTTAACTTTGATAGAGGCATGAAATAATTTTCAATTGTTATCACCTTTGCATGACCAAGTTTTATGAGATTTCTATTTCCAAAAAGTATCTTCACATAGAAGAAGCTCATCTAACTTTGCAAAGAGATATTTCTTAAGAAGAAATTCATCAGGCCCCATTCTATAAGTGAAGATAAATATATTGAGAGATTTGAGCTCATCTTTAACTTGAGATTTTTCAGATAATATTTTTTTAAAATGAGAGATATTTTAGGCACAAAATTTGTCTTTGAGTAGAAAGAGCTTCTTTGACAAGATATACATATGTGTACCCACAATCTAGAAGGACTTCCACCAATCATTGACCATCCCTTTAAGATTAACATCTCTCAACCACATAATTTTGAGCTTGAAAGTGGAACGCCTCATAGACAAGTCGAACAAAAGCTCAAGGGCAATAGGAAAATGATCGAACAAGAGATGGGAAGAACCAAGTGACTAGTACCAAATTTCTTTGCGTCACTCCTCATTGCTAAGAAATCTGTCTATCCTTTCTACAATATTGTTAAAATCAAAACGTATATTGGTCTAGGTAAACCACTCGATATTAGGTTTGATATCGACCAATGTTGATTTCTCAACAAAGGCCCGGAAGTTATTGAAATCTGCAGCTGCCTCACCATGCCTCTAGATTTTCTCTGGCGAGAGAGGATTGTATTGAAGTCCCTTGTCAAAAGAACCAACTCCTCGGGGAAGGAGGAAAGTTATGAAAAAATAGATTCCCACTATAGACACAAAATCATGCACTTAGGTACATTTCTAGTCCCTAATCACGTACTACTATTCATATGATTCCTTAGCGAGAAAACCAATAATTGACTACTATCTTTGGCTTCTTTTCCATCTTTCTTCAATGCTCTCTGGTCTTACGAACCCCACAACCCAATTTGATATTCATTTATTTATCTTTATTGACTCTGGACACCAACTCCTAGCCAGGATGCTAGTGCCCATGCACACTCGTCCCTCCGGGCACCACGACCTCTTTGTATATTACTTGCCTCTTTTACGCCTCTTTTATCTTTTGGGCATCTTTTTTTCTTATGGGTCAGCCTTTTAGTTGTCAATTATGAAATTCAAACAAGGGAATCATATAAATACAAAGCTATGTGACCATAATAAAGGAAAAATATCTAAGCATCTACTATCATCACCTAAGGTTGCATCCAAAGGCATTCTAAGAGCATAAAGGCATCCATCTAGAATTCACTCAAGAGACAAAGGATTGCATTTCTATATACACGCATAGGAGGGGATATCATTTGTTTTGCATGTTACAGGTAAATACACCGATCATCCAATGACACATAGGTGACTAACGGTGAAAGTTAATGACCACCTCGCAACATAAGAAAAACTAGTTTCGATTTCTTGTGTCGGAGTCTACAATGCCTAGGCTCTCTCGCCCTAGTCCAAGCACCCCAATCCATGCTCATCCGATAATTACATTTTTTTAGTGCGTTTTGATAGTATCCTCCCCATTTTCATCATATTTCCAGTTTATAACACTTCATGATTTATTACGAAATCAACTAAGTCTTAAATTCCCTCTCTTACAATTAGGGTTTCAATTTTCATCGAGCTTATTGATTGCGTCAAAATTTTACTTTAGCATTAATTTATCATACATGAAGCTACAATATCTAGGGTTTTACTAAATTCTATTTTATTTAAATCACCCACAACCGACATTTATCCGAACATTGTTAGAACCATAAATGTTGCAAAAAAGAAAAATTACATCAAAATAAAGAACCTAGACCCTACACCAGATCCAGATTGTCCCTTGGAAATGAGGGTGATGTCAAACTTACATGTTTCCCATAAATTACCAAAACCCTCGGAGGTGCCAACACGTCAAAAAGACTCCATTCTACCCTTTCCAACCTTTGAACCATTGGGCAAAAATATCATAACCAATAATTTTTGTCTCTTGCAGGAGAAGAATATCACCTTTTGTTCCAAAACGTAATGCTTGATAAGGTATTGTTTGTTAGAGGAGTTGAAGCCCCTAACGTTCTAAGAAATGATTTTCATGAGGATGGGGGGAGAGAGTTATCCACGCCCGAAGATGATTTTTTTTATCTCCTTGTTATAACCATTGGCCATTTCATCATTGGCCTTAGCTATAAAATATTTGGGGCTTGATTTAATGTGATAGCCATAAGCATGAGTCTTTCCTAGTCTCAACGTGTGAGTAATCAAAGCAATGACACATTAGGAATGAAAGAATCGGCCTCAAGAAAATCCGTATGAGAAGAAACTTATTGAAGGAAGGGTTTCGATTGGATATTCTCATTCTCAATAACCCATATTTCTAAAGACTCCAGAGAATCCCCGTAACTGACCTCCATCCCTTATTGAAGGAGGTTTAGAAGGAGGATTCTTTTGTTACTTGTTTGGTATCATCAATAAGAGTGTTTAGAGATAACTAGAGGGGAACCTCGGGAGCCAAGTGAGAGGAACAAAGGAAGAGGGAACAATTGAAGTCACTTGAGGGTCATCCAGAGAGGAGTGCCAAGGATTGAATCACTTAGGGTTTTGTTTTGGGGAAGCCATTTCTAAGAAATCTTCGAGGGGGTGGATCTTTGAAGTCTCTTCGAAATGGCCTTCTTGTTTACATTTAAAGCAATGGAATTTAATCTTCTCTACCTCAACTAGTTTCACGTAGATACCAAAAGGGGAAGAGATCTTGATAATTTAGGAATGACTTGAGGGGAATCGGAAAAATACAGATTCTAGTGAAGGGCACCAAGGTATCGACCCTAAAAATTGATCCAAGGCAACAATAAATCTTGGAAAGAATGTTAGGGCTCCAATACTCGAAAGGAGGGAATAGATATGCACCCAAACCAAGTGTTTCTCTTTGGCGACATTAGTAGGATCAAATTTAGGAGCCCAAAGATGTAAGGACAAGTTAAGATCATCCCGATACTAGTCTTTACATTACATCATTTCAACTCGTTGAGCATCTCTATGAAAAATGATAAGGAAAATTCCCTTTGGGAGGAAACAAATGCGAAAGTCGGTGCCCCATTTATTTTCACTCCGATTCACAGAGGTCGGTGATTGAGAACCACATTTCATTGAGCTTGTCTAATACATCATGTAATCCTAATCTACTTATGCAAGAGAGAGAGAGAGAGAGAGAGAAAAAGGAGAGCCTACACTAAAACGGTGATACACCAGAGAAGGAAAATGTTGAACATCTATCAAAACTGCCATGGAACAAGAAGAGGTGAGCAATGGAAAGGATGGACAAGTGCATCACAAAACCAAGGATGGATTTCACACAAAAAATGTCCCAAAACTCCATGAACACAGCTCCAAAACCTGAAATGAACATCCAAACATGCACAAATACCTACAATGAAGAGAGGCAAGAAGAAAACAAAGAAAAACGAGCAAGGATGGACAAATGCATCACAAAACACATTTTTTTTTTGCTCAGAAGTTTGCACAAAACATCATTTTACTTGGTAAGAGGAAAAAAATTCCATTACAGAGTAGGGGAGGAGGTTCTAACTCCATTTTCGACCCTGGGGAAGAAAAGAAGGGAGGGCAGAGTAGAAAGAATGAACAACTTGTTACAAATGAGCCAAAATTGGCTTTTAACCATGAAGCAGAATGGAAGAAAGGAGAAAACGTGGGCAAATCTGATTTTGGACTTCAACCATCGATAAGATTCATTAAAACAGCAAGGGCCTCTACAAATCCACTTCCCAATGCATTCGAGCCTGCAGAGGACAAGAAATTGCCCATACCTCATTAAATCTGGTAGATGAAAATCTGATTTTTGTCTTTTCCAGTGCTAGGGACGTTTTTCCAAATTTATCCCATGAATCTTCACCAAAATCCAAAATTGAGGGTTCTAACGTGTAGATAATTTCACCAGCTTTCCAATGACATAAAGAATGTGAAAATCCGAGCTCTAGATCAAAAGATATGGCCCTCTGAAGATTTAGGGCAAAAATGGTGAAAACAAGAGTCAAAATTCGGTCGGCGGGGTCAAACTTTAAAATTTTCCCTTTTGAAATTTTTTTCCCAAAAACCTCGTGCCTCCACCACTCCGGACACGTGTCACTTCCTAGTTCACCGATGGGATCACGGGCCCAAACATCACTTTTCCCCTTTGATTTTTAGTCCACGCCCGCTCTCCCGGTGACACGTGGCACTTTCCCATTCGCTGATGGAAACACGGGCCCAAACCTCACCTTTTTCCTTTGATTTCACATTGGGAAAAATTCCCACATTTTCCCCATGCTCTCCTCTCTCCAGTGGCACGTGTCAGCTTCTGGTTGCTTGGCGGGGGTGCGCTTCTTTTTCTCCATTTGTGCCTCTGTCGCTTTGGCAAAAAACCAAAGTTTCCTCTGTCGCGCCTCCGACTCCCGCCACTATCATGGACACGTGTCGCTTCCTCATTGGCCACGGGCCTTCCATAACTTTTTCTCCATCCTCCTCCATGGGCCTGCAGGCCAAAATTTTCCCTTTGCACCCTTGCCCTCTTCTTGGAAAATTCTCCAACTTTGCTCCACTACCCCGACCTCCACCCGCCACGTGGCACCATTTCATTGGCCGCGGGCCTGCCTAGGGAAATTTTCCCCAAAAAAATCCACCGAGCCATAACTTTCAAAATATTTGGAGTTAGGAGGAAAATTTTACCTTTCTAGAAAGGGGAAGAAAAATCCTATCTGATGGAGCCATTTCTAGAAACCTTTGAGTGCTTGAAATGTGTGAAAATTGAAGTTGAAGCACAAGGAAGGGAAGAATGAAGGCAAGTTAGCCAAAATAAGCAGGGGGCTCATTTTGGATAACAATTTGGTGACTCTCAGGGGTCATCTACCTGCTAGATGAATGATCAATGGCCTTTGAAGCATCCATTGGGCATGGAGTCAAGCCTGATAATCAATTTTGATCTGAACTATGAAAATCGACCTCTGAGCCACTTGGAAACCCACTGAACTTGGAGTTGATCTTCACCAAAATGCCACTGAAATGAACTGTGCAAGAGCAAAACCAGCACCACAAAAACTATGTACAAAACTGAAAATCATACATACCCCAAGTGGGATATGCAGAGTGTGCACAAGCACTTCTTCTACTGAAAGCAAACCTACCTATTCTACTCTAACTAGAAGCAAAGATGGGCTAAACAAACCCAACAACTGGTTGTGCAAAATAGCTTCCTTTCTTCAAAATGGGCAGCCATGCAATTGATTTGGAGCTGATCATGGTTGTTAGGATGAGTGGAAAATCAACAAGAAGTTGGTCTTCTACCCATATCAGCAAGGTGTCAACTGAAAACAAATTGAATACCTCTTTTAGTTGCTCTGCATTTGGATTGAAGAGGTATGGCAGCTGATCCTTGGTACTTTGTAGCTCATCCTCATGCTTAGAAGCAAGCATGACTGGTTGTGACTTCTCCTTTGGCTCCAATGAAGCCAAATACCTTATTAGGCAAGGTCTGATCCATTTGATATGCCCATAGCTCTGATTTTCAACTCCAAAAATGGAGTCTTCTTGTGGACCTTCTTGGGTGGATGATGTGGAAGAAATGATGAAGTTCTCCTATTGTTTTCCTTCTTCCTCCAATGAAGAACATGGAAGATTAATACCTTCCAATCTTGGTTCCAATGAGCTGTCACAAAACACAGGCTATTGTTTTTTAATGTTCTCCTTTGTGGCAGCAGGCTCTTGATGTTGGAGAATGAATGGTGGAGAAGAGAATGTTGTAATTTCAGTTGGCTCCTCCTCAAGACATTCCTCTAAGTCTGATAAACCATCAAACTCTTCACTGTCCCGCTGCAACAAAGCTTTTCCCTCTTGCATGGTGACCTTCAAATCTGCATTTTCTTCACCATGTGCAACTTCATTTTCAAACATGCAACTTGCCAATTCAAATTCATCCAAGAAATCAGATTTTTGGAGAGATGAAGTGGGAGAGAAACATGGAAATTCTTGTGCCTTTTGCTCATAATTTGGACCTGTTTTGTTCACCTCCATAATGGTTTCATTAATCAAATCAGCCCCTTCAAATGAAAGCAAAAATTCATCAATAATGCTTCCTTCATCCAATGGCTTCAAACATGATTTAATCTCTTCCATTTTCTCCTCTTCAATGGGGTTTGGAGCTGGTTTTTCTTCCTCCACAATGACTGATTTTGCAGTGCAAATTGGATCAGCATTTTCTTTGGGCAAAGTGCCAACATGGACACCCAACTCATCACCAACAAACTACTGATTCTTTTCCTCTTGTTCTTGTTCTTCTTCTGCTGCAAACTCAGCCTCAACCACCACTGTTGCTTCAACTCCAACTTCCTCTTTTGGCTTCACCATCAAGGGGATTTTTGTAATCCCAAATTTGAGAGCCAAGTTCAACAAACTTTTGATCTTTTCATCCTTGTTTGGCTCTTCTTCTTGCTGCTTGTTTTCCTTGACTGGCATTTTGATTTTTATCTTCCCAACATGGATTTGGGAATGCAAGAGGAGGGGTGGGTTGTGACTCAATTGATTTTGCAATTTTTTGTGGTGTTGGAGGAGGTAGAAACTCTTGTTTCTTTGGAGGGAATGGCTGTTTGGAAGGGAAAAGGACAGAAGAATTGAGATGGGGTGGAAGACTAGGGGATGGAGAAATGGAATCAACTTTTGGGACAGCAGATGGAGAGTTTAAAACTTGACACTTGCTGAGATAAAACAGATTGGGAAAGAGGGAAAGAAAAGGCATGAGATGGTGTGCTTACCCATTGACAAGGTTGTTGAATACTCCTCTCATACACCTCTATTCCTTCAGTCCACTTTGCAAGCAATGGCAAAGTGTTGCAACAATGAAGTCAAGTTTCTCTTGAGGGTTGTAATGCCTTGGAAAAGGTCCCACCCATGGACAAGGTGCTCCACAACTAATTCCAAATGCTTTCATTTGTGCTTGAGCCCTGGATTGCACCATGCTTGCCTCCATCTTTTGGATCTTCTCCAGCAGATCTACATTTTCTTCATGACTTCCCTCACAATCTGCATACCCTTGTGCTTGATGTGCTTCATATCCAAACTGATTTTGGCATTGCTCATATGGGTATGCATACTGGTTTTGAATATGATCAAAATACTGATCTGGAGGATTTGAGAAACATGTTGGAGGTGGAATATATTGCTGCTGTTGTGAATGCAAATTCCATGGGGAAATGAAGTCATGATTGCACAACTTCATGGAATGAAAGAAGATGGAAGAGATGGAAAGAAGAATGAATGGAAAATAGGTCTGCAACTCAGAGAATGAGTTATTGACTAGATGGAGTCGCCAGATGTGTTTGCAATTGCCTCCAAAGGCTGAAATCTTCACAGGAACACATCAACCTGCAAAAGATGAAGTGGAAGACCTCTAAGGTCCCACCGGCATGCCAAAACTGTTAGTGCAAATTCACAGCACCCCCAAAATGACCTATGGATCTACTTTTCTAAGGCAATGTCATTTGGTGTGAATGCACAACATTGAGCTTTCCCAAAGTGTGGGACCTTTGCAAATGGGGAAAGCTCTCTAGAGAAGGCTGGTTCCTCTTCCTAAACTACCTGCCACAAGCTATTCCAGTGCAGGAAAGCTAATCTAATCCTAATCTAACTATGCCAAGGAGACAGAGAGAGAGAGAAAAAGGGAAAAAAATAGAGCCTACACTAAAACGGTGATACACCAGAGAAGGAAAATGTTGAACATCTATCAAAACTACCATGGAACAAGAAGAGGTGAGCAATGGAAAGGATGGACAAGTGCATCACAAAACCAAGGATGGATTTCACACAAAAAAATGTCCCAAAACTCCATGAACACAGCTCCAAAACCTGCAATGAACATCCAAACATGCACAAATACCTGTAATGAAGAGAGGCAAGAAGAAAACAAAGAAAAATGAGCAAGGATGGACAAATGCATCACAAAACACATTTTTTTTTTTTTGCTCAGAAGTTTGCACAAAACATCATTTTACTGGTAAGAGGAAAAATGCCATTACAGAGCAGGGGAGGAGGTTCTAACTCCATTTTCACCCAGGGAAGAAAAGAAGGGAGGGCAGAGCAGAAAAAAGAATGAACAACTTGTTACAAATGAGCCAAAACTAGCTTTTAACCATGAAGCAAAATGGAAGAAAGGAGAAAACGTGGGAAAATCTGATTTTGGACTTCAACCACCAACAAGATTCATTAAAATAGCAAGGGCACCTCTGCAAATCCACTTCCCAATGCATTCGAGCCCACAGGACAAGAAATTTCCCATACCTCATTAAATCTGGTAGATGAAAATATGATTTTTGTCTTTTCCAGTGCTAGGGACGTTTTTCCAAATTTCTCCCATGAATCTTCACCAAAATCCAAAATTGAGGGGTCTAACGTGTAGAGAATTTCACCATCTTTCCAATGACATAAAGAATGCAAAAATCGAGCTCTGGATCAAAAGATATGGCCCTCTGAAGATTTAGGGAAAAAATGGTGAAAACAGAGTCAAAATTCGGTCGGCTGGGGTCAAACTTTAAAATTTTCCCTTTTGAAATTTTTTCCCAAAAACCTCCGTGCGCCTCCGCCGCTCCAGGACACGTGTCACTTCTTGGTTCACCGATGGGATCACGGGCCCAAACATCACTTTTCCCCTTTGATTTTTGCATTGGGAAAATTTCCCAAAATTAGTCTTCACCAAAATCCAAAATCCCCAACATGTGACACGTGGCTTTCCCATTCGATATGGCTGATGGAAACATGGTGAAAACAGTGGCCCAAACCTCACCTTTTTTTCCTTTGATTTCACATTGGGAAAAACTTCTTGGTTCTCCGATTCCCACATTTTCCCCGTGCTCTCCCGTGACAAGTGGCACTTTCCCATTCGTGGCACGTGTCGGCTCATCTTTTTCTTGGCTTGGTGGGGGCAAAATGCTTCTTTTTCTCCATTTGTGCCTCTATCACTTTGGCAAAAAACCAAAGTTTCCTCCGCGCCCCGACTCCCACCACTATCATGGACACGTGTCACTTCCTCATTGGCCGCGGGCCTTCCGCAAATTTTTCTCCATCCTCCTCCACGGGCTTGCGGGCCAAAATTTTCCCTTTGCACCCTTTTCCCTCTTCTTGGAAAATTCTCCAACTTTGCTCACTACCCCGACCTCCACCACCACGTGGCACCATTTCATTAGCTATGGGCTACCTAGGAAAATTTTCCCCAAAAACTCCGCCGAGCCATAACTTTCAAAATATTTGGAGTTAGGAGGAAAATTTACCTTTTCTGGAAAGGGGAAGAAAAATCCTATCGATGGAGCCATTTCCGAAAACCCTTGAGTACTTTTAAATGTGTGAAAATTTAAGTTGAAGCACAAGGAAGGGAAGAATGAAGGCAAGTTAGCCAAAATAAGTAGACGCCTTGAGGGAAAATTTGGCTCATCGAATAGGGCACTTGGATGGCTAGGAAGCCCTAAATCTTGCATGGACATCATTTTTTTCCTCAAATGGTTTATCAAAATTATGTAAGATTAAGACACATGACCCAATCTATTGTTTTAGCATTAAAATAATCAATAATTAAGACTTTATTTCAAAAAATTCTATACAAAAAGTATACAAGACATGAGATTTAGATGAAATGATTACGATGTTGACATCGACACATTTTTGAGTGATTTTGGATTAAATGGTTTCAAGCACAAGAGTTGGCCATAATCGCTAGGTTATTCATAATCATGGTTTTAGAGTAATATGACGTGTATTGAGAATACAAAAAAACAATATTATTTTAAATTAGTTTTATTAAATTTATTACATGTTAATTTTACACATAAAATTTGAAAAAAATATACAATTAAATAAGTCACATCAAGTCCCTCACATCAACAAATTAGACACTCAAGAATCCAAGATGAAACACTCTTCATATGTGGAATAATTTAAATACTCAAGAGAAAATTAGTATATTAACACATTCATAATATATTAAAGGTTTTTTTAATAACTGTATCAAATTATCAATATAGTGTGTAGGTCACCCTGTATGTACCCTACTAAAATAGGGTTCACATTACATGGTCA
The DNA here is from genome assembly GCA_018340775.1 of Taxus wallichiana var. yunnanensis. NCBI lineage: Eukaryota > Viridiplantae > Streptophyta > Pinopsida > Cupressales > Taxaceae > Taxus > Taxus wallichiana. The sequence continues at coordinate 657,757,416 of CM031243.1, read as the reverse complement.
ATTTTCAATATATAGTTTAGATGTCACTTAATGGTTCTACCTTTTTAATTTTTATTGTTTAGGTGTATCATGTTTATGTTATTAGTGGTGACCCATTCATTTCTAAGGTGTCTTAGTTGTGTTATTTTAGGTGATCCATTAGTGTTTAGGTTGTTATATGAGTGTTTAGGGTGTTGCATTAATGTGTACACTATCACATGATTGTTTAGGGTTTCAAGTTTGTATTTAAGGTTAAGGTTTTTTGTTAAGGGTTTAACATTTAGTATAAATATGGTTTAACAATTAGGATTTCATTGCATGTGTATGTGTTATTTAGAATTAGGATGACCTTATTGTTTATATTTAACAGGAGTCATGACACCCTAAACACTAATGTGAGTCACGATACCATAAAAGTAAACACAACACTAAAGACTCTAATGCATAATGTGACACCCCAAAACACTAATGCAACACCCTATACACTCATACATCACCATAAATAATATTGTTAGGACACCTTAAACAATAACATGATACCTTAAATACTCGTGCAACACTTTAAACACTATTGTGACACCCTAAACACTAATGGTCACTATAAATAACACAAAATCTTATACCACACTATAAACCTTAAACCTTAAGAACTAAATCCTAAACCCTAAACACAAACCTTAAATCATAGTCACAAATGTGACTCCTAAACACTAATAAATCACCGTAATTAACACAATCGGGGTAATCCTAACATTACACCTTTGACATTCATGCAATACCTAAACACTAATAGTAATGGGTTATTATAAATAACACAAAGTTATACTTCTATTTAGGTTGATTCCAGAATCCATGTGGATGTGAGATATTGTGTGTAAATATTAATATGAAATTTATTTCTTATCTCTCTTGTGAATCTATGATACAATTATAAATATCAGTATGAATTTCATTATGAGTGACTAATGTGAAAGAAGTGGGGTACATGTTGAGGGCCTAAACACCAATGTGGCATTGCAAATTTGACACTTTAATGGGAAAATATTATTAAGTTTAAACTTAACATTTAATTTGGAACAAATTAATGACAACTTCAATTTAGGATGTTATATTGGTGTTTAACATATAAGTTATCCCACTTGTGTTGTTCAGCATGTATCATTCATGTTTAAAGTCACATTGGTGTTTAGACAATATGGTGTCAAAATGGAATTTTATTTACAGGTTATTGTCTTGGCACCTAAGGTGCTTGATATTTCATGTTTGACTACCCTATATAACCTAAACACAAGTGGTACACCATAAACATAAGTTTTATAATGTAATAGCTATTGTAAAACCTAATCATCACAAGTGAACATTTTAAACACCAATATGACACCCTAACAACTAATATGACACCCTAAACACTAATGGAAGTTTGAACAAGTTGAAATCTAATATAACATCGTAAAAAATCAGAAGGCAAATACTACAATTCTAGAATGAAATCTCTTAAGGCAATTATTGGGTACAAAAACTTCAAGAATCACTGAGAGCCATTATGGATTGATTTACATCAATGATTGAGATTTTTTTAGTAATTTTTCGATATTAATATTTTTATTATTGTAACGATTGAATTAAATGATGTTACATGTCATAATTACAATTTTCTTTATGGTAATTGTTTCAATTCTTTATACACTTCTCGAGTCTCATATATTGATTGTGTTAGGGTTGAAAAGCAAGAGATTTAAAAAAATAGTAAAGTCCATTTACAAGGAGACTACAAGTGTATACTTTAAAATGCTAAAACTTGTCCATTGCATTTTGGAAGCAATACTACACCTAAAGGCTAAATAAAATTTGTGCACCATGACAGAGTCATTATATTAAAATTTTGCATATAAGTCTTAAGGGAAATATTATTATCTAGAATATTTTCTATAAGATTCTTTATTATCAACCATAAATTTCAAAATTTTATATTGGGGTTTATAGGTTGAGGGTTAACAAAATTTTCTACTACTAGAGCTACCAAAACAAAAACCCCTTACATCAAACTACATAAAGCTTCAAGTTTTACTGATGAATACCATGATATTTATGATCCAGAGATGATCAGTAAAACTACCTCAAAGCTTAGATACATGTCTAAGATCAAAGTCAATAATAATAGGGTTAATAATAAAAAATTGGCTCTGTAACATGGGTGGTTGGATTGGGATGCATGATGTTCCATGAGGTTTTCCCTACCTAGAATTTGTCATGGTGTATACCCAAAACTATGATGAAAAAGAAAATCTATTATTAGGAAAGGAAGTGGCACCAAAGAGGAAATCTTTTCCATTAATGAGTAAAATGTTGGCACCACGTTGGGGTTTACATGTGAGAAATTATGAACTATACACATAACATGTATAATGAATTGGAAATGATTACATGCGTCATTCAAAGTGCCAGAGCAATGTTTTTACAAAATAATATTTGATGGTATTGTACCCAAAGAGAGGCCTCCTTATCCAAGTGGATCTTTAAACCATGGGTTAATGAACATTTATCCTTGGATTAGATAGTGATGAGTAAGTGGATGGAACCCTCCTTGAAATGGTATATAATATCCATTATATAACTTGCTTGTTGCATATATAGTTGTTGAGAACATTGCAAAATCCATGCATAATTTTTTTTTAATAGTCAAAGTAGGTTCAAAACAAAAACCTTTAGTTTCACAACATACTTTTGTTATTTATTCCTATGGAAATTTAGTGAATGGTTTAAGGCCAACAAGCTTCAAATTCAGCCCTAGTCTAATGTTCAAGGAACAAAATTGTTGATTCCATTAACTAAGTGGACCCATAAGATAAGGATGCATGATGGTAAAAGGAACTACATTCATTTTGTATTCTACTTTTGGCTCCAATTTATCATGCAATTACAAAAATGCTAATACCTATTTCCTTATGTCTTGTATACATTGCATTCAATTGGGATCAAAATTAAAATTGGCTGACTAGTACTTCATGTAAGAATATATTGTGCTAAGATTTTATGGATCAAGAGTAAATTTCTACAAACTTCTAGTACATGTGTCAGAGAGGGTTTTTTCCTTAGAATATATAAGATACATAGACAAAACAAATCAACTATATTTTGTTAGTCACCAAAAGAAGAACATATTTCCTTCCTTACCTTTTTCATGTGGAGGGTTCACGTTTGAGAGAAAAACATTCATTAAGGAACATGATTTTTTTGAAATTTAAATCTCAATGTCAACTCTCACTTGGTGTATGATCCATGTCGGGTGATTAAATCAAGGGTAGTGGTAAACAAGAACTCTACAAGTAAAATTCAACATGAAAGTAAATCCATGCTAGAAAGATTGAAAAAAGAACTCTTTGGATGAGGTCAAAAAAACTTAATGTAAGAAATTGTTATTGAGAAAGTAATTAGTTTTGAAGATTTTCAACAAAAAAATTTTGGATTGCATCCAAAAAAGAGGTAGAGATAAGTGTGACAATCGAAAGAGATTAAGATACAAAAGCTACCAATCAATATTTTATAAAATGCATACCATGGGCTTTAAATGCAACATGAATATCGTTATTGGACAAGGTAAAAAATAACTACCTTTTGGTCTATGAGGAAGGACCTATCCATCTGAAATCTACTTAGACAATATTAATGAAGATCTAGAGTTTTGTAGATTGTGGAATGAAGTTCATTTATGAGTATAAGAAAGTGATGAATTTGATGATGAACATGAGGAAGAACTATTTCCCCCCCTGCAGTGGAGATTAATCATACCAACCTAGTCATAGTGAAAGCATAAAAACAAACATATGGTACATGGGAAATTATAGCCCAAAAATGGGTTATAAGGGTTGTAGTTTAAGTTCAATATAACGAGGCAATTTAGGAATCAAAGGTATAACCTTGATAATATATGGATACATAGTCATTAGCGTTGAGAAGAAAGGCCAACTTCATTCAAGAAGTGGTAGTCCAATCAATTTGTTTTGGCTTTAGATCATTATATTAAGTTACAGGGTTAAAGATTCAAGTGGTAGAGAAGATGACAATGAATTTGAGGCTACTAGAGGTGGTAGAGGTAATAGTAGTGGTCGGGAAGTACCAAAACAATAGAGTATTCAAAGATGTCAATAGAGATAGGTGATACAACCCAACAAGGCCTTGATAAGAGGAAAAAGACAATGACAGATACAAGTAATCTTGTGCTTGATATCTTCACCTCAAAGGAATTATTTGCAATATGCAGTGGCACCCCTCTTACTAGTAGTATGACTAGGTCAATTACGAGAATGAATAATCATGATCATTAAAAAGAAGCCCCCAAAATCCAATTTATCCTTCTCCATTCAAGCGTGGATTGTTCCAAAGTAGCCTTAGGTTTTGACTACCAAGTTTAGTTTACCTAGAAATATGAAAAGAAAAAGAAAAAGAAAAAAGAAATAAATGCTACAACTAGAGCTTGTAACTTTAGAGCGTGCAACTACTTTATATACTACCTACATATAACCTAGATATAGATACCATGGAGTACATATATGTTGTGCCTAAAGTTAACAAACCGGATGATCAAGGATTTACATTAACTATGAAGTAAGCACCCTTTCATTGGATTTTAGCGGAATGAAAAATTGTGACAAGATAAATGTATCAAAAAGGAACAATGATGTGGTATACACATCATTGTTAAAGATAGAGAGAAAAATAAGTTGAATAATAAAATAAAAAAGTTAGAGATAGACCTAGAAAATGATAAAGTAAGCAGGAAAGTGGTGGTTAACAATACCAGTGGCTTAAAGAAGAGGATAAAAACATCTACCTCGTATCTATGATCATTGTGAATGAACAGGCAATGGTAGAACTAGAAGAAGTCAAGAAAAAGTTAGAGGAAACCACAAACAAGTGTAGTAATTTACAAAATATGGGTGAAGTAAAAAATAATATGAAGGATGAGAAAGCAAAAACAACAAATTAGGAACACAAACTGGAGGAAGAGAAAAAATGCAATGAAATATTGTAAAAAGAAGAGAAATAACAAAACAAAAGATTGCAAAAGGATTTGGCGAAAGTGGGAAAGGAATTACTATCTTCCAAAACAAAAATATTTTAATTTTATAAACTAATTATTCATATAAAAGATAACATTTGGGGTAAATTAACCATATAATTGATTATTCAATTTAAATATTTAAATTTGTGGATGGTCTATAAGCTCATTCTATTAAGCTTTGAAAATATGTAATTGAAAGTAGAAAAGTGATTGCTTTAAAAGAGGATCATAAAGAAAATTTTGAAACTATCTACAAGATCAATGGTAATGAATTTGATATGATCCTCATGTGTGGATTTACCTAACACCTCAAGGTTTTGGTGTATTGGTTCATTACATTTGGTATCGAGTGACCACTTAGGTTCAAGTCATGGCATGGGTGGTTATACCAACATTACAATGTTTTCCTAGGGGTCGTATAGGGCAGGGTGTGGTCCCACTATACGGGCAAAAATCTAGCCTGGGGTCTAAGATATGGAGCATGGTGGGTTGTTATGATTTGGGTGTATGGTTTTCACTAATACCTTGAGGTTTTGGTGTAATAGTTCATTACATTTGGTATCAATGCTTGATCTCGGTGAATGCTATGTCAAAACCATAATTTTGAAGGTTCGGCTATGTCTCAAAATTGGTAGCGATTTTTTCCACAATTTTTTTTAGTGTGACGAAATTAGTCAATGAAGATCATCTCCAAATTTCAAACATTTTGTACCGGTTTTGCAAAAGTTATAACAGTTTTATGTTTTTCATAAATCAGCTACCTAGGTTGTAATTTTTAGAATTTTCTAAGTTTCTTATATTTTTGAAAATATTTCCAAAAATTATCTCATGGTTTCTTCTCAATGATTTCCTCTATTCAGCCAATAAGTTTATGAAACCCCAAACCTGAAAGTTTTACCCTATTTCATCTACCCCGAGACCTAAACCCTACATCATGACTAGCGAGATCAACTCGAGGCCAAGGGAAAGGTCAAAAACTCTAGGAATGACCCCAAATAAGGAAGATATGGATTTAGAATCTTTTGGTTCGGGAGTATTTGAGGTAGTCAACCAACTTCGGAAAGGGTAAATAATATGGTGAGTAAGGATGACCTCAACAATGAGCTTCTTCATCTGAAAGGTAGCCTTAGGGGTGAAATGAAGATGGATTTTCAATCAATGAAGAAGGATTTTTGTTCGCTCTTTCAAACATGAATCCCCGTTCCATTCATATGGGTTCTTCTAGTAATACACACACAAGTCCAAATAACTCCAACTAAGGAGGATCCTTTACACATTTAGGTGGATCTCCTCACCAATAGCGTGGCATTATTCCAAAAGTAGAAATGCGTAAATTTTATGGAAAGTACCCGCTCAATTGGATTATGCAAATGGACAATTTCTTTGATCTTCATCAAATCCCATCGAGAAAAAAGGTGACCATAGCATCCTTATATCTAGAACTCCGAACAAATCATCTGGTATTGTTGGTTATGTGCTCAAAGGTAGAAGAATGGTATCGATGTAACATGGGTAGTTTTCATTGAAGAGATTCAATTGCACTATATTTCTAGTGTGTCGAAAGAATTACTTCACCAATTAGTAAAGTTATGAGAAACGTGTTCAATAAAGGAGTATGTTCATCAATTCTAAAATCTTTCCTTACATGTGGAGGATATTACAAAATATTATCTAAATGACCTATTTCTTGGGGGTCTTAAGGACCACATTGAGCATGAGGTACGCATGTTTAATCCACTCAAGGTTTCTGATTCTATTATCATGGCGTGTAGGGTATAGGAAAAATTTCTTTCCATCAAAAGGCATATCTTCACTAACATAAAACATATTAGCGCCTTACCACCATTGTACCCTCAACTATTTTGATCGACACCTCAAAAAATTAAAGAAAAAAGAGCAAAAGGGTTATGTTTCAACTATGAGAAAAAATATGGACCTGATCATAAATGTGTTGAGAAAAAATGTTTTACATTGAAGGGACCAATGAAGAGGAAGAAGATGACGAAACATCAAGTGAGGAAATGGAATATGAAGAGCCCCAACCCACTATCTCATGTCATGCTCTATCGAGGGATTAGCACTCCACAAACCCTTCTTTTAGTGGGTTACCCTATGAAGCAAAAGGTGATAGTATTGATTGATTCAAGGAGCACACATGATTTCATCAATAATAAGTTGGTAGCAAGGCTAAATTGGTTCTACCCAACACCTGAATTTCAAGTAATGATTGTAGATGTTGGCACAATCCAATGTTCATGGAAATGTCATAAAATCATACTTATGATGGGTGACTACACAATGAAATCTACTATGTTTTATATTCCCATGGGCAGAGCTGATATTGTCTTAGGTGTTCAATGGCTCACAACTTTGGGCACCATAGAGATAAATTTATAAGATTTGTTCATGCACTTTCATTCTAAGGGTAGACAATTTGAACTTCAAGGAATACATGTAAAAACTCCTCAGGTGGTTAGTTCTCACCAAATGCAGAAGATTCTTAAAAAAGGGGTTGAAGGATTTGTAGCACAATTGTTCTCCATGGAATTTCAACCAACTATGGTAGTGCATCTTGATCTTTAAAAGGTTATTGATCAACATGCAATTGTCTTTGAGGATCCTAGAGGATTACCTCTTGAAAGAGATCATGATCATGTCATTTAGTTAATTTAAGAAAGTAAATCCCAACATCGGGCCTTATAGATACCCATATATCCATAAGAGTGAAATTGAGAAGATGGTTGAAAAATGTTGGAAATGGGCATTATTCGTCATAGTCGTGGTGCTTATTCTATTCCAATGGTGATGATGTATCGCAAGGATGAAAGGTGGCACATGTGTTTAGACTATAGAGAACTTAACAAGTACATTAGCAAAGATTATTTTCACATTCCTGTCATTGATTATTTGTTAGATGAGTTACATGATGTAATTTATTTTACAAAACTAGATCTTTATTCTAGGCATCTCCAAGTTAGAGTAAAGAAAGATGATATTCATAAGACAACCTTCAAAACTCATCAAGGGCATTATGAATTTCTAGTGATTCCTTTTGGTCTTACTAATGCACCATCCACATTTTAGAGTTTGATGAATTCAATATTTTGACCATTCCTATGGATATTTGTGTTGGTTTTTTTAATGATATCCTCATCTACATCAAATCCTAGGAGAAACATTTACATCATGTAAATACAGTCTCAAAATCCCTAGAGAAAAATCAATTATATGCCAAACCTTCAAAGTGTTCTTTTGGGGTACAAGAAGCGGAATAATTAGGCCATATTGTCTCTCATGAAGGTGTTAAGTTGGACCCTCACAAGATCTAGGCCATGGTGGAATTGTAAGTCCCAAGAACCCTCAAGCATTTACGAGGTTTATTAGGTCTCACATGGCACTATCATAGATTTGTAAATAAACCATGGCTATATAGTAGCACTAATCACAAAAGTATTGAAGAAAGACTCCTTTCATTACAATGAGGAAGCTTCTAGGGCATTTTAAAAATTAAAGGTGGCAATGTGCACCACTCTAATATTAGCAACCCCAAATTTCTCCAAGACCTTCATAGTTGAATGTGATGCTTTAGGAAATGGGATCGGGGCAATAATCATGCAATAAGGACATCCCATAACATTTGAGAACCGGCTACTAAAAGGAAAGAATTTGTTAAAGCCCACCTATGAGAAAGAAATGATGGCAATATTACATATAGTCAAACAATGGAGACCATACTTGATGGATAGACTCTTTAAGGTCAAAACTGATCATGATAGTTTGAAATACTTTTGGAACAATAACTATCTTTAGAAGAGCAACAAAAATGGGTCACATAGATGTTGGGTTATGACTTTGAGATTGTTTATAAGAAAGGGAAGGAAAATGTGGTCGTTGATGCACTATCTAGGAGGGATGAGTTCATAGAACTATTGGTATGTGCCATCTCTATACTAAAGGTAGATTGGGTAGATCAAGCAAGGAAGAATGGCGAAAGATGCAAAGAAACCCAGTTCTCATTCGGAATCTCGTAAAGATCCAACCATATCTAACAATTTATATGAAAGGGGATACATTTTGAGTACAAATACATGTTGTATTTGTGTAACAACTCTACACTTAAACACCATGTTCTTTCAAAGCCCCATTCTTCTCCATTAGGTGGTCATTCTAGGTTCTTGAAAACTTATAATAGAGTTAAAAAATTTCTTTGGGATGGGTTAAAAGGAGATGTTAAAAATATGTGGTAGAATGTTTGGTGTATCAACATAATGAGGGAAATACCATTAAGACACTAGGTCTCCTCCAACCCTTTTCTATTACTAGCGAGAGATGGCAAGAGGCATCAATGGATTTCATCGTAGGATTGCCTAAATTAGAAGGGAAAAGTTTCATGATGGTCATGGTGGATAAAATTACCAAGTATACTCATTTTTGTGCTCTAGCTCATCCTTTCACAACTAGTAAATTTTTCATCTCATTTATGGACACAATCCAAAAGCTCCATCGCACACCCAAAACTATAGAAAAGTGATCATGATCAGGTATTTATGAGCAATTTTGAGATTGATTTGTTCTCTTGTTTGGGTACCCAATTAGCTTTTCAGAGTTTATCTTATCATCTCTTTTATCGGATGGGCAAACCGAGGTAGTAAATAAATGTTTGGAGGGATAACTTTGATGTTTTACTTTAGATAAACAAGAACGTTGGGTGTAATGGTGATTAACAAAAATAAGTTCCTAAACCTAAAGGGAGGATTTAGGGTTCTAGTGTTAATCTAAATAGGAGGACTAAAACACAGTAAACAAAGTAAAGCTATATGCAATGAATAGTAATAAACTATGCTAAATGAAATAGAAACCCTAATGGAAAGGAAGGAGAGGGAAGATGACTTAGCTGATTACTTGTAGACTATCACAGGTTGTCACAGATCTGAAAATAAAATCTAGAAGTGCATATGATCACTTAGGGACCCTGCGAAGGGTAGATATGGACTATTTGAAGTGACATATGCACCTGGGAGTGTACTGGGGTACCTGGTCTAGATTTTGGGTGCTTTGAAATGTGTAGGGACTTAAGAATTGTGTTCAACAGTGTCGCAACTAGGTCTGAAACCCTACCTATCTGTCTCACTAGATTTGTTGGATGAACTAGATGATGCCCACATGAAGAAGAAGGGGTCGGACCATCCTCACCACCAAACTAGTGGACTTATTACTAAGTGTTGTGCTACATTACGCAGAGACCATGATGTAGTTCTCAGTGCATGTGTGTATGTTGTGCCCTAAGTTTTTCGTGTCGGTTGCACTTTGTGAAATAGTGAGCTATGGTAGCTATAGAAGATGTAGATAGTAGAATAGAATGTATAGAATCCCTCCTCTAAGAATTTGTGTGATGCAGACTTCCTAGCTTGAATGTATGGTGTTATGTGGATGCAAGATGGTGTAATGGATGCAACCCTAGATGGAGTGATAGGATGCAATGACCTAGACCCTCATTATGGTCTTATAAGCTTTATATTTATAGGGCTCTCAAGTTTAATTTCGTAATTAATCTTGACAATGTTGACTGAGGAAAAGATAAAGGAGACCAATGGCTAGAAGTGACCCAAAAAGGAGCGAAAGAGGTTAAACATAGAGAGGGTGCCTAGGGTGGGACTAGGGCACCCCGTGCCCCAAGATAGGTAGGGCTCCCTTTAATTAGGCATAGAATCTCAAGGAAGTTTTGAAATGGGTGGATGAGTATTGGGAAATACGTGGGAAAGATAAGTAAAACATAAAACTAAGATGGAAAAAAGAGAGGATTAACTTGTACTTTGTACACTGGATAACCTTTTAAATAGTAGTATAAGACAGGGGCTAAATATTGTCTAATGTACAAATTTGTGTCTACAAATGGTTGCCACTTGCATAATTTTGGTATAATAATTCATTTCATACCTCATCCAAAATGTCTCCATTTTTGGCACTTTACAAGTACCATCCTCCATCACTCATCTCTAGTTTGAAGGTCAAACTAAAGGTGAGAGAAATCAAAGATCACATTCAACACCAGCACAAAGTACTCTCTAGTCTCAGAGAAAATTTGGCAATGACACAAAACCACATGAAGCAAAAAGTTAATCAACACCATAATGAGAAACACTTTGAAGAGGGTGACTTTTTTTTTGTGCGGTTGCAACCATATAATTAGTTATCTTTAAAACAACTAAAGAAGGATAATAAGCTTGCACCTAAATATATTGTCCTTACCGAGTGTTGAAAAAAAAATTTAGTGTGGCATATAAGCCGATCTCCCTCTAGGAAGTAAAATACATCTAGTATTCCATGTTTCTTGCTTGAAGAAAGTCATTGGGAAACACATTTCCACCCATTTAGTTCTTCTTGAATTGGATGAGGAAGGAAGGATCATATTGGAACTTGAAGGTATTCTTCAGACACACACCAAAAGATTGAGGACTAGAGTCATTACCAAGTATCTGATCAAGTGGAAGAATATGAATATTGAGGATGCAACATGGGAAGATGAAGCATTTCTATAGCAACATCTAGGGCTTGCTAACATTAGGGACATTGTCATTTGAAGGGGAGGGGCATGCTATGCCCTTATTCCTATAGCTTATATTGTAAAAAGAAGAGAAATACCATAATTAAAGATTGTAAAAGGAGTTGTAAAAAGTGGGAAAGGAATTACTATCTTCCAAAACCAAACTATTTTAATTTTATAAGCAAATAACTAATCATATAAAAGATAACATTTGGGGAAATTAATAATAATATTTATTATTTGATTTAAAGATTTAAATTTTGTGTTGGTCTATAGGCTCACTCTTTTAAGCTTTGAAAATACGTAACTGAAAGAATAAAAGTAATTATTCAAGAGAGGATATAGTAAGGAAATTTTTGAAACTATCTACAAGATCGGTGACGATGAATTGGCATCTCAAGGAATTCACAACTAGAGTGATACTTCAATAAAGGCATCATCTATCCGATTATGCTAAAATGTAAAATTATAGCCTAATATAAATGTTATGGAAACAATAAATAAATAAATAATGAAATACTTAAATTAACCCAAGAAAGTAAGCAATAAATAATGAAACCCTAATTTCAAAGAGGGTTAGAAGAGCCTTAGCTGATTTGCAGAGATAGCTGACTATGTCGCAATGATAATGAGTTGACTAGAGATTGAAGACCGTCACACAAAAGCCTGGAAAAATGCATATTTGGTAGATTTGATTAGATTGGGGCACCTAAAGAGGGACAGGGGCGCCCTAGTCTTGTTTCTGATCACACTAGTCTGTGTAAATGCTCAAAAAATATCCTCTGATGTGTCGTAAGAAGTTTGCACTTGTTCACCTTTGATCACCTATATGTCGTTGTAAGACCGTTGAGGTCACTTTAAACCCGCAATCAAGAAAACACCTACAAAACCATCAAATAGACATCAAATCCTAAAAAATATGTAAAATAAGGGGCAAAACTATCCTCAGCCACCATAATGGTGGACTTACAATTGAGTGTTACACTATATGTCAGACCCAATGTAGTTTTGTGTGTGTGCAGAATTATGCCCTAGGTTACTCTTGTGTCATAACACTTCAAGTAGCAAGCAAGTAGCTAGATGTAGAATGTAAATAATTTGTGTCTATAAACAATGGACTCCCCTCCTATGAAGTGTGATGAGGAAGAACCAACCTTTGACCCATGTGATGGAGCTAGATGGATGCAAATGGAGCTATAGATGCCTTGATGGATGCAACCTCATGTGGTGATAGATAGTGCTTAGTGTTTGTTCCTTTATGATGATCACATAATTTTATATTTATATGATTCCCTAGTTTGAATTTCATAATTAACCTCGAAAAGGCCAACTACCAAAAAATATAAGATGCTCAAACGACTCAAAAGGACCCAAAAAGGTTGATGAAAGTACAAAGAGGACAAGGGCACTCGGAGGATGGGGGCGCCTAATGTTGGCATCCTAGATGGGTGTTGGTGTCCAAAATGACAAAGGATGAAAGGTGTAAAGATAGATTGAGAAAGTCGAGTGCAAGACTGAAAGTATGAGCATAAATCAAATAAATGTGGCCAAAGAAGTGGGTTAATCATTAATTTTCATACTTAGGAATCACGTAAATAGTAATACGTAATCGGGACTAAATAATTGCCCAAATTGTGTGATTTTGTGTCTACATTTTTCCCCACTTTATGTTGGTGATCGAGAATGCTCGATAACATAAAGTAGATAAAGATGCATACACGATATCCATGTAGATTGATGTAGGAAGTGTGCCGAGGATTAGACAAAGAGTGGAGTGATAAAAATATGGAGTGTGGAGACTAAAGATGTAAAAGTGTAAAAGGTGATGAAAATAAACCTAGGGTGGAAACACATGTGTTTGAATGTAATGTTGTGCCTATTTTTGGTGTCGATGTGCATGATTTTGTCTACGTTCTTCCCATATAGATGGATCTACAAAAGATAAGACAATGAAGTAGTCAAATACACATGTATATGTATAAAAAGCATGTAAGGAAGTATGTAAAAGAAAATGCTAAAAAATGTGAAAAAGGAACATGTGCACTTGATCCAATCCGTGATGAGAAAAGAGTGTAGAAAGGATCATGTAGATTATGTCGATGCATGCGAGTTTTTTGGGTGATATCATGCCAATGTCATGGAATAATTCTAGGGAGAAACTGTTTGGTGTCGTCCTCTAACCTTTAACTGCTTCCTGTTGTATAAAACACCCCTACAAATGGTGTGTACAAGTGCTAAGGACTATCTCCCTTGTAGAAGCCCCTTGTGTATGGGGTTTTCCAGTATTGTTTTGAACTACCAATCACTGTGTGGTATGCCCCCTGGTCTTAGGTAATCCAATAAAGGCCATTGTGTGATATTCCCCCTGGTCTCAAGTAATCCAAGAATGTTCACTTTTTTCATGGACACGAATTTGATTCTGAGCCCCAAAATCTAAAAAATATATTGTATTGGTACTATGTTGTGTTGTGTATACTCTGTATGGGGTGATTGATTCACCCAAATGATGCCCCCTCATTTGGGGTGCATGTGACGTCGTTGAAAGTATGTGAGGCCCAAAAGAGGACCATCCACTATGGTGAAATTGTGCCCTACAAGGGGAAGGGAATGTGCTTGGTAGAAACCAAGGCACACACAAACAAGTGGCTAGGAAAACAAGTGTTAGTACAAGCAAAGATAAACACTCATGTAAAATACAAAGTGTGATCTAAATGAAAAAATGTGTAATCTAAGAAGCGAGCATAAGACAATATAGACCACGAAAAGTGGGTTCCAAACATTGGACACCACTCATGGTGTCGCAAAAACAATCAAGGCCATAGTGGCCATAAACAAAAAAGTGTGCACACAAGACAAAAAAGGTAAATCTTGCATATAATGGTGAACAATGACAAGCAAGTACAAGCAATATAACAAATAACCATGGTGGAAACATGGTTATGCAAAACAAATGTTGCACATGAAGCACCCATTAGCATGTTAGACAAATAAATTATATGTTAAAGCGTGTATAATATGATAATTTAGTGTGTTATGAAACAATAACACCTATAGTGTGTGAAAGTGGATGCCCTCAGGAGCCGTTGTGGGACTGGTACTAGGTACTGTGCCAAGAATCCATGTTGCGTGTAATAGATTTATAGAGTTTGTGATCACAACTAGAAAGCAAGTGAATGTGCATGTCTGTATGATAAATATAATGACATATAAGACATCTATCTAGCATGCGTAATAAATGAACATGTACAAGTAAATGTAAGAAAGAGTAAATGTACCCAAGATGTGCAATATGATGTGGATGGATGGAGTGGAATGTAGAATGAATGATAGGAGCCGTGTGTCCCTCAAGTGAATCAAGTTGTATGCGATAATGTTCATTTGTTTATGCCCCCTCAAAGAATCAAGAATGAACCGTAAACAAGAGTGTGTCATCATGAAATTGTTTGAATGATGTTTTGTGTGTAGCGTGATGTGACGAAGGTGTATTAATGATATACAAAATAGAGATAAGGTGTGAGAATGTGTGATGATTTAGCCTAAAGCGTATATCACAACAAGATAATGGAAAAAGTGATGATTTAGCCTAAAGCATATATCATTAGATGATGTTAGAGGAAGTGATTATGTAACCTAAAGTGTATGTCACTAGATGATACTAGAGGAAGAGATGATGTAACCTAAGGTGTATATCACTAATAATGTCACATGATAGAAATATTGAAAGATGAATGTGTGAATGTGATGAGGTCCATTTGTGATGTATACCCTCAACAGTCTAGTATAAACCGTGAGACTAGAGTGCGTCATAGGGTAGTGAGTGTAATGCGTATAAGTAGTTGAGTAGAATGTTTAATATGTGTAGTAGTTGTGGTGATGAGAAAATTTTATGTGATGTGTAATGTGTAGTGTTTAATGTAGGATGTATAGTATGCAATGCAAGATGAGTAGATGATATAAGTGTAGATGTGTAATGTGTAGATGATATAAGTTTAGTATGTAATGTAAGATGTGTGGGGATGTGTAATGTGCAATGTCTATGGTGCTTTGTGTGTGAGGTTCATGTATATATGATGCCCTCAACAGTCAAGTGTGAACCGAAGCACAAGAGTGTGTCATCGGGAAATAGTCAATGCTAGTGTGCGTATGAAGATGAATATGTGAGAAGTTAGGTGTGTAAAATGGTGAATGTTAGATACGTGTGGATGTCGAAGGTGGGGGAGATACACACAATGTGTTGGGGTTAATCACACCAATTGTATAGATATATTATTCAGATCTAAGTATACAAGCAATAAATATGGAAATAAACTAAAAGAACAATACAAAAATATAATGTGGCTCACCCAAAGGTGGGCTACATCCACCAAGAAACAACCAATATATTATTCCAGAAGATATACATATACTTGAAAATCTGCAATCTTCCAAACCTTACACAATGTACAATACTTTTCCTCTCACAAACTTCTTTGAGCTCTCTCCAAGAATTCCTTCTTACAATTCACCCAATTCTTTGTTCTAACCCTAGCTTTCTAGCTTATATATGCATATACAAACTTAGGGCACTTTAGCTATGCAATTACAACCATTAGATCAAATTTATAACAAAGGTTAGATCTAATTCCCGTGAGTTAAATAAAACAATCACGCACATAGGCAACCGATGTTGGTTACCCTAACTGATGTCGATTCCTCCTTGCCTTGATCGATCTTTGGTCCCCAGTGATCGATGTCGTCTGCCCAATTGACCGATGTCGACATCTTGTGTATTCCAACAAGTTAATAAAGCATGCTAATGTGAAGCAATTAAGCTCCACAACTCAACAATCTCCCACTTGGAGATAAATTGTTGCATTGTACCGTACAAATCCATTATTGGATCATTTCCTTGGCTTGTTTCTCCCTCTTCAAGTCTCAAACTTGAAGACCAACAGAAGTGGAGTGTAGCTCCAATTTTTCCTTTGCCAACAACTTCGTTAGCACATCCGCAAGGTTCTTATTTGTATGAATTTTCTCCAGTTTCATCTACCCATCCTCCAACACCTACCATATGAAGTGATATCACAACTGAATGTATTTTGTTCTTGAATGAAACATCGAGTTTTTGCTAGATGAATCACACTTTGACTATCCATTTGTGATGTATACCCTCAACAGTCCAGTATGGACTATGAGACTAGAGTGCGTCATAGGGTAGTGAGTGTAGCGCATATAAGTAGTTGAGTAGAATGTGTAATATGTGTAGTAGTTGTGGTGATGAGAAAATTTTATGTGATGTGTAATGTGTAGTGTGTAATGTAGGATGTATATTATGCAATGCAAGATATGTAGATGATATAAGTGTAGATGTGTAATGTGTAGATGATATAATTTTAGTATATAATGTAAGATGTGTGGGTATGTGTAATGTGTAATGTCTATGGTGTAGTGTGTAAGGTTCATGTGTATATGATGCCCTCAACAATCAAGTGTGAACCGAAGCACAAGAGTGCATCATTAGGAAATGTCAATGCTAGCGTGCATATGAAGATGAATATGTGAGAAGTTAGGTGTGTAAAATGGTGAATGTTAGATACGTGTGGATGTTAAGGTGGGGGAGATAAGCAAAATGTGTTGGGGTTAATCACACCAATTTTATAGATATATTATTTAGATCTAAGCATACAAGCAATAAATACGGAAATAAACTAGAAGAACAATACACAAGATATAACGTGGTTCACCCAAAGGTGGCTACGTCCATCAAGAAACAACCAATTATATTATTCCGGAGGATATACAATTTAAGATCTACAATCTTCCACACCTTTACATGATGTACAATACTTTTCCTCTCACAAGCTTCTCTTTTCTCTCTCTAAGAATTCCTTCTTTCAATTCACCCAATTATGTGTTCTAACCCTAGCTTCTAGCTTATATATGCATATACAAACTTAGGGCACTTTAGCTATGTAATTACAACCATTAGATCAACTTTATAACAAAGGTTAGATCTAATTCCCGTGAGTTAAATAAAACATCATGCATAGGCAACCGATGTCGGTTACCCTAACCGATGTTGGTTGCCTAACCGATGTTGGTTGCCCTAACCGAACTCGGTTCCTCCTTGCCTTAACCGATACCGGTCCCCAAGTGATCTATGTTAGTGCATGACCTACGTCGATTCTTATTGTATTCCAAAAATTTAATAAAGCATGCTAATGTGAAGCAATTAAGCTCCACAACTCAACAATCTCCCACTTGGAGATAAATTTTTGCACTATACCGTACAACTCCATTCTTGGATCCTTTCCTTGGCTTGTTTCTCCCTCTTCAAGTCTCAAACTCGAAGACCAACAGAAGTGGAGTGTAGCTCTAACTTCTCCTTTGCCAACAACTTCATTAGCATATCCATAGGGTTCTTATTTGTATGAATTTTCTCCAATTTCATTTCCCATCCTCCAACACCTACCATATGAAGTGATATCTCAACTGAATGTGTTTCGTTCTTGAATGAAACACTGAGTTCTTTGCTAGATGAATCAAACTTTGACTATCTATTTGTGATGTATACCCTCAATCAGTCTCAAGAATGGATCGTGAGACTAAGTGCATCATATCATATTGAGTGTAGCATGTATAAGTAGTTGAGTAGAATGTGTAATATGTGTAGTAGTTGTGGTGATGAGAAAATTTTATGTGATGTGTAATGTAGGATGTATTCTATGCATCCAAGATGTGTAGATGATATAAGTGTAGATATGTAATGTGTAGCTGATATAAGTTTTTGTATGTAATGTAAGATGTGTGGGGATGTGTAATGTGCAATGTCTCGGTGTACCCGTGTGTGAGGTTCATGTGTATATGGTTCTTTAGTCAAGTGTGAACGGAAGCACAAGAGTATGTCATTGGGAAATGGCAATGCTAGCATGCGTATGAAGCCATGAATATGTGAGAAGTTAGGTGTGTAAAATGGTGAATGTTAGATACGCGTGGATGCTAAGGTGGGGAGATAAGCGCAATGTGTTAGGGTTAATCACACTAGATGTATAGATGTATTATTCAGATCTAAGCATATAAGCAATAAATACGAAAATAAACCAAGAACAATACACAAGATATAACGTGGTTCACCCAATGTGGGCTACGTCCACTAAGAAACAACCAATATATTATTCCAGAGGATATACAATTGAAGATCTGCAATCTTCCACACCTTTACACGATGTACACATAATTTTTTCCACTCTCACAAGCTTCTCTCAGAGCTCTCTCAAAGAATTCCTTATAATTCACCCAATTCTCTGTTCTCTAACCCTAGCTTTCTAGCTTATATATGCATATACAAACTTAGGGCACTTTAGCTATGCAATTACAACCATTAGATCAACTTTATAACAAAGGTTAGATCTAATTCCCGTGAGTTAAATAAAACAATCACACATGCAAGCAAACCGATGTCGGTTGCTCCTTGCTCTTGATAAATACCATCCCCTGGTGATCGACTCCAATCTGCCAACCGACACCTTGATTCTTATGTATTACAACAATTTAATAAAGCATGTTAATGTGAAGCAATTAAGCTCCACAACTCAATAATATCCCACTTGGAGATAAATTGTTTTGTATCATTATGCAATTCAACTCTATTCTTGAGCCTTTCCTTTTCCTATTTCTCCCTCTTCAAGTCTCAAACTTGAAGACCAACAGAAGTGGAGTGTATCTCTAACTTCTCCTTTTCCAATAACTTCGTTAGCATATCCGTAGGGTTCTTATTTGTATGAATTTTCTCTTGTTTCAGTTGCGCATCCTCCTCCACCCTACCGTATGAAGTGATATCTCAATTGAATGTGTTTCGTTCTTGAATGAAACACTGAGTTCTTTTCTAGATGAATCACACTTTAACTATCACTATACAATCTGTAATACTCTTGCTCCTTTCCCAACTCTTCCATGAACATGCTCATCCATATCATCTCTTTGCTATCCTCTCGTAGCTGGACTGAATATACTAAACCTCTATAGTAGGCAAATGGCCATAATCTTACTGCAATCTTGAAATCTAGCTAACTGTCATCCCACCTATTTTGAATACATATCCATCTAGTACTTCTCCTACCATCCAAATCAACAGCCATATCTAAATCAACATAGTTGCATAAAGAAATATCTGACCCTCCATAGCATAAATGCATGCTGGATGTCCCTCTCAAATACTTGAGAATCCATTGGATTGCTTTCTAATTCTCTTTACCTAGATTGGCCATAAATCTACTCACAACTCCCACTACTTGTGTAATGTTTGGTCTAGTACAAACCATAACATACATAAGACTTCCAAATATTGAAGCATATGGAACTCATGCCATGTACTTGACCTACTTATGTGATGTAGGACAATGATGTTTACTCAATTTGAAGTGTCTAGCCATAGGTGTACTTAGAGGCTTTGAATTCTACATATTAAACATTTCCAACACCTTATTGATATAATGTTCCTGAGACAAATACAATTTCATGTTCTTCCTGTCTCTGAATTTGCATGCCAAGGATTTTCTTTGCAGCTCCCAAATCCTTCATTGCAAATGTGAGTTAAATTTTCTTTAAGCTCAACAATGTCCTACATACTAGATCCTGCAATAAACATATCATCCACATACAGTAACAAAATAATATAGCTTCAATTTTCAAGCTTGTTGAAATAAACACAATGGTCAAATTCACATCTCATATAACCATGCTCATGAATAAAACTATCAAAACTCATATACCATTGCCTTGGGGCTTGCTTGAGCCCATACAATCTCTTTTTCAACCTGCACACAAGTTTCTCCTTACCCTTGACTTCATAACTAAGTGATGTTGCATATAAATCTCTTCCTCCAAATCACCATGAAGGAAATCCATCTTGACATCAAGTTTCTCTAAATGAAAATATTCTACTGCAACTAAACTCAATACAATACATATGGAAGTCATTTTAACTACAGGAGAAAATATCTCACCAAAATCAATACCTGATTTATGTGTAAATCCTTTTACCACAAGCCTTATATATTTTTTTGTCCACCCTCTTCTTCCTTGATCCTATAAACCCATTTTTTCTACAATGTTCTTTTACCTATTGACAACTTAACCAAATCCCATGTTTGGTTCTTATTTCAAGGAGTCCATCTCCTCATCCATGCCATGCTCCCACTACATTGTGGGTTTCATCCTACATTACTTCTTCAAAACTCTCTAGTGGTTCACCACTATCAATCAATAATAAATAAGATAAGGAAGGTGAAAATATTTATGGAGGTCTACTTACCCTTTGTGACCTTCTCACTGAGATTTGGGGTGCTGGAGGCTCAATCTACTCATTCTACAATTTTTATCTATCTCAAACAATGACTGATGCCATTCACCTATAGTCGATGCCGATTTAGCTAACCGACATCGGTCTCCTATAACTGACACCAATTTGGCTAACTCGAATCGATCGATTTTTGTGAATCGACGCGTCGGTTGAGACCGATGCCACGGGTGTCAACCGATACTAGACTTCTTGTGTAGACATGTAGGTGTCACTTTTAAATTTGAGAATGTATTTTCATCCACAAACGTTTTAGGCGGTTCGTCTTTGGGTACCAAAACTTGATCCCTGTATATTCTTTTTTCATTCCATTCAATGTCACGACTCCTAACAATCTTAGAATCTTCTAAATCCCAAAAACAAAATCTGAAATCACCAAAGCCATAACCAATAAAAGTACATCTCTTGGATTTAGCATCCAACTTCTTTCTATTTTCTTTATCAACATGCACAAAAGCTTCTAAACCAAATACTCTAAGAAAAGAAATATCTACCTCTTTTCCAGTCCAATCTTCTTCTAGTATTCCACCATCCAGTGCACTTGAAGGCCCATGGTTAATTAAATAAACTACCATGTCTATTACTTCTTCCCAAAACTATAAGGGTAATCTAGTATGTATCCTCATGCTTCTTACATGTTCCATGATTGTCATGTTCATTCTTTCTGCAACACCATTCTCTGTGGTGTTCTAGAACCGTTCTTTCTCTCGTGTATTCCATTCTACTGAACAATAATCATTAAAAACTTTTCACGATACTCACCACCATTGTCATATCTAAGGCATTTTAAATTTGAATTTGATTCATTTTCCATAAGGGCTTTCCATCTTTTAAAAGTCTCAAAAATATCATATTTATGTTTAATATAATAAACCCATACCTTTCTTGTGGCATCATCAATGAAAGTCACATAATATTGGGATCCTCCATGAGAAGCTACATGGGATGGTCCCCACACATCTGAGTGCACAAGCTCCAATTTTTGTTCCTTCTTTGTTGACCCAACTTTGAGAAATCTCACTCTCTTTTGCTTTCCAAATATACAATGCTCATAGAAATCAAGATCTACATCTTTCAAATCTGATAACTTACCTTTAGCCTTTAAGATCTGCATTTCTTTTTTACTCATATGGTCTAGCTAATTATGCCACGTGTTTGCATCTAAATCTTAAATAGATAGCATAGAAAAGTAATTAGTAATAAAGGTAGAAAAATACAATGTTCCTACCTTCTTTCCTCTCGCTATAACAAAAGATCCCTTGGTAACCTTATAAGAGTCGTTGTGAATGTAACCATGTAACCAAATTCACCTAGTTGTCTTACAAAAATTAGATTTCTCCTGAGGCTTGGCACATGCCTCACATATTTCAATATCCATGTATTTCATTCTGCAATTTTAGATGAACTTATCTTTTACCAATAATATTGCATGGTTCATCATCTCCTAAATAAACATGCCCAAAATTACCTTGACATAATTTCTAAATAACCCTTATTAGGGGTAGCATGGAAAGAAGCTCCTGAATCTAAAACCCATGATTCAATTTTATTATCCAAGGAGAGAATAAGGGAATCTTGCATTACCTCTAAAGATGCAACATTTGTCTCTTTACCTTTCTCTAGTACATTCTCTTTTTTTTCCTTGAACTAACAATCCTTCTTTGCATGTCCTTTCTTTCCACAATTCCAACAAGTTATTCCTTTACCTCTGGATTTAGATCTACCATTCTTAGACTTTGATTTCCCATTATTCTTTCTCTTGGATCTCTCCTTCTACCTTCCTCTGCTTTCTACATTCAAAGCATTACCAGATGATAATTCTCCTATACTTTTCTTGCATATTTCTTCATTTAGGATTATACTAACCACATCATCAAACTTTAAAATATTAGTAGTAGATGATGTATTACTAACAACCATTACCAAGTTATCCCAACTATCTAAAAAAGAGAATAAGAATAAAAGTTTATTTCACTTCATCATCAAACGAATATTCATTGATTTTAATTGATTTACAATAGACTAGAAATCATTCAAATGACTTGATGTAGATTCACCTTCTTACATCTTAGAATTAAATAATTTCTTCATCAAATAAACTTTATTTGAAGCACTAGGTTTTTCATATAAATTAGCTAAAGATTTCATCAACTCTACCATGGTTGCTTGCTTTGGTAATATTCAAGCCACAAATGCTTCCGGCTCAATCTTATAGATCCCAAAGCCTTTCTATCAAGAATTTTCCATTCTTCATCAATCATCTTTGTAGGTCTTTCCTTCTCATCCAATGGTAAGTATAGATCTTTCTGATACATATAATCTTCCACCTGCATCTTCCATAATTGATAATTATGGCCATCAAATTTCTCAACTCTATATTTGTCATCTTCTGTCATTGTTGTAGCTCCCACTCAATCAAAATCCTCTGTGAGTAAATTTGTCAACACACAAAACCCTCAAACAAGAAAGCTTTGATACCAGTTGTTGGGGTTAATCACACTAGTTGTATAGATATATTATTCAAATCTAAGCATACAAGCAATAAATACATAAATAAACTAGAAGAATAATACACAATATATAACATGGTTCACCCAGTGTGGGATAGGTCCACCAAGAAACAACCAATATATTATTCCAAGAGATATATAATTGAATATCTACAATCTTCCACACCTTTACATGATGTACATTAATTTTCCACTCACAAGCTTCTCTAAGCTCTCTCCAAGAATTTCTTCTTACAATTCACCCAATTCTCTTCTTCTAGCCCTAGCTTTCTAGCTTATATATGCATAGAAAAACTTAGGGCACTTAGCTATGTAATTACAACCATTAGATCAACTTTATAACAAACATAATATATAATTCCCCTTATTTAAATAGAACAATCACGCATAGTGTAACGATGTCGGTTACCCTAACCGATGTTGGTTTCTCCTTGCCTTGGGCGATACCGGTCCCTGTGTGATGATGTCGGTCTTACCAATTGTTGGTGTAGGTGGTATATTTATTCACTTATTTAGTGTTATTCCACCTCACCAGGTGAGTCATCTCACTTAGGTGGACATGGATCTAGGTGTCATCTTAGTTATGATAGATTCTCTTACAGAATTTGTCATATGTGTAAGTAAGTGTGCATCATAGGAGTTACATTCCCATTTGGGAAAGTAACTCCTCTTCTCCATTATGGAGGAATATTCTCTTACATGGGAGTTACACATTCACTCCCCTATATGTACACCACCTCTTTTGATCTATGATAAGCCAATACAAGCTAAGCTAAGGCTTCCATTCCACTCCACTTTTCGAATCTTGAGCTCTCATATGCATGCACATTGCTTTACAAAGCTTGCTTGCTTTAATCTCACAACTCCTACACTTTGGTGAAGTGTAACTATTCAATGCACGTGAATTCCTTCCAGGTCTTCATCCTACACTCCTTCATGGTATCAGAGCGTGGGGACCGGAATCACATTGCTCACCATCGTTGCTCCACCATGTAGTTGCTTGTGCAAGCTCTCACTTTTGCATGTGCTCTACTTGCATATTTTGAGATTCTGTGGGTGTATTTTTCAGGTGTTTGTGCTCTTCAAGTGTTCAATGGCCTTGCATGTGTGCTTTGGAGGCATTTTTCGGTGTTCAGGTTTCAGCATATTATAGGTTTGAAGGTTGATAGCTCGCTCTGCATTATTGCCCTCTTCTACTCATTGTTGCATTGGTTTGGACCGCCAGTAAGGGTTTTACTTTTGCATCGGTGTGTTTGCATTGATCCAACGTGGGCTTGTGCTTAGTTTGAAACATTGGCTTGTTATTTTCCACTGCTCGTGCTTGCCTCACAAACCAACATATGGATTCTTGACCCGTCGGTTTCCACTACTGCCTTCACGTTGCATGTTTTGTGGAGAGCTCGCCGCATGCGTCAACTCCCTGTGCACTACCTCACTCATGCATGTTGCATCCTCATTGACTCTGATCAACCCATGCTTCGTGGTTTTCTCGTTCGGTGTTAAGTCCATAGTTTGTTCATTTTTCAATATTGGATTGGTGTTAAGGTTGCTACATGCGTTCGTCGACTGACCGAGTTAATCCCGACTTAGAGTCTCTTCTAACTTCCTGCATGTTGTGTTACTTTCAACTCATGACTTGTGCATTTCTCTCTATTCCACCGCTGCAACCTCGTTAGTTCATCCGTAGCTCCACTCATCCTTGGCTAAGGTGGTTTCATTCCTGTGTGAATCTTTGCGAGATACACCAGCTCTACAGGATCCCTGGTTGTATCCTCGTGTCGATGGTTTCTCCAACCACGTGGAGGCCACCGTGATTAGTTCAATGATAACTTCTCCGTGCCTTTGCAATTACTTACCTGACCTCGCACGTGGCATTTCTCCTGCAACTCGCCTGCATAGCTCCAGTCGTTTCAACATCTTGGTCCAACTTCAACTCCAACTTTCTACAACCATTTTCTGATGTTTCTTCAACACGTGGTGGTTGTTTGAGATTTGGTGACAGTCCACACTTGGCTCACTTCAACGTTGAAATTCACTTGGTCATGGAAAGTCTTTTGTTTTTTATCATTGACTGTTAAAAACAGCAGGTTCAATGCTTTTTTTTGGCAAATTGCTGCTCTCCACCTAACTATCTTCAAAAAATGCCGGACCCATCCTCTCCCTTTTAGAATTATTTGCAGGTTAAAATAATCCCTTTTTAATGTTTTAAGGTTAAAAACATTCATTCATGGCATTGTAATAAATTTTGGGCTGCATTTTTGCTTGTATTATGTCCTTCATTCGCGTGTCGAAGACGGAGGGCGAGGTCCGGGGTTGGCAGGAGGCTAATCCCCCCTCACAAGCAAAACAAACTATGCCTAAAATTTGATGCCATTTCCAACGAGTAGTCACACGATACCCTTTGCACCCATTTTGAGCACTTTTTTAATGGTTTGCAACGTTTATTGACTTTTTTCATTAGTTGCGGGAATCGTATTTATGCCATAAATTTTGACTCGGTGCTCATTTTTTAGCACTTTACATGATGGCATTGTCAATTTTGTAAACACACTACTTTTATAAAGTGTCACATTCTAGGGGGTTGCTTGTACTCTTGGGCCTACACACGTAGACACATTATCGGCCAAGTCCGACGTCTTGCTTTTGTGCATCTTTCATTTTGCATCATGGAGAGTGCTCTTTTCTAGACTTGAGCATCGTAGGATCACCTTACAATATATCCGTCACTTCTCACCAGAGAGGGAACCATTCACCTTGGCGTGCTTCCATGGAACGTTACTTCACCCACGAGGGTCTTTCACCCTTCTTGCTTGGGCCAGTTCCTGCACCCGCTGATCATCATCATCTAGAGGACTTCCTTAACACTTGTGACCATGTCTTTGGTCACATGATGATGCATGTCTCTCGTTCTCTCTGGTTTCACGTGACACAATCAAATCCACCTCATTGTGTCTAGAGCATTCTTCAGTCCCTCTATGGAGACCCTTCACATATGTCGCCGCCGTTTGTTGTTGTTGATGATTCAGTTGTCTCCTCTTCTTCATGTGATGATAGTTCCACTGACATAGACTCACTTGATTCTACTTCTGATGATGAGGATTGTGCACCCAGTTCTGATGCAGAGAGCATTACAGAGGACTTCTCTCCTCTTTCTCTCACTATTCCAGACATTGTTGTCACCCCCCACATCTCATCAGATATCGAGCAGTCTCCTACTTAGTCTCACACATCATCACACCTACCTCCTTTCCACTTCTAGTGTGTGAGGCCCATTCCACTCCTCTACCTTCATTGGATGACTCATACCTATCTGACATTGCTCTTCTATTTGTTGAGCCCCCTCATTGGGATGAGTATCTACTTGACCTTAGTCATCTTTTTGTAGAGTCTACTTGTGATGCACTACAGGTCCCTCATCCATCTATAGGTGTTTCAGAGGAGTTCATCATCTCTGTTGTTGGGAGTTCCCTTCTCAGGAATCATGTCACTTCCACATTTCTAGAGACCTTCATTGATCCACCCTCAGATGTGGATCCCTTTTTTGTTGTGGAGGATGTTTTGTTCCCTTCACATCACTTGGACATCCTTTCTGCGAGTGTTCCTCTTTTCACTCTGATAGTTCTATGCACATGGCATTACCTTCGGTTCCTTGCACTCACTTGCTAGACCTATGTCGACACTTCAGCACCGCACTCGAGTTCTTCATGTTTACGCCTTTGGTCTCCTTCATGGAGTGGGCAAACTTTCAGCATGTCATTTCTATCCTTCCTAAGGGTAGGCACACAGTTCGTTGCAGGTGGCTCTTCTTCAGTCCAGAGGCAGAGGATCTCATCATCAACATTCTTCTAGGAGACTTCATAGAGTTGCAGAGTTCAGATCCTTCCATGACATCTTCTGCATTCCTCTCGTCTCCCTCTTCTTCTCTCTTCTTATTCTTTCCGAGAGATTGCCTCTTTGTACATGGGTACCCTTTCAGGCTCGTCTATAGCCGGACCCATCTTTGGCATCTTTCTTAGATTAGAGAGTGTTTTGTTCTCTTGTGGTGGATGTTTTTCCCACTGGGTTTTCCTTCACTACTTGGGATCTTCTTCTTGTACATGGGTACCTCATCAGGCTTTGTGCTGGGACCCATTTCTCATTTCTGACTTGCCACCTCATCCTAAGTTACGATGAAGGGGGGGTGTTGGTGTAGGTGGTATATTTATTCACTTATTTAGTGTTATTCCACCTCACCAGGTGAGTCATCTCACTTAGGTGGACATGGATCTAGGTGTCATCTTAGTTATGACAGATTCTCTTATGGTATTCATCATATGTGTAAGTGTGTCATAGGAGTTACATTCCCATTTGGGAAAGTAACTCCTCTTCTCCATTATGGAGGAATCTTCTCTTACATGGGAGTTACACATTCACTCCCCTATATGTACACCACCTCTTTTGATCTATGATAAGCCAATACAAGCTAAGCTAAGGCTTCCATTCCACTCCACTTTTTGAATCTTGAGCTCTCATATGCATGCACATTGCTTTACAAAGCTTGCTTGCTTTAATCTCGTAACTCCTACACTTTGGTGAAGTGTAACTATTCGATGCACGTGAATTCCTTCCAGGTCTTCATCCTACACTCCTTCACCGACGCCACCATGTATTCCAAAAAGTTAATAAATCATGCTAATGTAAAGCAATTAAGCTCCACAACTCAACACAAATGCCTCCCTAAGTATGTGATGAGAAAAATGATCAAGTGTCACTTTCTAAAACATCATCATTATCTTGATTGAGGCCAACTAGGGTGGAGTTGGAGACCCGATAGGAAATAGTATGAGGAGGATCATATATAGAGCCATTGCGATGCATAGTATATATGGTCATTGCATATTCCTTGTCAATGAATGGTTTTTGTGGGAACCCATGTGTGTACCAACGAGTAATATTTTGAGAATATCTAGGAGATGAATCACTATCGATAGAAAAATTTCCAAATGGCATGGGAAAAGTAAGAGAAGTGTGACTAGAGTCTATAGTGCCTCCAATATAGTCAAGCCAATATTGATTGAGTGTCAATGGAGAAGCGCGGAACTATGTGCAATGAAGACTACTAAATGGAAAACACAAAGACCATAGGCGGTTGTGATGTGAAAATAACCGTGATAAAGATGGGGTGAGTGAGGAGGTGGTAAGATATCATTAAGCATCAATCCAAGCCTAGATAAGCCATCAGATGTGCAAATAGTATCAAAACAAGTACGATCCACCAAAATATGATGCCAATAATATTTATTGATGAAAAGTGTGCATGTGAAAGGAGGTGGTGTAGATGTCAATTGCTCAGAAGAGGGTGAAACAACATCTAAAGTATGAAATAGACCCTTGATAGAGTACCATAACATTAGTAGAGGGAGGGGTCTTGAATTTTTATTCACCAGGCCATCAACCATGAAAGTGTCATTGAAATAGGAGTCATCTACATCAATAGGAGTGAAGTTGAGTTTGCCTAATGCTTCATCAATAAGTTCAACATGATCAACGCCATCGTCAGTCATCAAAATCATCGATGTTTTCATTATCATATTATATTCTAGTATCAAGCATGTTGATAGTTGGTGTACTAGATGGAATTGGAGCATCAACTCGCCAATTAACAGTTTGTATAGGAGCAGACACCGAGAAAAATGATGGTAGTAGTATGAGTAGAAATAACTTGAGTGATTAGAGCTATAGAAGAAGATTGTGGAGCACTAGACTGACCAACATCATATGTATCAATACTACTATATGGAATAAGTTGTGTAGGAGGAATGGGCATAGTAGTAACAAGGTCTATGCGAAAAAATTTGAAGGGTTCAGGATCTGCAGCTAATAGTATGTTCATATCCATCATGCAAGAATTTGATGCATTGTTGTATAGTATATGGGACCTCTTGCATTGCATAAATCCAAGGTCTACCTAGTAATAGGTTGAATTGAAATGAAGCATCTATAACGTAGAATTCGGTGAGGATAGTCTTAGGCCCAACTCTAATATGTAATGAAATAGTTCCTAGGCATGTGCAAGTAGTTGAATCATATCCCCGAATAAGAGTAGAGTTATTAGAAATTAGATTATCATTAATGCCCATCTGTTTTAGAAGGGAATGAGCACATAAGTTGATGGTCGATCCATTATCAATAAGTACCCATTTAATGTAAGTGGTGCTGATAATAGTTGTGATAAGAAATGGCGCACATGGATTGTCATTAGCAAATGGCGATATGTCCTCATTAGTGAATGATATAGCACGTGGAATTTTTTTGAGAGACTGAATGAGGTGTGTGAAGGCTACCACATAATTATCACTTTCTATATGAATAGAATGAAGGGAAGCCTCTAATGTTTGATGATAATCTGGCACATTGCGCAATAATTCATAGAGAGATATTTTAGCTGGCGTATTCTTAAGTTGTTCAATGATATCATAGCCCTTAGAAGTAGTAGGAGGAGCCAAAGAAGTGATAGGTGGTGGGATAGAAATGGGTGGAGCCATAGGAGGACGAGTGTGGCAAGTTGTTATCACATTGATAAAGGATTAGCCCGAGGAGTAATAAAGCGGGGAGGATGTTGAGTGTGAACTTACATGAAATCAACAACGGTAGTAACTATTCTTGAAACCTTAGTGGGTGTGAAAGAAGGATACGATGATTGATTCATGACTTGATAAGGTGAAGACATACTTAGAAGGGATGGTTTGATAGATCGGGTTCACCAAAATGATTATGCTAAAATGTAAAATTATATCCTAATATAAATTTTATGACATTAGTAAAGAAATAAATAATGAAATACATAAATCAACCCAATAACTAAGCAATAACTAATGAAACACTGATTGCAAAGAGGGTTAGAAGAGCCTTAGTTGATTCACAGAGATAGCTAGACCGTGTTGCAATGATAATCGATCAACAAATATGGAAGATCATTACACAAAAGACTGGAAAAATGTAGATCCGGTAGATTTGACTGGACTAGGGCACCTGGGGAGGGATGGGGGCACCCGTGGGTGCCATGGTCTTGTTTCTGGGTGCCCTAGTCTATGTAGATGCTCAAAAAACCTCTTGTGATGTGTCACAAGATGTTCATACTTGTTTTCCTTTTATCACATGTATGTTGTTGTAAGATCGTTGAGGTTACTGTAAACCTGTAATTAAGAAAGCACCTACAAAAAACTCAAATAGACATCAAATCCTAAAAAAGAAAGATGAAAAATGAGGGGTCGGACCGTCCTCACCTGCCACAATGGTGGACTTACAATTGAGCAATGCACTACATCTCAGACCCAATGTAGTTTGTGTGTGTGTGTGTAGAATTGTGCCCTAGGTTGCTCTTATGCGTGTCACTCTTAAATTAGTGAGCAAGTAGCTAGATGTAGAATGTAAATAATGTTTGCATAGAAACAATAAACTCCTCTCCTTTGAAGTGTGATGCAAATGAACTAATATTTGTCCTTGTGATGGAGCTAGATGGATGCAAATGGAGCTATAGATGCCTTGATGGATGTAACCTTAGGTGGTGATAAATAGTGCTTAGTGCTTGGTCCTTTATTATGATCACATAAATTTATATTTATATGATTCCCTTGCTTGAATTTCATAATTAACCTTGAAAAGGCCAACTACCAAAAAGATAAGATGCTCAAATGGCTAGAAAGGACCCAAAAAGTGTGATCAAAGTACAAAGAGGATAAGGGCGCCCAAAGGGGACAAGGGCTCTTAGTGTTGGCATCCTGGCTGGGTGTTGGTGTCCAGAATGACAAATGCCAAAAGGTGAAAAGACAAACTGAGAAAGTAAGAGTGCAAGACTGAAAATAGAAGCATAAAGCAAAGAAAGGTGGCCAAAGACATGGGTTAATCATTACTTTTTGTACTTAGGAATCATGTAAATAGTAGTATGTAATCAAGACTAAATAATTACCTAAAGTGTGTGATTTTGTGTCTACATTATCATTCAAAAGTGTGTGATGTTAGGTGAAGCATGAGAATTGTTGAATAATTGTCAACTAATGTTATGGAATTTGTATGTAAAGGTAGAAGAGATCACGAAACTTGGTTTGGCAATTCCTTTTGAAAAAATACAAAAATTCATTACAAAGGATATTTTCTAGAGGAATATGAAGGAAAAATAATGTGAGATAAGAACCAATTTCCTAATAAACTAGATTAGGCCAACTTTTTTGGTTACATCAAACCATTGATAACATTGTCAACGAGTTTGCATAATACAATAAAGGAAAGCTACACTCTCAAATATAGATCATTGACAAAGTTATATGTAAGTCACTATGAGTTACAACTAATTGCAATTCCAACATATGAAGAGTGGAACATGCTACAAAAGATGATGTGCAAGGTCAGTAAGCCACCGAATAAAGAAAACTGTATAATTCAATTAAGAGTAATTTATTATTGAAAATTGTTGTATTTGTTGTACTTTTCTTTTTGTTTGGTACATGAGGTGTCTCAAGAAAGATGAATGATGAATAGTGTTATCTTTGATTTCAAGTTAATGGTTCACAAGATAAACCAATATGTTTATGCTTTGTAGGTGTATGAGAAGCATAAGTGTCTTTTAATCAATGTATCTCTATTTTGCACTATATTGCTTGGAGTATGGAATTATTACTTAAGTAAAACTATGGCATATGGTTGGAAACACATCTTGCATGGATATTTGACTAATAGAATCAATATAGTAACTTCAAGTTTAATGATTTACCATCAATTAGGAATTATACTTGTGAAATATATTATAAAGAAAATACTGAAATGTAATCATTTAGACTAGTAGGTGATATGCATAAGAATATATTACAATTAAGTGATACATAAGAGGAATTAGTCTAGGTTTTAGAAGAAGAGGAATTAGTCTAGGTTTGAGGAGAGGATTCATGCAAAAACTATGAATAAGTAGTAATTTTATACCAATGCACACAGAGAATTTCATTCTCTTTTTTACTCAATGCACACAATTGGAATAAAATAAAACAATATCAAAATATCCTAATTATACAAGTTTTCATTCATTCCATGATCCAACTCCTTCAAATTTTTATTTCGAAGACTCTACAAATTGATTCAAAGGTTTAACATGACTTCTATTGTGTGTTTTGAATAAATATAAATAAATATTCAAGAAGAATATATTATCTAAACAATGTAATGGCTATTTTAATATATTATATGAACATCTATATCACATATCAACAAATGAAAGATTACAATTTGTTTGTGTTGGAACATCTACATCATTTGCTTGACCATTTTTTTAATTTGTTGGCATTCAACTAAGACAAGATCCATCCCCTGTTTCCAACAAGGTCATCTATTTTATTGGTGGCATTGTTATCATCCCCTCTCCTTTCATTAATTAACATCTATATTGGAACAACCATGTCATATGAAAATTTATTCACTTCGCACCACGATGTGTAAATTATTTTTAAAAATCCAATTGTTTATCAAGTTTGTTTTGTAATTTTCACTTTACGAAGGACACAACACTAAAAACCACTCATCTTCAAGTGAACCTAAAATATTGTTTGACATAGATCAACTAATGAAAAAGACTTGGTCATGGTTTCATGCAAAATATTGCTAAACCTAATTTTTGCCATAGTCAAGTTATTGCTCCACACTTACAGGGATTATAAAAAAATGAATTGATCAAGCATTATATATGCAAATATATGAGATTAATCAACCAACATATTCTTGTTTAAAATAACTAGAATATTCATTCCATTAATATCAATACACTTACAAAAGTGTTGAATTAAGGTAGTCAATCTTCTATGGTAGTCGTCATGCAAATAATTTTCATTTTGAGCACTATTCCAATAGGTGGGATTTACTACAACCATTGCTTCAAGTAAAGCATCCCTACTAAAATGTTCCCTTATTTCTCCTAGTAGGGAAGTTACAATTTCTATTAACCTTATCCTTGTTGATGATACAATCTAATCAAAGAGTGTCTGTGTGACATTTAACTTCTCAATGTTACCATTGTCTACTCTTTGAAAGGAGTACATGGGTATCTCATATCCACATACAAAAGCACATACTTCTCCAAAAAAATTGAGCTTTAGAAAGTTACTTTGACTTCTAATGTTTATCAAATTATTCCAACTCTCAAACTTTGGACTGAAAAAGTAGTCTCATTCACATTTTTTTCTATAGCCATAAAAACATGTTTCGCAAACTTGTAAAATCAACAATATATATACTTCTCTCTTTGTATTGTTTAATTAAATGATGCATTTAATCCAACATGTGAAGTATACCACACAACATCGGCAATGTTTGTATACCATTTAAATGATGTAGAAAATCTTGATCTTTGTCCACCTCCATGCGCTTCTTCCACATTACTCCCAATAACGATGGATACTCATCATACACCCTACAAATTGGTTGATATAATGAGACCTGCCTAGTGTAGACATATTTTAATAGTTTATGCCCATTTATTTTTCATTCTACAAATCTTTGGAATTCCACAAATCTTTTAGAACTTCAAAAAAAAATCATGCACCTCTAGAACAAGTTCTTCCACTTTTCCTACATGTTTAAATTTGTTGACTATTTTGTATGTTAGATTCATTATATGAACCATACAATGAATGAAAATCATATACGGGAAATGTGATATTTGGATTCTTATGCAAAAATCATTATAATGGCCTTACATTTCAGATGCCCCATCTACCCCAACACATATCGTCTTTGTTGTAATTGAGGAATCATCCATGTCAATGATCTCCTTCAAACTTCTTATTACAAGTTCACAAATTTTTTCAACATTGGATTTTTCTTTCATCTTGTGAATGGAAAGTAGATGAGGTTGTCTCACATGATTGTCAACATGATGACCAAATAGTCAAATGGGATTTAGAAAATATCTATTATTCACTAACTATTAATATTTTTTCTTAAAAATCCTTATCAAATTTGCTAATGTTATAAGCAAACCTCGCTAAAGTATAATGTGAAGCCACTACTCTATATGACGTAACTACTAATGTTTTCAAGGTCACTATGAAATATCATGTGGCCACCGCTAAGTTATTCGTTATGGTCTATGGCACAACCTCCAATATTATGAGGTTGTTATGCAACGTCAGCGACATTGCTTCAACAACAAGTCTACCATTTTCCCCATGCAACCACCACAACACATCACATGACCACTACTTTTAGTAACAAGTCCCTAAAACTACAAATGAAAATTTTAGTATCCCCCTTGCCTCTTCAAAAGGGGAACTAAATGTAATAATAAATACTAATATTATAAAATAAAATAATTTATCACCTACCCCTGGTCCATGCCTCAGTGTTAGGTGGTAATCTCTCATGATCTCGATGCATTGGGAATAGAATGGAATTGTTATGGTTCTCACCACATCCTCTTAAAGCCCCTTCTTCTATTTGCAACAATGAAAATATCTTGTTTTCACCCCACCCCTTCTATATGTATCCCTAATCGTGATGGTCTTTATCATGTCATGATGGTTATTTTACCCCGCAATGAATTTTTCTTCTAACATGATCATTTTTCAATACTTTAAGTGTTTTTCGACTTCTTTTTTTTTTTTTTTTTCCCCACAATCACTCGAGGGGCATCTCACATGCCAAACTATATTTTATTCTTTTCACTATAAAATTTTCTATTTTTTCTACTTTCTTTGCAATGGTTCCACTTTTTGTGACACTATCCCAAAGAGGGGAAAATGTAGAAACCTAAAATATGTTGTGTTCATTTAAATGTAAATTACGCAAATAACACTAACACCAATATTCGTTTATTAATTAACAACCCTCCATTAATTAATTAATTTCTCCCCTTCTAGATACTAATTAACGTCATTTTGTTAGTTAAAATCCTCTTCAATTGTTAATTAATAACAAATTATTAATTAATTAAATTTCCTCTTCGTCTATTAATTAATGACACTTCATTAATTAAATATAGCTTCAAATCATATCTAGAACTCACTAAATTCCTCTAAATTCATCACAAATAGCTTGTACAAGATAACATAGAAGTATTAATTAATCCCCAATTGATTAATTAAGCTCCCTTTATCCCCATGTAATTCCCATGGAGCATTGATCCCATTTGATCACTCTTAATTATAATTAACTATTCTTAATCCTACATCTTAGTTATCCCACATTCACTAAGAATTGTAATTTTCCCAAAAAGGAAAGCTATAAAAGAAACAATTTACCCCCTTCCCAAAACACACCTAATTCTCATGATAACATTCTATTTCTAAAAGCAAATGCAAAATTGAGAACCCCTTTTGTTGAAAAACAAGGAGGAGATCCAAATATTACTCACACCAATTTGAATATACATCTTGCTTCATCAAAATCCACCTCCTAAGAAATGAAATAATTTTCATTCTTATCTCAGACTCGATTCAACAAAGGGTGTCCACAAATTATAAACAAATCCAAATGTCCATGGGAGAAGTTTGATGTTATTTTCTTCAAGTTTCTTCAAGACTTTTATTCTTCTTCTTTTTCCTAGTAATTCCTCATCTTGATGTACTTAGCTTCTAAAATGCTTAATCTAGTATGAACTTTGTAGTTGTAAGTTAACTCGTGTTTTATATCAAGTGATTTATTAAAGTGCACATTATTTGACTAAATAATTAATATGTTTGAGTCAAACTGACCTTGACGGTCACCCCAATGTGATTGTCACCAAGCACTGCACTACATTTTAGACTCAATGTAGTTCTTGTGTGTGTGATTGGAATAATGTCCCTCTAGCTATGATGCCCTAGTCCCATAAAGAAGACCAAGCTACAACTACTTTGTCCCAATGCAAAATGTGTGGTATGGAATTCATAATAAACCCTCCTATATAGTGAAGTATACGAGTTCAAAATGTAATCCTTAATGCAAAGTAGATGGAAAATATTAGCTACTTGTAGATGTATATGCCTATTAAATGTTTACCCCTCAATGCAGCTTAAATAAGTTGTGTATATATGATTTCTTCATTCAAGTTTTTCATTAATAAGTGAAAGGCCGACTTAGGGTAATAAACAAAGGCAAGAAAGAAGAAATATTTGAAAAATTAGAAAAAGTGGACAAAATCACCCGGAGGGGACAAGAGCGCCTGGATGCTCCCATCTCTAATGGGTGGTTATGTACATGGTGCTCAAAAGGTAAAACATTGAAATCAAAGGTGAGAAAGATGTCAGTTGGTATGCAAAAATATAGGGTGTAGTACGAAACAATAAGCAATAAAGATAAGAAAGATAAAAGCAATGTCAAAGCAAAATAAGTGTTATTAATGACTATTTATCTTTCTTCAAATCATGCACATAAATGAAGTATTTAGAGGATAGATGTGCATGGTAAGTGCATGATTTAGTGACTACACTGTTTGCCTTAGTATCCATGTTGCCTTCGGTTGCAATGGTCTTGCTATGTGTAATACGTCTTCGCGTTGTGTAACAAACTCATGGTTCCTCGTGGTAGTCTCACTCATACCAAACTTGACATTTGTTAGTTTCAGCACTTGAAACATTTTGTAGTGGCCCTACCTAAGTATTTACACACTATTTCAAAATCAAAACCTTGAGCTACTTGACAAAGGTGGCTTTGCATAGGATTAGTGCCCTTGCATAGGATCAATGTCCTTACAACATATTGTGGTGACCATGCTTTGTAAACCTTCGTTGTAGGGTTTTCTTGCTTTATTTACTATTTCAAAAAAATCCCAAGTTCTCAAAGTGTTTTTAATTTTTGTTTAGTTATAATGTTGTCATTTATCATATTATCTTGTATTTTTGTTTGAATTCTATACTCAATATTTTTATGTCATGTAGGAGCATTTTTATTATGTTCATTGACTAAGTGGCACTTTGTGTCTATTAGATTTTCTAGGAGGATCTCTAATGAAAAATGTATGCACAAGCAATTGTAGAAATCAAAATAAGTAACAATAAGAAGCAATATGATAATGAACTCACAAGTGCATGAAACCTCGCTCAACAATGAACTCAAAATGACCCACATTACAATATCTCAAGTGTAGTGTATAAATATGAGTGTTGTGTAACTCCTCCATGGGAATATTCCCGAATAAGAAGGGGAGTTACATTCTCGGAATAGGAATGTAACTCCTATGACAGACTATGATGCACTATGACATGTAAGACATGTCATAGTAACTCCTATGACAATAATGACACCTAAGCAAGATGAGTCAACAAAGGTGAGGAATTTATAAGTAAATAAATATGAGGAAAATAATATCCTACACCAACACCCCCTGACTTGTAGTTTAGGTGGGTAGAAAATAATGTGGGTCCCAAAAACAAGGCATGATGAGGTACCCATGCAAAATGAAACTCTCACAAAGTGGAGTAAAAAAGAAAACCCAGTGGGAAAAAACTCCCCCCAAAAGAGAGGAAGTAGAAAGGTTAGAGATAAAAAGCATCACTAATAGCTACAACTAATTGTAGACATCTTGTATCCTACAAATTAATCCCATGTTTGCCTCTACAAAGAAGAGAGAGAAATGCAAAATGTCACATGGTGAATGTTGTAGTAGGTCCCTCTGCAAAAATATTTTCTCTTCCTTTTGGAAGAAAGAAACCTAGAGTAATCAAACTGTTGAATTCCCACTCAAGTAGAATGCAAGTAGGAATTAGAATGTAGAAGTATGGAAAATGCTCAATTGTATCCAAGTGAGTGCTTAAATGTGTCAAAGTCAGATAAGGAAATCTGGGCCTAACTATAGAAGATAGCAATGTAGAAACACAACATGAAGGAGAGAGAGCATGAGGGTTTATAAGTACCCTCATTACATCTAGAGAAGAAGGTGTAAATCCATAGGAGTTGTTAAAGAGAAGACAAATATCCTCAATGGTGTCATCTAGATATGAAATGTGAGACTTTATAAAAAAGGAAGCAATATCCATTAGAAATGTGTCCCAGTGAGGTGAATCCAAAAGACATATGTGATCATGTTGTAAAGGATCAAAGGAGGGTCTCGATAGCATAGAAGGAGTAGGTGGAGGTTTCTAATCTATAACATTCATAAGTGATGGTGGAGGTGCCACATCCTCTATAATTATATCCTCTTGATCAATGAAATGAATAGGAGGAGTATAAATAATAGGATAAGTAATAGTTACCTCAAACAAACCACTTGCAAGGAGAAGAAGAAGGAGAATAGGAAACCAAAAATCCTCATGCAAGTCACCAAAAATCATCACAAAGAAGGGAATGAGAAGGAAGGGGAACTGCAGGAACAATATGAGGTAGAGCAATATAGGACTCCCAAAATAATGTTGCAAGTATGTCCCAAACTTCCTTCGGTGACGTGGCATGTGCAATGTGAGACTATAAGTAGTATGAGACATAGAGGTGAATACAACAAAGAGCCCCTACTTGTTTTGTCTCAAACCCAAGTAATGTCTTTCTCCTTAGTGAAGCTTTGTACATGTATAACACCAATAGTGAATCTCCAAAACCATTCACCATCAAATGTATCCTCATATCCTCTTTCCATGTGTCGTAGTTGTTGGTGTTGAGTGATTTGACGGACCATGAAGCCATATCGCAAGAATATTTTCAAGGAGTATGAATGCCTCCCACAAATAGAAACCCCCTTTGTCTCAAGTCACCAACTGAAAAATTGAAAAATAAGAACGTTGCATAAAATCAAGAATGTATCTCGAGAATATAAAAAA
The DNA here is from genome assembly GCA_018340775.1 of Taxus wallichiana var. yunnanensis. NCBI lineage: Eukaryota > Viridiplantae > Streptophyta > Pinopsida > Cupressales > Taxaceae > Taxus > Taxus wallichiana. The sequence goes on along the minus strand of CM031243.1, from coordinate 657,718,235 downwards.
AAAAGATAAAAGGAGATGTGTTTATAAAGAGTAGAACTTGTGCATGCAAAAGTGTGAAATAAGAAAGAAAATCACTAAAAACGTCAAGAAGACCTATGCTTTGACCAAACCCCCAAATTTGGCACTTTATTAATTTCGATGATTTTTATAACAAAAATGTGACCAACGTAAAGAGGATGAAAAATCATCCCCTTTTGAAGATGACGATGCTCAATTCCAAGGAAATTGTTTCTTGTCATTAATGGCCCATTTAAGTTATTTTACACTAAAATATTAAAAAAAAATGCTAGAGGTAAGAAGCAAAAGAGGTCATGTAGCCAGTCATCAAAATCATAATGAAATGAGGAGAAAAGTCTATTTTTCTTGTGAGGGGATATTGGCCTACTACCAAACCCGACCTCACCCTTCGTCTTCGTCAAACGAGTTACAAGGTTTAAATAAGAAAAAAATAGCTCTCTCAACTTTTACAATGCTAATAAATTTTGTTTTTATACCAAAAAATAATAAAAGATATGGTTCCCTCCCCCTTTCAACACCAACTCACATATACATCAAAACCATCATAAAACAAACCCATTTAATTCCCATTACAAAAGCCTATGCAATTAAAAAAATTGCATTGAAATACAATAGGCGGGAAAGTTGTGTTTGAAACGGTCAAAGGAGACCAAGCCGGTGTGAGAGACCCAAGGTTGGTAGTGGGTTCCCAAATTCACTTAGGGCTCGGTTGAATGGCCTAAGTATAGATTGATCCATAGAAGGAGTAGGTGGAGGTGCCTCATCTAGAATCTAGGTCAAGTTGTGACATCTACCGAGTTAGGGCACATTAGGAAATCAAGGAGAATACCGAGTTGGTTTCGCTGAGCTGGAGACAAGAAGGTTGACATCATAGGGGCTGAGATGGGGTCTAAGAAAAATTAGAAGACTAAGAGGAGCTAGGTCATTTGTGCTACATGGTGAACCAACAATATTTTTAGGAGTATGAGATTGCAATGGTAATGAGTCAAGCTTTGGCAAGGTCATTAACGGTCCAAGTGAAGCCAAAGCCAACCGCAGAGGGCACCATCGGGAAGAGTCATTCAAAGTACCAAAGGTTGAACAAGGTTTGAGTACTACACAAAATTGATCAACTTTGAGGATGATGTGAGCAAGGCCGAAAGTGTGAGAAATGAAAAAGAACCACCGAGTTGGATGTGAAGTGGGTTGGGGTGTAGACAATGTTGAGGCCAAGATGGTTCACCACAATGTTGCAGGGTAGGACTAAGCCCACCAAGACCACCATGGAGGCAAGATTTGCATAAACCACGCAACAACCCTTGAAAACTAGTAAATCTACCAAACAATCCACTAAAAATAGTAGTTCTAACAGATTTAGCCCCAATTAACTACTTCTAGCTACAAAATTCCTAGAAAAGTCCCCACAATTAATTTTTTCAGTCACTCAAGAAATTTTGTGATTTTGGAACCCCATAATTTTTAAACCCTCAACTTGTCAATCTGCAAACACCAAAACTCACAACCGCACTAAATCAAGATGGAGTCAAATCCATTTGCACATGAAATGTTAGTTTCACAAATGAAGTATTTGAAATTGTAACCAACTTAATACCAACCAATGTTTTCACTAGCAATGCTCTGAAACCATATTATATTTTCTCGGAGGATCTATGATGAAGAACGTATGCACAAACATTTTTGAAATCAAAATAACTAACAATAAGATACAATATGATAATGAAATCACAAGTGCATAAAAGTGCTCAAGAATGAACTCAAAAATGGCCCACATTACAATATCTCAATTGTAGTGTTCAAATAGGAGTGATGTGTAACTCCTCCATGGGAATATTCCCAGAATAGGAAGGGGTTACATTCTTGGAATAGGAATGTAACTCCTATGATAGACTATGACGTTTTATGACATGTAAAACATGTCATAGTAACTCCTATGAGATTAGTGACACCCAAGCAAGGTGAGAAAATAAAGGTGAGGAATTTCCAAGTAAATAAATATGAGGAAAACAATATCTTACACCAACAATGGCAACACGACCAGGTCTTCGGATAAACATTCATAGTTATGTCACATTGGTGGACTTACTACACTTCACAACATCCCTCTTTTTAGAACTTTATTGAATTTTGTAGCGACATTATTCATTCTAGTAGCGACATTGTTCATTTTAATAGCCTTGTTATACTTTTTGGCATCCTCGCCATTATCAATGGCTTTGCCTTGTAATCAATTCCCATGTTTTATGTTTCAACGACCTCATGATAACGACTTGGGTTTTCCTTGTCTTGAATTTTTCACTTTATGTTTAAACATAAGGATATTTTTGTTATTCCAAAACTACTAAACCTTTGTGTGCGGGTCCTTTATCACTTTTCAAATACAAAATATCAAACAAACAAAACCAAACTTTCATGCTTTTAATTTATAATATTTACTTTACATTTCAATCTATCATATATTTTGATTCAAAATCGTAATTGATTTATTCATTTAGTGTTCAATTATCATATTGGATTTATCTTTGTTTAATCATATAGTTTGTTTTTGTACTTTACTTTCACACATTTTTGAATTGCTCAACATTGGATTAACCTTTGCTTAAATGCATTTATTAGGTGTTTATTTACTTTATGCACTTTGTGTTTGTTTGAACCTCATCTTAACTATGTACGTTCTTCCCTCATGTGAGAAGGTGACTTTCGATCCGAAAATAATCAAGTTTTTATCTACCTGATCTCGGACCCTTGTAGGCTTTAAATATTTTTTGACAATTTGCTCCTTTTAAGTAATCAATTTAAAATTAATGCAAGATAATAAAGACAATTGCACAATGATTGATTACAGAGTTTGGAAATTGCTTATGTCTCTGGGTTCTTTTGAACCGTTCCACTAGTCAAAACTTGTAAGTTACAATAGTACTTTCACAAGAAAACCTAATGGAAACTATTTAGAACCTACTTAGAAGAATAACTAGACCTTCAGATGACAAGGGTGAAATATAGCACCCAACTTCCCCTTTCCTAGCGTATTCGGCAAGCTCTATGGCACCAGCTCCACTGTTCGAATCCTCCGGTTCTCGATCGTCCTTCTAGACACTTCATAACGCCCTATGGCACTCTGGTCGATATTCCAAGCTTCATAATAATTTGGTGTGGCGCTATGGGTCGACTAGGTAGTATTAATAACTCCTAGTCACAATAATTTTAATTTATTATTGCCTAAAAAATAATAGGTCAATAATAATTAAAATAATAATGCCTAAATAAATTAGGACTTCACACAACTATGTCGTTGACATAATATCTAACTCTCCTCTTGGCTCGATCTCTGCCTTTTTGAGCTTTAGGAATGAGCTTCCCATTGTGTGTCGTGTCCTGTGTGTCCATTACAAAGAAATGGGTTCCCTATTTATACAAAAATAGGGCCCTTAAAATAATGTATTAAAAATTATCTAAGGCTATTATTAGCCTAGCCTGTACCTTTTAGAATGGGCTAATATCCCATAGTGGGCGGATTGCACTTTGGATAGGATTAATTTCCCATGGCATACATTTTTGATGGGATAAATACCCATGTTGGCAGATTGTATTTAGATGGGGAATATCCCACATTGGGTGGTGCCTTAATAGATGGGGAATATCCCACATTTTTCGCCAGGTAGGCGTTCACTTTTGAAGAAGCCTTTGCTGGAAAGTGTCGAATTCCGATAGTTCTAAAATTTACCGGTTACCGGATTTTAGATATTTGTAGATTACCGATGCTGTCTTGCTGTTACTCATTTTTTCCTTTCTTAAAATATTATCCCCCGCCATCAATGTGTCTGGTGAAATAGTCAATTACACCATCCCTGCAATAACTGTCGAAAATATCTTCACTCCCTATAAAGGCGGCGTCCATCTTTATCTTCTTGTCCAAGGTTCTGCAAGGAAAAAATTGTGATGAGATGGTGGATGTGTGGAGCGCAAGGATCATTCTGTACATAATACTCCTGGGATTCCTGCGTTAAATGGTGAAATGACACAACAAATATATGGGATTCATCCGTTCATCCAAAACGCCTCTCCTTATCTTTTCTATTGCCATATTAGCAAGGCCGATTTTGCTTATGTTTCAGGATATTTCCATGACTACTTTAGCAGAGATGATCTCCATCAACACAACCCCGAAACTGTAAACATCAGAATTTTTGGTGAATTGGAAGCATTGATTGTACTCTGGATCAAGATACTCGGGTGTGCCTTGCTGAGCAGTTGTGACGTGGAAGACATTCACAGGCACCAATCTGGAAAGCCCAAAATCTGTAACTTTTTCCTTGTAATTTTCGTCCAGAAGAATGTTATTGGATTTCACATCTCTGTGATATATGGGTGGATTGATGCCGTGGAGATAAGCATTCGTCAATGGTTGCTCATGGTTTGACCTGCAGGAGCTCTCATCCACATCTTGTGTTTTTGCTTTTGCAGGTTTCCCATCCAACCTGCATCAACCACAAATTGATAAATATTTAAATCATTGACACCCATGCAAACAATTCTACAGATTAAGATTTAATGGTACAAATATATTACCCAGAGCCGGATCATATCCTTTATGTTTCAGTTCTCTGTATTCCTGGCACATAGCACAAGAGTCGCAAAAACAATGTAACAGAAAATCTCCGCATGGGCTCTCCGTCAAGTTAAATTTGGCTCTCATTTTAGTTCGGTATAAACATGAATAACAACACGCGCACCCAAAAAAAAAATAGCAAGCCATAGATCCCTCCACTTACAACACAGATTGTGTCCACCAATTCATTCATGTTCTATCGCTATCATTGCGGAACAATGCAACGAATCAAAATAACCTCGTTAGAAATTCTACTCCTGTGTTTGTTTATAAACGGAACCAACAATTCCTCCTGACATTCACGGATTTCTCGCATGCGCTTACCTTGTTTTCTATAAAATAATTTGACAACTTAAGGAGGCATTGAGGAGGTGCTCTGCTGCCAAAGATGGAGCCATTTTGAACTACAACTTCCTAAGAGACCTAGTGGCTGGATATCTTAGTTATGGAATTAGAAGCCTACCATTACATGCACCAGCTTGCACCTCTTTATCAACGCCGCTGACTTGTCACATTTCTAGACCATGCAATTTTGAATAGTGGCATTAGCGCTGCTTTTTACCTTTTCTGAGACCAATAGGTCATGGCCAGAGCCATAGTTCTCACCGTAGGCTTGGTAGGCCTCATAGTAGAATGTTTTCTTACTGTACCGTATTCTAGGGAAGTGAACTACGATTATAGTCTCTACTACTTTTTCCCATTTTACCATCTGGGGAAGTATACAGTTAGCTCTCATTACCATTTGACCTATAGCCTTACCCCTTAATGATACACCTATTCATTACCGTTAGCTTTATTTTCGTTTAAATAACATATATATTCCCATAGAACTTGTAATAAAAAAAGTTATAAATAAGGCCAAGGTTGATATTCAAGTTAAAAGAACATAAAATAAAATAAAAAACTTAATGCTTATAGTGCTTTATTAGGAGATTTTCTTATTATTATTGTGAGTGGTTCTCTTCCGTTTGTTATTTTCAGCAATTTGTTAATACTCTTAAAAGTTAGTGTGCATTACAAGTTAGTATAGTGTACAATTTAAGTCTTTATTTGTAGCACTAACAGTGGCTTGACGATTGAAAACTCATTCACATTATTATTTCGAGCATGTTTATAACTACGCCAGAGGCATTCCACCTTTGAAGATGCCCTTACTGGAATGCGTCAAATTCCAGTGAGAGAATTTCCTGCGACCTTTTTTCCAACAACTTCTTCTCCCACATATTTTTACATGGTACTCTACAATTACAGACTTTTGTTTTTTTCCTGAATGCAATAGGTGAGATGTCTTTTCCTATGTATTTTCAATAAACAACATTAAATAGAGAAATAAATGCAACCTACTTCTTCAAATTTCACACGGCTTTGAACCGCCATAAAATGTTTATATATCATGCACACAGGGTGTCAGTGAGGAATTTAACAACGAAAGTGAGGGCTTTGGAGGAAGTCTCGTAAGATGTAAAGAAGAGAGACATTATCAAGTCTGCAATGATCTCCTCGGAAAGGTGTTGTCTTTACTAGATGCGTCAACATGTCATTGTGGATCACTTCCGGATGCTCCTTCCTCTCTTTTATACACTCGTGAATCTTCTTTAGCACAATTTTCCTCACCTACAAATTAATCAAATGAAATGCCCTGCCTAGAAGAGGAAATTGAAAAACAAAATTCAATCATATTAGTAAATGTACCTTAATTCCCCTTCAGAAATCCGGAGAGTCGGGGATGTTGAGGGGAACGGTTATTATCACTCCTGCCAAGTCATCGAGATCCCTGAGTTTATTGATTTCTTTCATATCATCTTGATTTAAGTTGATAAGTTTATTTCCCATCAAATTCAAAACAACCTTATGAATCTCCTCTTGAAGCTACAATTATTTATTGTGATCCTCCCATTTCCGCATACCCAATTCAAAAATATTCTGAATATAGGTGATGGATTCCAAGCTAAGCTTCTCGGCTCAAGAATTTGTTAACAGTGCCATGGAGCTTCCTCTGAAGTTCTTCCCACACGGTGAGGATATTGTATTTTCCAATAATAGTCCTCATCGAAAAAGGTGTTTGTTGTGGAACAACCTTCCCCCATTTTGCAGCACATATTTACTGAACTCGGGATCGACTGTTACCACATTCTTAGATGTTCCAAACAAATGGGTGCAAGTGCAAACTATAAGAAAAGATGATGGATGTCTATTGAAGGGATGAAGTAAATGGAATGTTTGAGTGTGAAAATGTAACGCTAGCTGTAATTTAGATGTTCAATCTGGCTAGCTATAGTGCCACCACAAAAAGTATCATCCAACACCTCTGTCATTGTATTAAGCATTATAATTTTTAATCTAGATTAGGAAATTCTTTGATATTTGTTTATCAATGAAAGAAGACAATCTTTCTCTTAAATATAAAAAACACATTTAACCATGAGTATTTTAATCTTAAAGTGAAGCACACAACAAAAGGTGAGAAATAAATAGAAAAAGGTTATGTTGATAGATTCACACACTATTGTGAATAACTCCAAATCTGTCAAGATCTCAATGTAATAATATCAAACTTATTATTGTGGGATTGGTAAGTGTGGTTCATTATGGTGTTTTCGTAGAATTAGTTCATTATGCTCCATTAGCCCCACTGCATATTTACATCTTTCCTGGCATAACTTGCGACTCATGAGCAATTGCTAGTAATAAACCTTACCTCCCCTCCTTTCACGTGGGCTTCTCCATGCATGGGCCTTTGCCCCACCGCTTCACCTGTCCATGTGGATGCCTTCATAAGTGTGGGGGCAGCTAATATTTAATGTGCCCATTGTGTAGGCCAAGCGCTTAACAAGTTGGGATGTCTATCCATGTGGGTGGCAATGTGGTCTCACCGAGATAATAATAATTTGACCCATACATTGTGGTATAGAAAATAATTAACTCGGTCATTAGTTCGATGTGTAACTCAATCCATAACACATAGTCCACTTGTCATCTCTCGATAGGAAAATCAAGCAAATTTGATTCGTGGTGACACGGTGCCATTAGTCAAATATTGACTAGTTTACGAGTTGACTTTCCCGTTGGTGAACTTTGACCAGGACATAACTAGAGCTCCCGATGTCTCATTTTTCGCGTTCTCATAGTAGATGGAAAGCTATTAAAATGATCTTCTGCACTAACATAGTTTAGGGATGTTTATGGAAAATTTGATATAAAAAATGATCCCATGATCACTTTGGGAACCGAAATATTTATATATCTTTTTACCTTTTTAGGGTTCAATGGCTTAGACTTCATCACCAATTCATATGGACAAAGTTAGTGTTTTGGGAGCTATATAAATTTTTTTGAGCCGAGTTGTTTTTAGCTAAAAATAGTTAACTTTTACATGTCTCTTATGAAGTGAGAAAGAAGGTGCATTTTCTTCTAATACTCGAGCCTAAACATGACCCTATAGGAAGCAACTATCATTTTTGGCCAAGCTTCAATGAAATAAATGGAGTGAAGGCAGGGGGTATTTGACCTTTCAAACCACACCACTAAACAACACTTCCAAATTTCACATACTTATGCCTCACATATCTAAATGTACATTCAAGACTCCCCTAAAAGCCTTATTAGCCTAATTACATGGCGAAAATATCATAGGTTGTGATTTATTAATTCATGATTACATCTTGTTTGAAAAACTTAAAGCACATTACTCTGCTCGTTTCAAATCTTGACTATCAAAATCAACAAGGAGAAACTCTATCCAAGTCAAACCTTGTTTTAGAAATCAAGCAAGGTGAAGCTTTGTTTTTGTTGAACCATGTTTACATTCAACAACATTATCTAAAACACTATTAAAATTCAATCATACTTTCAAACAAAACAACCCAAAACTCTTTCAAAATCAAACCAACTTCTTAAATGTCTAAAATTAATTTTATTTATCTTGGTTTATCAATGCAAATAAGCCATTACACGCCACAATTTACCTTGTATACCTTAAATGATATAAACCAATTCAAAATCCTAAGTCAAATTCTAAATATCAATTTGTTACACCTTTTGCCAAAAGTTACCTAGAATTATGATTTAACAAAAATAAATCTTAATCGGAGGATTGGAATAAATTAGAAACATGAAATATACCAACATAGGATGATAAACAAGTGCATCTAACAATAAGATTAGAATGAATTAGCTAATATTTGGCTATCTGGATTGGATCTAGATTAGATTGACGATGGAATAGGCTTAGTCTTTGGATTGTATGTGCTTCATTTAGAAAATAGTGATCCAAAAGTTAACTGGATAATACCACCCAAAAGAGGACATGATTGCTTAGGTGTTATTGTTTGAATTGGGTGCTAGTGTCCTAGTAGTAGGTGTAGATATTATTCTTTCGGTGTTTGATAATGTCATCTTCACTTCACTTTTTGTTATATCCACTTTGTTATAGGGTTCTCTTGTGGCACTTGTACTCTACAAAACAAAACCTAACTACCTGTACAAGACTCAAACACACATTAGACTAATTAAAGTATGCATATGCTTGAGTCGACTGGTCTTAGTGGTCACCCTTATGTGATTTTCACTGAGCACCACACTACATTTCAAACTCGATGTAGTTTTGGCGTGCATCTCGTGATAGAAATTGTGTCCCTTCAAGCTAGGTTTCCTTTTTACAAGTTGTACCAAGTTAGAATACTACAACTACTTTTCCCCCAATATGATGTGTGTTATGGAATTCAAATTTTCCCTACCTATACAGTGAATAAATGTAGCCCAAATTAAATCCTTAAGTTACTCCTTTTTCCCAAGTAGTAGATAGAAGTAATAGCCCATGGCCCCCTTAGAATAGTTAGTAGGTTGTGTGTGTGTATTATGATACCTTTACTTGAATTTCAACATTAACAACACTATAATATGGCCCAAAGTGGTCCATACAAATTTAGACAAGTTAAACAAGTGATGGATCATTTTAAAACATAAGAACACAAGTGAAGGGACGAGAGAACCCATGTGGGGACAATAACATTGGCCACTACTGTTGTCCCTCACCGGGCAATCATGTCCAAAACTTTGAAGATAAATTAGAAAATGCTTAGCTAAGTAAAACATTGTGTGATGTCCAAAAGTAACAGGATAATTCCATAAAAGTAGAGGATGAAAGCATGGAAAGGTAAAATAATGTCAATGTAAAACAAAACAAGTGTTATCAATGTCTAGTTTTCTCACTTAAGAATCATGCATATAACGACATACTAGAGGCATAATGTAATAATAATAAGTGCATAATTTTGTGTCTACAAATTCTCTAAATAAAACCAAATAAAAAACCTAGGTCAAATTTCAAACCTCAACACAATGAACCTATTAAGTTCCTAATCCATATACATCATGAACATAACACTTTCTCGTATGGATCTCTTGTTTGCTTGTCTAAATATGAGATTAGTCTTGTAAACCATAGTGAAAAGGAAGAGGGACCACTTGACATATTTAAGAATAATCCAACTCGGGTAGACAACTTTCTATTTCAAAATAAAAACAATATCGTTCTTTGGCTAGTCAAATTAGGAGCTAAATTTCCCACCGAATTTGATCTCATTTTCCTTACAAACATGATTCATGAGGAAGACTAAAAAACTATCCTTTTGATGTCAAAGAAGACATCTTAAAGTTAGGCCATGTGTTTACATATGGAACCAAAGAACAACATAAGGAGGAGTCCAATGCAAATATACCTCTTAAATCTTATAAAACAATGCATAATCAAATACCCTTTATAAGGAAAAGATATGAAAAAGAGAAAGAGGTTTAAGACCAACCTCATACCCTTTACAATGAAGATTTAACCATCCATGGTCAAGTGCAAACTTTAATTTGTCAACTAACAAGTATAGCTTCTCACATATACACAAAGAAACCTATGACAACTTATTAAGTATAAAAAACTAACAACCATAGTGGAGAAGCCTCCAAATCAGATCACATAGACATCCCCTCAACAACCACCCATGGGAATTCATTCGATCACTTGAATAACATTCGATGAAAGACACATTGACCATATTACACAAAACTAATAATAAGTAAATTAAGAAATACCACTTTGAGGAGTTATGTCCCTACCCCTTTGACAAGGTAATGTTGTAAGTCCCCTTCCCTCCGAGATTTTATTTTCCTAAGTTTGAAAAATGTCAATGAAAAGAGGGATTCTCCAGGTCATGTCAAGGAATTCTCCACATTTTTTTAAAAAGTCACATACAATGAAAATTACCTTATAAGATTGTTCTCATCCAGTTTAGGAGGTCAATCCATAGAATTATACCCCCATATCCCCAAAGGGTTAATCACAAAATTTACAAACACATCTCGAGAATTTTGTTAGGAACTTCTCCTTCAATATGGAGAGCGACATTACAATGTTGGAAATTTTCATTGCAAAACAATATAACAATGAAAACATCTCTACATTTCTATAGTGGTGGAGGGGCTTAACAAGTTTTTCCCATGCTATATCATGGAAAAATAATTACTTAGAATATTTGTGCCTAAATTACACCTGAAATAGCCTTCCACCTTCGGATACATTGTGTAAACATGTTCGAGTAGGTTATAGAAAAGGAATTCAAATAGAGAAGGATCTTCTAGAAAAAGGATCCTCAAAACCTTTAACAAATAATACAACAATAAGCCCAATGAAAAACCAAAGTTTTTCAACAAAATTAAAAATTTATAGGTGATGTAGTGACATATTATAAGCATATCCAAGTAGTGAAAAATACCCCACAAATGACTATTGCTCGGGATGCATAAACAAGACAAAAAACTTAGATAACACACATTAGTGGGTGAATATGTATCTTTTGTATTCCATCATCTCGAATAAGGAAACATGATTACATTTTGAAACACAATGTCATTCGATGAATCAAAACCCAAAACCACATAGTCAAGGAAAATGAATACTTGTAGACACTCAAATTTGGTAATTCTGGTCTTTGACGCTACTAGTCTTGACATTTCTCTCTTGTTCAAACAAGTACACTTTACCCATTCTCATATAATACATCTCTAGGTCTCTGTCTTAGCTTTCTTGATCTAACACGCTCATCTATCAATAGTTTCGAGAATTAAATGCATGAAACCCAATAAGACTATCCATTTGTTAACTTCCAAACTTCACACTTCAAATTATCCCTAATGGGTCAAAAACATATAGTAGGGGATGAAATGTTTATACGGTCTTTACCCTAGTGTAAGGTCTTGACCCTGTTCACTTTGGTACCAAACTTTAAGTTACACCTTATTCTTTGGGTCACTTACTCCTCCTCAGTAATCCTTTGTAGCTTAAATCACATTTGGAAGCATATATAATCAAGTGAATGTATTCCTATTGCAAAAACTGGCACAAAAGGAACCCAAAGCTCCATACACTCTAAAAATACCTTAGCACATTCATTAGGGAAACAATATCTACAAGTTGAAATCTTCCCACCAAGTCTAAGGGACTACTTCCCACATTTTCAAACACTCAAAGTCACTCACTCAAGTATATTTGTAAGAGATAAATTCAAGTCAAGTTTTGTTAAAGGAAGGATGTCAAATCTAATTTTATGGCAACTAGATATGACATGCTTTAGTGGATAATGACATGTGGTTTGATGCCTCTTGAGTAGTGCTAATGTTAGTAGTGCAGCACGGGGTGCCTACAACCTAACTAATGTTTATTTTGCATGAATTAATTAATGGTTAGGGTTTAAAATATTGAGAAGAGCATTTAGAGACCCTTACGGTGTGAGCGATAATGACCAAAAAGAGTGATAAAGAGAATCGGACAAGTGACAAACCGAAAATCCAAAAACCACAGGTTTTGAGGAGTACAAAATGATATAAAGAGGTTAAGACCATAAATATATTCCTTCCCCTATTGTACAATTTTGTCCAAGGATATTTTCAAATAACGATTCTAGTTATGAAGTTTTTTGGGTCTAGATACCCTATTGCAACATCCGAGATCACCCAAATTTGCCCTAATCACTTGTAATAAGCTAAGTGCACTTAATCCCATGTATTTGTGAGTTTGTATTGCATTGTGTACATTTGTTACAAGTATTAATGTGTTATTATGATATTGAATGGTTAATGTTAGAAGTTAATTAGTCATAATAACCCCCTGTAGCTCCTATTTCATTCTTTATTTGATTATAGTGTAAAAACCCTAATCAAACCTAAAAAGGGTGAAAATAATACTATGATTATCATCATGTAAATGGTCATTCCACTAACCAATGCATGAAATTTCAAATCTACATCCATGACCTAGTAGATTGTGAGGATATTGAACTAGATACACAAGAAGCCCCCAAATCATAAAACAACAAGCTAGGGATATACAAAGATCCACCGCTTAAACACAAAAAAAGATGAACAAAAGCCATATTGAGGTGAAATTTTTAAGGTAATAAGATAGATCATGTTACCCTTAACACTTCACACTCGTTTAATTCCCTCATTGACTACATCCACCCCATCGCCAATCAAGTTTCGGTTATCAAAATAAAAACTCAAGAGTGTGTTCTTACAACATGATGTACGTGCATCACTATCTTAAGACATCCTCTTCTTACTCTTTTAGAAGGTCATTATGATTTCTTATAACATCTTAAGAATACTCCTCCTAAAATTTCCATCTTAGTTCTTCTCAAAATATCTAATGCTCACAAATACATCCTCTATAAGACCCTTTTAGAGTTAAAAATTACCACATACATTGAGCCTTCACACTTCCAAGCCTTGGTAGCATAAATCACCCCATCTCGATCAAATCATTTTTATCCAAAGTAAGGTTCCTTCATAACATTGTATCCATAATTTAACTTTGTATATCAAGGTCATTATTACCCAAAGTAAAATCAAATGGATTTTCCTTGACAATGATCTGGCCTTGACATTTGTACTCTGAAGCTTATGAAATTGTTGGGTCATACCCACACGAGTTGGAACCTAATGTCATAGCTTTTAAGGATTATGATAACACTAAAATGTACTCTACAAGAACTATCTGTAACACCCACAAAATGACACACCAAAACCACATTAATCCTCATAATTATTTAGGAAAATTTACGTGATTTTTTTAAAGATTATGCAACGTTACTAACCTTAGATTTCACTTATTTAATTTCCTTTACTAACCCAAAAAAATTACATCTCATTACTTAGAAAACTACGGTAATGATTAATATGTATAAATATTTTAATTGCATTAATCAAGGTTTAAGCTACATTAATTTCACTTACTAAAATCTCACTTACTAGCTACTACACTTTGTCACGCAGTTACTAGCGGTGACTACATCTTCTAAAACATTCTTCTGAGGCACTAGGTAGTGGTTACGGGTTCTTTGATAGTTGTTGCGAACCTTTGGCGGTGGTTGTAGGTTGTTGGATAGTTGTTGCGGGCACTGACCAATAGATGTGGGCTGCTCGGACATGATTGATGCGGAGTCTTGGGTAGTGCACTGCAGGTTCTTTAGGTAGTTCTTTACGGGCACTAGCCAATGGTCACAGCTGTTTGGACAATTCTGCGGGCACTAGGTAGTGGCTACAGTCTACTAGGCAATTGCTAAATGTATTTTTATTATTATTTTATTAATTCATTCTCGTTTCTATTTTTTTACATTAATTGTGTTCATTAAAACTCATTCCCTTATTTTCCACGCATCCCATCCATAAGTAGTTTTATTCCATTTTCCCAAAATCTTCACGAGTTGAATTAATTATATAAATTTAAACCATATAGTTTTAATTAACTCCTTACGTTAACTTACTTGGGAGTAACAAAATTTAATCTAATTATTTAAATTATCCCAGTAAGTTAAATAATAAATTTAACCATTTTAATTTATTTTGCCAACACTTTCATCTTACCTAGAAATATCAGGACTAAGTGATTAAATAATTTTGGTCATTAAAAATTTTTACTTTTCTTGGTAGTATAAATCTATATGAGAGAATCTAAGGTCAACCCAAAAACATACCCTTAAGACAATCGTCATATTAAATTAAAATATCCATGCCATAATGTTTTTTTTAATAAAAAAAAAAAAAACTTTTGACCACCCTAAGTTAAATAATTCCAACATACTCGTGCTACACATTTATTTATTTGATTCATAATTAAAACAACAATGTCACATAATAATTTAAACTCACCATGACTCGTTTATAAAACCCTTTGAAAACCGTGACTTATCTTGAGATTTACATGTTGGGTTGTGATGATATTTAAAGGGTTTTTAGATTCATATGTTATAAGGAAACTGTTCAATTTTGGGAAAACTCGAAGATATTTTAGGAGAAATTAATTTTCTAAGATCAATGTAATTTGATTCTTACATAGACATTTCCAGATTAAAACTACTCTGAAGATCGTGGTGTATCTTGAGATTTATATGATGGGTTGTTATGAGATTTAAAGGGTTTGTAGATTCATATGTTATAAATGAGCTATCTAAATTTTAGGAAAACCAGAAGATATTTTAGGAGCAGTAAAATTTCTAAGATCGTTGTAATTTGATTCTTACACAGGCATTTCAAGGTTAAAAACTTCTCTAAAGATCATGGCGTATCTTGATATTTACATGTTGGGTTGTTATGAGATTTAAAGGGTTTGTATATTCATATGTTATAAATGAGATGTCTAAATTTTAGGAAAACCCAGAAGATATTTTAGGAGTAATGAATTTTCTAAAATCACTGGAAGTTGATTTCTATGCTGAAATTTCTAGATTTTTGCATACAAATTTGAAGCAGATTTATAATTACTTCCATCTTTCCAATGAGTTATATATTTCAGATAAAACAACATTTACAACAAGAATAAGAGATATCCATTTTCCAACATTCATATATTCATTTACAAACAACTTTTACATTCCTCACTTTTCCCAAATCTTCATAATCGATATACAACCAAGTAGAGCTCTTTACCATACAATTTTACAAGATTTCATTACATGATTTACAAACTTTCCACTTTAAACAATGGGATAACAAATTGAATCATATACAACAAAGGGCTATCAACAAGGCCAAATATCCAAATCTCTTATTCGCATGACTTCTCCAAGGTAGCTCCAAATCTTGCTATCTTCAACTTTTCACCACAAGGATCACAAAACAAGGAAGGGGGAGTAGGCAACGCTCTCCGCCCAACCTTAAATCCATTAAGAGGAGAATTCATCCCCTTAATGGCCCCCGAGCCCCAACCAAGGAACCATGAGGAGCATTGAGCAACAATGACAACTTTCAACAAAGTGGCTTCACAACAACACACACATACAAGACTTTCAACTCAACCAAGACAACACATTCAACAAATTTACACATTCACAACAATACAAATGTTTTAAGATCAAACCAAATAGAGCAAGGGTTATGGGAGACCACCTCCTTATGCCTCCCAAGTGAAGTGGGAGTCTTACCCTAAGCCTCCAAGTGCACAAAATAATCACACAAACTCCTTATCTCTCCCTTGCAAGCATGCAACAAAACCATGATTTCCTTTTCACTCCCCATAGGTAAGACTCTCATTCACACTCCCACCAATTTGCATGTCTCACATAAACTCTTTTTCCCTCCCCAATGGTCCCATAAACCCTTCTCCCACACCCAACTAAGGCCTACTACCCAACCAACACCCAAACATCTTCACAAGGCAAAACAAACAATTTTACAAGCACAACATTGCATACAAATAAACACAATAACATAATAAAAAAATTGGAGAGCCTACCTCTCCATCAAGTTCCAGAAAAATTTTACAAGCCTCTTCAAATCCGAGGCAAGCAATTTTCTAAACACTCCAAAAAGCTCTCATTTCCAAAAGTGCACAAGAAGAGAAAAGAACAAGTAACCCCCATTCCAACCAAAAATCACCAATAAATAGAAATGGAATGTGAGGATGATGAGGTGGCTCCATGTAGGATGTCACTTCATCATTCCTCCATCCCCACACTCAAGTCAACACACCAAGACTAAGAAAATCAATGCACATACAAAGGACTATGACAACCCACATGGCTCAAAACTTGCACACCATGCTTTCAAAGGACCTAATAAATTGGGGTAGAAAGAAAGTGCAATAATTTTCCTTCTTTTACACTCAAAAATGGACAAAGAAGTCAAAAATAAGCTTCCCAACCCATAGGTAGGGTTGTTGGGTAAATTTAAGAGGCATGAGACAAGCCTTGCTTGTCCCACAAGCCTCCAAAAATGCCCCCAAGTCAAAATCCGAATTTTTAATTGGTGGTGGAGTAAAAAAATCTCAAATCAACATAAATTTTACTTACACAAGGACCACCAAATATCATCATAACTATTTTTCACATCCTTAATTTGGTTAACTAAAAATAAGAAGGGTTAAGTTTAATTACACCCATTTACAACATGCTAATAAAGTGACAAATTTCTAAATTTTAAATACACAAAACATAAATAAAGCACATACAAAAATTAAAGAAAGGGAAACAATTCACCCCATGGCCACATATGTGAAGTCACCCCCATGGGAGACCTCCAAACTAGACATGCAAAACACTACACTATAACAACATTACGCAAGTTGTCAAATTTGGCCTCGTTGCTCAACACCCAACATCCTTATGTGGTTGGTCCCCTATCCCCTTCGATGTATGTGATCAAAGTTCCTACACACAACAAAATACCTCTCTAGCCTTTCGACCGTATTAACAACATCGAGACAATATACATATAAGATCAAAAATCATCATTCGACATTAGCAATTCTATTATCCATCAATATATCAAAATCTAACCCTAACATCCATGAGATTATAATTCTACTCAAAACATCTAGAGTGTAATGTGTCAGTATAAAATCCAAATCATGTAAATCAACATATATCAAATTGTCTAACATCACTATCTAGTGCATCATAATAAAATGTAAACCACATAATGTCAATAGTCTAAATATCAGTATAATCTATCATCTACTGACCAATGTATCGTAATCACAATGTCTAAATATCAGTCCAACAGTATCAACATCAAAATGAAATAGCATCGAAGAGGAGTGGTCACTACACTATCACTTTACCTTTAGAAGTTGGGTCTATCACACATTAAACCCATCTTATGTCATCGATTTGGAACTCCCATATAACATTATCACTTTGGCTAACCATCAATTCATACCATGCAAGTTATTCCATCCACATTTCATCAATTACACTATCAGTGCCAAGATCTCACAATCCTAGATAACCCACAACCCTTTACACTCTATAAAATATTGACCAATCAATATCACAAGGCATATGCTTGCCCATGTACTCGAGATTAATTTGGATCCAAAATTAGAGGCTTTCACCTCTAATATTCATCTTGATACCCTATCCCTTCATCTAAATAATTTAATACATCCACATCTACCTTAACCCCTTGGAATAAAAATCATAGATCACTAGCATCGGTTACGAAAAATATGACCTTCAATAAGTCCTCATCCACAACTTGCCCTTATCACCCAAAAATCGTGGTAGGCCCAAATTCATTTCAAGTAACCAAAATATAATTACTTTAGAAACTTTATAAAGGAGATTTCCTATCTAATATAGTGGAAATTTGGGGTGCTTAAAGTTATCTAACTCTCCCTAAACCATTATAGTATGGAAGATCTTGTCAAGAGCTTTCGAACGATATATGGATTGTGGAAAATGGAGATCGCATGCAAAATTTATCGCTCACTGAAGTTCTAGCTCAACTAGTGAAAATGAGCACACGTGTCGAGATGACATGGACTTGTGCAAACTCGCAAAGTGGACCAATCAACTTGTGACAAATGGAAAAATGGTGTAAAATAAGTTTTTAGGGTTTTTAATTTCTCCTCTGGTCTTCGACACTCGTGTTTAAAAAAATGGGTTGCTCTATTTGTTGGCTAGGGGCCCTCGGCCAGGTTTGACACACTATTTTTTAGGAGGGGTGCCTTTGCCTCCTATTCTTCATATTAGCTTGGAGACAATTTATTATTTATACACCATATTTTCTATCCCACCATGTATGTGGGACTAAATTGCCATATTTTAATAAATTATGCATTGCTCGCATTATCCACCTATTATCTAAGCATTACCACATCCTATCCATGTTCTAACTTAAGTGCTTCACACATTTCCACAACACATCATATGTTTGCCAAAGGGCATCCACAAACAAGCATAAATACTTCACATATAGCCGAAGCGCTTATACTCCCCAATAAAAGTGGCTCTTAAGCCAATGTAAAATAGCCAATGCCCTTTTATTTAAAATCCAAGGTTGCTCAACCGCCCATGCATGTGGGATAAAAGGATTACTTGGCAAATGTAGGGAGGGTACAAAGCACTTGGAGGGGGATTGGCCTCGTGACATGCAATGAAAAGGGTTAGTTCCTTTGCTAATGTGTCATGCCTTTACAAGTAGTATGTAAAGGGGACTTGGTGGAGGAATGTGTATATTCCCTTAATGGACAATTTATGAACATGGTCATTTTGACCCACTAAATGGCATTTGTCATGATTTTTGCATAACTAGAGATATGTTCAAAATGTCCAGATGATCAACCTGACTTGAAATTTCCTTATTGGTCTTCGTTTGACATTGTTTTGAAATATTTTTCCACCGCTTTTGACGTAGAACACGGGAAATGGATTGTGCAAATGCTATAGGAAGGTGGAAGACATTGTTGATCAAGTTCGATTCTTTCAAAGGTCGATAGGCATATTTTTATAGGTTTATGATCCATTATTCTTTGTAAGTTTTAATCATTATGTTTGCAAACTGATTTTTAATGGATCGGAAGGTGTTTTAAGCTATCCCCGAGATGTAGCTCGATCCACGCATGAACTCATTATCAATTTTTGAGTGTGTGTTCAGTTTGAATTTGTTATTTCTTATTTTTCATAGATTTTAATTAATTGGGTGCAATTATAACATTTTACACTCTTTCAAAAATTGTATTTTAATCCTTTTGATCGTGCAAACTGGAAACGATTGATGAGTTTAAAATCATATTTTTCTTTTAGTTTTGGA
Source organism: Taxus wallichiana var. yunnanensis (assembly GCA_018340775.1). NCBI lineage: Eukaryota > Viridiplantae > Streptophyta > Pinopsida > Cupressales > Taxaceae > Taxus > Taxus wallichiana. The sequence goes on along the minus strand of CM031243.1, from coordinate 657,698,533 downwards.
CACATTTTAAATCAAATTTTAATAAATTCATATTTCTTAAACTTGAGGAAAATGATTATTTTTAAAGTATCCATTTTTGCAAACAATTTAAACATGGGGTCGGTGTTATTTTATGGATCACTATCATAGGAACTCCTTAACACTTCATACACTACACTATCACCCGATGAGAACTATTCACCTTGTTATCAATACTCGCAGATGTCATCCCCAACAATGATGTATGTTATGTATTATCATAACTATGAATACGCCAAAAATGGACAGGTGTTTGTGAACCTATCCCGACACATGAGAAGATGGCCCATTATGACATCGACATTGAACCATATGGTGTCACACCTACGAAGTCGATGCCACCTCTTCTAAACATGAAGAGGAATCTTCCAATACTAACATCAAACTAGGGTCTCCTTGTATAGTGAACAAATGCATTCCCTCCATAAACCTCTTCTTCTAAATTGTCATCTCGACATTAAACCAATCCCGCCCTAAACTTGAAATGATATCTCCTCCCTTATCGATTGGGACCAACAAGATCACATAGTGATAGATTCCTTTATGAATAAGGAAGATATTATAGATTTTATGGGACTTTGGAATGACATCTCATCAAGGGATCACAAGAAGGGATTTTTATTGACCTAGATGTATGTGCATACTTTATGGAGGATCATGAGTTCCATGATCAACAAAAGTGAAATTTTTAATAAATTAAAAAAGCAAAAAAATTAAAAACCCAAAGTCCCATAAAGAAAACATATTTGAGGCGCTAGCATACAAAAATAATAAAATAAAAAAATAAAATCAAAGTGTCCATTATATTGGTGAAAATCTCTCGAGACACCAATAGATGAGGAACCGAACCTCCCCTAACATTACACATATGGAGGATGGTTCTAAACTTCTTATCAAAGAGATTATTGATATCAACATTTGCATATAGAAGTACAACATAAAATTGTTTTGGAGCTTCACTCAATCCTCATGAGTAGAAAAACTTTGTTTCCCTCTTATGAGAATTTTCCGATGTCTTCACATTATCTTATGTAGATGTGTCAAGGTTAGATCCTTCCTTAGTTGTTCATAACTTGGTCATTTATGAATCAACCAAACCTATCAAACACAAACTTCACAAGATACACCCTAAATAGCTCTTCTTATAAAAAAGGATATCTAAAAGCTACTAGAAATTTGGTTTATTAGATCTATCGACTACTCGAATGGATATCTAAGATAGTACATGTTAATAGGAAGCCAATAGAAATCAAACTTTATACAAATTTTAAGGATATTGACAAAGATTTTCCCAAAGATGACTCCTAGCTTCCTAACATTGATATGATTGTAGACTCAACAACAAGACATGAGATGTTATCTCTCATGGATGTATTTTCTAATTACAATCAGATCAAAATTATAAAGAGGACTGATACAAGTCAACTTTCACTACACCTTGGGACATCTCTGCTTATCAAGTCATGCCTTTTGGCATGAAAATGTGGGAGACACTTATTAGAGATCTATAATAGTTATATTTCATGACATTTTACATGATATAGTGTAAGACTATGTGGATGACATACAATAAAAATTAAACCTAAGAATAACATCATGTTATCCTCTAACCCATCTTTAAAAGGCTCCAAGAATATAAAGTCAAGTTGAACCCCATGAAATTAATGTTTTGTGTCACGTTAAGAAAGTTAATAGGGTTCATTATATCCTAAAGATGTTGTTATCATGCTAAATATATATCATACAAAATTGAAAATTTTCGCCATGACAACTAAGCCCACCATTTGAAAACCTATTCCCTGGTCATCATGAACCCTTACTCTAGTCACCCATCACTCACACATAGTCTCTAGGTCTATGTCATACTCATTCTAGCTAAGAGGGAAGTGTTAACATCGTTTTCAAGAGTGTTTCATGTGCAACATAATGGATCCAATATAATTACATGTTGAGAGTAAGCTTAGATGGAATAGTGCTCTCCGAAGCACTAAATTGGCTAGTTTTAGCCATATTGTAACATAAGGACATCCTCTAGAAGTTGACTAGGAAAATTCAACTCATTTGAGATTTTTGTAGGAGAGAAATTAAGTTATCCAAGGTAGTTTAGGGAAAATATATGGAAGCATTATGTCGGAATAACTTAAGCAAAATGCAATCATTTTGGGTGTAGGGAATGAAGGCTTCAATGGATAAAGCCACCTTGTTCTGAAGATTCTAGGAGTTCTAGGAGGATTCAGGAGATAAAAAAATATGCAATGGAAATATGTTAGAATCCTCTACATGATGGGAACATTAATTTTATTCCAAGAATTCAAAATATTCCATGTTAATCTAAGAGACTGCAGATTGCACCTTCAAGGAAAAAGTGGAAAAAACTTTGAAAATCAATTTTCGACAGAAATGTCTCTTTAAAAGTGGTTGATATGATCTCAACAAGTGATTTTCAATCAAAAACATATAAGGTTTTTCCCCAAAACAACATTCCATGCTCCCGGGTAGAAAAAGCACTCCCAATGTTCTAAAATGGAGTTGGTGGGATGACATCAACAAATGAAAAAGATGTGAGCACACTTTTTCCCAAGGTTAAAATGGACATGAGGGAAAAATAATTGTGCTCTCCCATCCACTAAATTAGTTTCATCACTTAAACAACAACTTGGAGTGTTAGAAGGTGCATGTGAGTGTTTCAAGTTCTCGGGTCCCCTTCTCATGTTCCCAAGACCCTTGGCACATTTTCGATCTTGGTGTGTCTCCTTGAGATTTTTCCCAAGGTGAAAAGGGACATATGGGATACAAAAGTATGTTCCCCGTGTATTGATTTGGTTATGACACTTAAGTGACAACTTGAGGTGATATAAACATGAAAAATTGTTCCCACTCAAACTTGGCCCCTTTCTCATGTTCCCAAGACCCATGGAACACTTTGGGAGGATGTGTGTCCCCTTACACTTTTCCTAAAGTTGTAAAGGGACATTGGGGACACAAAATTGTGCTTCCCCATGATGTTTCTCTTCCTGCAACTTGTAAATCATCACTTTCACCCCTAGGAAGCTGCAAACTTGCATCTTACTCAAACCACTTCCCCTCTCCTCATGTTTCCATGAACCATGACACATTTTTCAGAAATTGATGTCCCCTCACATTTTACCAACAAAAACATAGACATGGGGGACATGAAAAAACGTTCCTCCCTCACCCATTTAGCCGCTAAACATGTGAAAGACCATATTATAGCTCAAAAAGCCATTTTTAGCACCTTGCATCTCCCTCAAACTGCACCACATCTTGCCACTTGTCAACATCATGTGAAAAGTCAAATTTATTTCCCCTTTTGTGCCTTTGGACCTTTTTTGTCCTACTTTTTATGGTGCAACCACACTCAAACTCTCCCTCCACCCCAGTTAACCTGTTAAGTCAAAGTTGAGTTAAAACTTACACATTTGAATGAAATAAATCCAAATCTAAAAAAACTTAAACATTTTGAATTTCAAGAGCTATGCTTATTTCTCCCCAAAAATCATTTTTTTCCTAGTGATGTTGCTGAAATTTTCCAGAATTTCCAAGCTCCAAAACCGCACTTGCTCATATTTCACATCTATACACTCGAACTTTGCAAAAATTCGTTAGTGCACTCCTCCCAAAAACACATTCAAATTGAATATAATAGAAAAACCATTGATGCTCTATATAATTTTCATAATCCATAATAATTTTGTTGTCGTGTTTCCTTTTCATATCTATGGAGTTCTGGTGAATAAAATTCCTTAAAAGCTGTAGTAAAATGTCCCGAGGTAAAACCTAATCTTTTGAGATGAGTTTAATTCCATTTCGACACCTAGAAGACCTTTGTCTAAAAATAGTAAGTTGTTTAGATTCCTCATATCTAAATGTAGTAATTTTCCAAAATAGTAAACCTTCGGTGTTCATGTTGCTCCTACTAATTAAAAATCATCAAAAACAAGAAATTCTAAAAAATACTAAAAATAGCCATCCTAGACAAGACTTGCTAAAAATAGAAAGTCTTGTAAACAGCTCACGTCACTTATATCATTTCACATTCCACCTATCTCATTTATTTTTTCCATCATGAAAGTCAAGTATTCGGGTCTAGAACCAATCTTAACATTAATTGATGAATACCCCAATATGGGGGACAATGATATCACCCAGATGGACTTGAAAGACACGAAAACTAGAATGTTGAACGAGCCACGAGGGGAAGTGGAGGAAAATTCACTCTCGATTAGATCATTCAAGGCGGGAGGTCAACCAATTTCTATTAAAAACACTAAACTTATCTTGGCATGTGCACAACATTATGATCCAAACACCAATAACTACATGGTTGTCATAACCAAGGAGTTTGCTTCAAAAAAATGAGTAAGGAATAAATCACATTTACAAGGCTATGCAATATTTTCATGGATCAAAAAGGATGAAATCCCTAATGACTTTTAAAAACTTAGTCTCAATGTGAATTTCAAGACTGTGTGTTTCAATTCATCCTAACATTCAAATAAAGGGGTCATCATGTTTAAATAATACGGACCTTGAAAGGAAAGTGAGATCAAACAGGGTCCATAAAGGTGATCCCCAATTCTCACTCATTGTCTCAAGATCTAGCATGGGAATGTGTTTGATGAGTATGATGGTGAATGTGGAGTTTCTTCTTTCCCCATTTTTAGAAGAAGACCTTTTCAATAAGGAAAAAGTGGAAAAGAAGGTGTTTGGGTCTCCTAAGGTTGATTTCATCCAAGAGGGAGATATATTTGTCACTAAGGTACATTATAAAGTTCAAGGATGTCACAAAGAGGAAGGTGATGATCTCCACATTCAAACTCCAAACTTGTGTTCAAATCTCTTTCTAAAAGGAGGGACATCATGTGAATGACACTATGTCAATGAACATGTCGAATAAACTAGTGTGTGTAAGAGATTGACAATTGAACCACATGCTACTAAGGTACCCAAGATCATCATAATTGAGTTGTTCGAGCAATGATCTTAGGTTCACAATAGTGTATATCTAATGTTAGTGTTTTTGAACACTTATTCAATGCTTTAGAGTGTGTCCACATATCAAGGGAAGAGGAAGTTGCAATCACAATGTTTCAACTCAACAATAGGTCAAAGGAAAAGAACTTCATACTCAAAGTATTTTCCTAAGATTCTTCAAAAGCATGCTCCTCATCAACAGGCTTCCTTGTCTCCAAATTTTCACTTTCTCTCTTCTTCTCTCTCCCCCTCCCTCTCTCTAACATTCTATTTCTCCATTGGGAATGTAATTTTTCACTCTTTCGTCTTATTCACTTAAGTGACTTAATGTTGTATTGTAAATTCCCTTTTTAAAAATAAGAAAAGGACTTAATTTCATTCATAGGGAATGTGAAAGGTTATAAATGGTGGTGAGATGAAAATTCACATGGGGGAGAGGAAGAGACATTTTAAGCTATAAATTGGGATGGTTTCTCCATTCCAAGGGGTTTGCATTTGTTGATTGTTATTAGCTATTGACCTTTGTATCACTACTATTGTAAGAATTAAAGATACACTACTTCTATATCCTTTCCTATGTTCTTCTACTCTCTCTAATTTCAAAATTTGTAAGCATTGTAATCTTGTACAACTAAGAAAGAACTTTGTGTATTTGATTAATGAATCCGTAGAACTTTGTTTCTCCGATTTATTAGACTTTCTATCACTTACATGGTTGATTTATTCCTATTGAATGTGGACCTACTCGGCTAATGTGTGTGAAATTTTTAAGTCTACTCACAACATTAACCCCCTCCTCCATTTCCCCATATCCTCTTTACCTCTCTTCAAATCAAATTCCTCCCTTGTACACTATGTAAGCATTTTGCCACATGTTTAGTGGAGTATTCCTGTGTGATCCCCAACCTAATGGTCACCCCACAGTTCTAATTAGTTTGCATTTAATAAATGGGAATCTCCTCATACCCAAGAAGGAGGGGCTTAGCCTGTGATCATTAGTAGAAACCAATAATATGTTCTGCAGCAAATTATTTCACCAACAAATGCATCAAGGTAGATCCATCCAAGGTTATTACAATTACATAAATGCCTCCCCCAAGAATATAAGATAATTCATAAGCTTACAAGAAAAAAATCCAAGAGGAGATTCATCTCCCAACTTGATGATAAATTACACCCATTCATCTATATCCTTAAGAAATATGTCACCTTTCAATGGGGTTCGAATGCCAATAATATTTTGACCACTTAAACCAATACATATCCAAACCACCTGTCTTAGTTCCACCCCACTTTGAGATAAATCCTCTTGTTATACATTTCAACTACCAAATTTTACCTGGACACTCTCCTTGCCCAACGTGATAAATAAGCCAAAGATATAATTATACTACCTTAGCCAAACTTTGATTTATTATGAGCTCAATTATCCCCATATTGAAAAATATTATTTATTTGTTCTCTTTTCTTTATAAAAACTTAGACATTATCTCCTAAAAAACAAAACAAAACTCGTTGTCAAAGTTTATCTTCTCAAATATCTCCTTTCCCCGATCTTACCAAGACGATGGAAAATTGGATTATCCTATTAAGTTAATTTGACATCAATTATGTCAATCAATTTTTTTTTAAGGGACAAGTGCTTACAAATTAACTAGCGGAGGTAACTCTACAAGACATGCAACCTTTAAATATGGATATAATTGATGTTACCTTCATGCTTTGCGCAGAAAAGTCCACCACATTAATAATATACTTTGATGGTTCTTTTACTTTTCATGGATTTGATGCATACATAATTTTGTCACCTATATAGGTGATCTCATCTTAAGATTCTTCATAATTGGCTTTCTATACCAACAATATTGCAAAATATGAGGCCCTCATTATTGGTCTCAAATTTCCATCAAATGGAATCTCAAATGAGTTGTGGTCATTGACGACTCATAACACATCATAAAACAAGTCAACAAGGAATATAACATCAAATATGATAAGCTTAGCCCTTACAAGAAAATGGTGGATAATATTACAAAATATTTTGTCCAAATCACCTTTCAATATGTCCCACATATACATACTAAGTCTACAAATGCTATAAAAATATCGAATCTCTATTAAACCTACCTTAAGGAAACAAAGAATATCAATTATTTATAGAGCACATTACAAATCTATCTTATGAAATTGTACACAAAAAATTACACACTTTGGGTATCTATCTAATCCTGATCACATACTACTATTCATATGATTCCTAAGTAAGAAAAGTACTAATTAACCCATGTCTTTGGCCATCTTTGTTTGTTTTTTGTTGCCACTTTTGGTCTTACACTCTTACTTTCCTAGTATGAATTCTTAAACTCTAGCATTTCTCATCCTAGATGTCAACACCAAGACAGATGCCGCCACAGTGCCCCTATCCCCTCTGGGTGCCTCTGACCTCTTTGTACTTTTCTCACATCTTTTGGGTCCTTTCTAGCCTTTTGGTGTTGGAATGGCAAAAATGGGTAAGTATGAAGAGCGTGTGGAATAATGATGCACATAATTAGGGCACATGTACGCACGCAAGGGGCGCTTGAAGTGGCGCACACCCGGAAGATAGAACTCATGACTTAGTAGATTTTGCAATTACGGGTTAAAAATAGAAAAGTAGAGTTAGAGTGCGGACCAACAAAGGATAAAATCGGGATGACATGGCGGTCAAGAAAAGACTATTTTTGGGATAAAGCACATGCAAAACAAATATGAAAGGTCATGCATGGATCGAGCTAATAATAGAATGAAAGCAGAGTTTATTTATAGGATTAATCTATTATTAGGATTGTTAGAAAAGAATGCACACTTTATGGTTGCTCTTGCATGTACGCATGGCTATTTTGAGCATGCGACCTATTATTAGGAAGTACATGGATGGTGAATGGAAATTACCCACCCATATATATACTTGTTGTACTTTATTGTAAAGACAAACCCATGATGTAATAGTGTTATGCTTCTCTAATCTACTAGTGTGCATGACTCTGTGGTAATGATTGTTATGTATTCAACTTTTGATATGTAAGACTCTTGTTATTAACAAATAACTATGCTTGGATTTTGGTCATTAATGTGTCTAAGTATGGAGATGTGTTCTTACCGTTGATCTTGGTTGTGATATGATCTGTTATGTTTCCTTATTACATGTGTTTCCATTATAAGCTCATGATATGATGTATGTATTGATATGTGCTTAGATGAATGCTTTAATATTGGTTATCATGGATATGTATGCTAACATATTGAAAAATAAGCCTAAAGGAGGTACATGGTAGCTTAATGTGCTTCGGTGAGCGTTCAAATCTATTTGAATGAGGTGCCAACACACATAAGCAATTGAGTGGAAATAAAAGACTACATTTTGGTTCCATTGTCAAGACCTCTTTTCAAATAGGCTACCAGGATGTTGCACGCAATGGCATATCGATTGAATCTTAAGAGGATTGAAAGTTAGATTAAATACGGACAAGATAAGTTTACACAGAGATATAGTACTAGACCTAATTTCAATGCATGATGGTAGGTGGAAGACAACCTTGATGATGATCTCTATGAGATATTCTTCAGCTTCTTTCCAATAGAATTATATGAGTGGCTGGTAGCATATGCATTAGGAAAGTGTTGGGGATATAGGTCGATGCTTTAGACATAGGAGGATTACCATATGTTTTTTTATGCGGATGTGGGAGTGGACTAGAGCTGTAGATTGTTGGTGGGTTGGTGTGTTGCGCAATTATACATTGGAGCAAGCTATTTCTACTTACTTTGTCCTGGAGGAGGCTGAGTTTAGATTATTGCACGAGCCTAGAGGTGCGTATTTGCATGTTATTCCCTTAGTGATTAGTATCTTGATCATCGAATTGGATTTATAGATCCACCCTATGACTAGTTAAACCCCCACCACGCAGGGCGGTGAGCAGGTGTGGTGAAAGATAGGAGACCTAGCGGTAGATAGATATAGAGAAGAAATACAAGTCATAATTAATGAAGCACGAGAGAGGGAAATGAAATGTGCACAGGACATTAAGGAGTCACTCGGGTTGAGAGGAATGATGGCTCGTGAAGGTTTTTAAGCTCTCGTGGGAGATGAGTATATCGAGGCGGCTTCCAAGGAGGATATCAATGTCAAGGTTGCGGTGGTGGTAGAGGAAGATTTGCATGAGGAACTTGTTATACTTGTGTATCCCCTTATCATCATCAATGTGATTTCCCTCATAATACGACTTACTCATGGTGTGGGAAACATCATAAGTTAGAGGAATGCTCGATTTATATGAGCATATGAGTAAAAATAAGAAGGAAAAGGGTGTGGGAATCATTAAGGTACAACACACTATTGTTGATCATGGATGCCTAAGAAGAGACTTGATCCTGAGTTACAAACGATGATGATTACTACATGAACCGAGATCTGCGCGCACATGTGAGCATCTAAAGGCTAAGCCACTCATTACAAGGGAAGAGGTGATACATGCTAAGTATCTAGATATTGCACACCAGAAGGAAGTCTACCAGGAGATGATGGGATTCATTAGAGATCTACATCATGAGATATAATTCTTAAAAGAGTAGGTGCTTGAGAGGGAATGAGCAAAGAAATTTGAGCTCTTGCAGAAGGATGTGGATGACTTGAAGGAGGTGTGTAGGATATTGTATAGAGAACATCATTCCTTTGTTAGGGAATGGCTATGAGAAAAGGTATTACACATTGGAGTTGAGAGTGAAAGGTAGATACTTCATGCAAATCTACCACATCATAATCATGAATTTGACAAAGAGATTACACTAGATGTCATAATTGATGGGTAGTTATTATGTAATATCCTAATTGACACAAACACATAAGTGAATGTGTTGACTTTGGAAGCATGGAATCATATGGGTAAATAACCACTGCAGCCATTTTCAAATGTGTTATATATGGAAAAAAAGACTAAGGCTATGCCTATTGGGTACTGAAGGATGCATCCATTACCATTCAGGGAGTGAATTTCACTAGAGACTTTGAGGTATTAGAGCTTTCAGAAGTAGACAACTTCCCAAAGATTACTTAAATAACCACCGGTGCTATGCAAATAACTTTTATCTACACTTTAACAAAAGGTACATCAGTTTTGAGAATGAAGAGGAGCGTGTGATCATACCATTGTAGGATAAGAAGGCAAGGCCTTATGTTGAGCCCTTGAGTGAAGAACTTAATATAATCTATGCTCATACAATGCACGATCCAAATAACGTAGAACCATCAAAGGAAGGTGTCCTTCATTGGGAAGACATGCGGTCTCTGTAAGTTATAATACTAGTGTTTCTTGTGATAATTGGGCTCATGGAACGTATGAGATGGTCGAACAGAAGTTAAAGGAAGAGTCACCAGAATGATTAGGTTCCGCATGGTGAGGTGGTTGGGATTAATTCAGTACCAAGGTATAATCATGAAGGGAACCCCATACATTCTTGTGTGCCATATAGGTTTGAGTGGCAAAATGAAGGGGATAGAGGAAACATGTTGGTCTATACTTTGTATGCAGACAACAATGCAATTGTGGACAACACATAGAGATGACCTTTTGGAATGATGAAAAGTTAGAATCACATTTTCTACTAGGTTTACTTAGAGTAATGTACCTACACAAACATGTGAACTTCATGGGAAGTATCCTTCCTCACATCACGTCCATGATTGTGAGAGATCATGGGCACAGGCAAGGATGCCTTACCACTATCACTTTGGGTACACAAGTTCTACTCCACATTGCGTGGTTATGAGAATTCATGACATGTGCATGTTGAGTTGAAAAGAGAAACAAGAAATTGGCAAGAGATGATTGCAGGTATGATTCAAACTTTTGATTACTTTTCTATTAAGCCTCCAGTCCATGAAGCATTGTAGATCATGAAGCACATCACTTTGGGAGATAATGCGAAGGTTAAAGAGCTCATGCTGGAGCTATTTGGGGAACTTGATCTTGAGGCATGCCTTGATCTTGAGGAGACAAGAAGTAAGATGATGGGTCATGCTTGAAGGAAAAAGAAAAGGGAAAATTGGTATACATGATTGATGATGAGGAAGTTGATAACCTAGATGTTAGCCACACTAAAGGTGCACACGAGGTGATGGACATTGCAGATGAGAAGGCATGCACATACCATGCTCCTATGAAGACAAATAAGGTTAACATCAGTACACAGGAAAGAGCCTAAGGAGGTCATTATTGGTGATTATTGGTCAGAGAAAGAAGTAGAAAATATTATTGAACTCTTATGTGACTTTCATGACTTATTTCATGGGGCTATCATGAATTAAAAGGAGTACATCCCTCTTTAGGTGAGATGAAGATTAAGTTAAAATAAGGTGCGCGCCGGTTAAAAAGAGGCCTTATAGGATGAATCTTAATTTGCGTGTGAAGGTGAAGGAAGAAATTGATAAAATTCTCAAGTCTAGTATAATTGAGCCTATTGAAGAATCTAAATGGGTTAGCCCCATGGTCATAAGCATTAAGAAGGATGGAAGGATAAGGATTTGTGTAGATTATAGAGAACTCAATGCTTTCATGTGTTATTGATCCTTTTCCTACCCCTTTCACAGAAGAAATCCTTGAAGGAGTCATTGGGCATGAGATATATTCTTTCACAGATGGATTTTCAGTTATCACTAGGTGCGCATCATGAAAGAAGACCAAGAGAAGACAACTTTCACCACTGAGTGGGGAATTTTTGCATATATATTTATGCCCTTTGGATTGAAAAATGTGCCAGTAGTGTTCTCGTGCATTGTTGTGTAGGCCTTTCAATATTTTATTCATAAATTCTTGTAGGTATATTTGGATGATTGGATGGTGTATGGCTTAGTCAAGGATCATTGTGATAATATGAGGCTCATGTTTGAGAGGTGCAAGTAGTTGAGCATCTCTCTCAACATTAAAAAGTGCATCTTTGCTACACTTTTGACACTTTACTTGGCACATCATCATTTGTAAGGAAGGGTTATTGGTAGACCCAGTTAAGATAGATGTAATCTTGGGCTTAGAAGAGCCTACCAATCAGAGTGAAGTACATGGATTTTGGAGCACACTTGGTTACTACAGGAAATTTATAAAAGGTTGTTCAAAGATGGTTGTGCCCTTAGAAGAATTGTTGAAGGCTAAAGGGAAATTTTATTGGGGTGATGCGCAATAGTAGTCATTTGAAAAATTGAAAGAGAGGCTCGCCATTATACCTATCTTGCGCTTTCCTTCATGGGACAAACCCTTTCATGTTTGTGTTGATTCCTCTAGCATGGTGATTGGTGCAGTGTTGGCACAATAAAGAGAAGGAATTTTGGATCATCCCATTTTCTTTGTAAGTAAGAATTTGACACCCCCATAGTAGAATTATATGACTACTGAGTGTGAGGCATTGTCTATGATCTAGGCACTACACAAGTTCAAACAATACTTGTTGGAAACACCGTTTATTTTCTACACAGATCATATGGTGTTGAATTACTTAGTTAAAAACATGTTTTACAAGGGCACATATGTAGATGGATACTTCTATTTCAGGAGTTTAAGTTCACAATTGTTATGAAACTAGGTAAGAGAAACTCAGGGCCTGATCATTTGTCAAGGATCAATCCTAGCGAGGACACGTAGAGCATTAAGGATATAATGCCAGATGCACAATTATTGAGGTTAAATTACATGCCCATAGATTTTAAGGATAAGCTATTGTTTACACACTAGTCGTGCACCTGAAGGAATGAAGACTTTGGAGAAAAAACAACTTGTTATACGCGTAACACCTTATCAGTTGATTGGTGGAGATTTGTAAAAGTTAGGTCGTGATGAATTTTTACGCCATTGTGTTTTGAAGCATGAGCGCAAGGCCATTATGGAAGAGGCTTATGGTGGAATAGTCGGATGGAATTACGTTGGTGATGCTACAATGCACAAAATTCTAATGGTTGGAATTTGGTGGGAGACCTTATACAAAGATACTAAGGAATATGTAAAGGCATGTGATCATTGTTAGTGCCTTGGAAAGCCTAACCATAGAGATGAGATGTCGTTGTGGCCTATAACAAGCACGAAGCCTTTTGAAAAGTGGGCTATTGACTTTGTAGGTCCTATTTCACCACCCACACATAGGGCGAGATGCATACTACATTATTACTTACTACAGTACTATATGATAAGGTGGGTAGAAGTAGCACCTACAAAGGATTGTACAATATCCACAACAATAAGGTTCTTATGGGAAAATATTATTAGCAGGTATGACTGCCCATTAATCTTGACAAGTGATAGAGGAACTCATTTCTTGAATGAGACAATCAGAATCCTATTGGTAGAGTTTATGGTGGCACACCATAAAACCACTCCTTATCAACCTCAAGATAATGGCACTACGGAGGATTTTAATAAGATCTTGGGCCAAACATTAACAAAAATTTGTGATGTTGGAAGAAAATATTGGGATCATAAAGTATCAATTTTACTTTGGGATTACAATACCACGTATAAAAGGTTGAATAAGTCCACACCTTTTCAATTGGTGTTTGGCATGGAAGCAATACTACAAGTTGAATTCATGTTACCATCCTTGTGTATTACGTGCATAGGGTGGACTAGATGATGAATGATTTATTCAAGAGTGCATTGAAAAACTAATACAATTAGATGAGAGAAGTGCACCATTATGCATTGGATCCAAAATATTGAGAAGAAAAGACGAAGGCATGGTATGATATTCACATTAAAAACAAGACATTTGAGTTGGCAAGATGTTTCTTCTTTATGACTCAAAATTTAGGCACCACCCAGGAAATTGAAAGTGCATTGGTTAGGACCTTTTATAGTAACCAAGATACTTGAATCAAGCGCATGTTAGTTCTGAAGCACTAAATGGCACCATGTTTCTGGTTACTTGATTGGAGTAGGTTGAAGCCCTATTATAAATAAGACTTCTTGGTGTTTGTAATAAGGCGTATTTTCATTTAGATTAGATTTCCCTTTCATGTGTTTCTTTCCAATTGTTGTTATGCTTTGTTATTATTAGGAAGTTGATACTATCTATTGAGTTCATGTGCAAAGGATCACACATACTTTTAGTGTGGGGTGAACTAGGTGCAAGTGCGTGAAAGAGGAAAAGAAAATCATTGGTGTTGGGATTATACATGTTGGTACATTTGAGGGTGTTCTCTAAAGGATTGTTATAGAAGGAAAAATGTACTACATGTGCTTAGGGATGATGTAGGTTCTCTTAAGGAAATTTCTCAAGATGAAGACCATGTGTGAGAAAATGTTCACACAAGAGTGTAACACGAGGTAGGTAGCGGCATGGTGAACTACTTGGTATGAGGCGTAGAGGATTATGTACTATGACGCATATATGTGTGTGTAGGAGGTCCGTGGACTATGAAGTAGTGGGGTGCACTGAACATTATGACTGGGGCATGAAGGAAAGCATCGAAAAACACGAAAAAGTAAAAAAACATAATTAAAGCTAAGTACAGTGGTAGGTGAGGAGCAATTAATGCCAAAAATTTTGAAAAATATATATAAGGAGTGCAAATGACTTCACTCTTACCTTTCATGTTTGAGTATTCGAGCCTTAAGAGAGAATTGAAGTATGAATAAGCGTGAAGTGTGAATGAGTGCGAAGTGAAAATCAAGATGAGAGGCCATCGAACTAGTGGAATTTTGTCATCGCCATAGTGGAGCTCCTTCAAGAGAAGTGTGAGAGTGAGTAAAATCTGCAAGAAGAGTAGGGTTTGAGGATCTAGGGCTTGGAAAGAAGAAATCTCAGCTAGGGCACGTGAGTTTGGGGATACAGAGGTAACAAGGCAAAAATGTAAAGGAAAGTTGTGAAAGTTAGAAATGGCACCAAAAAAGCACTGCAAAAGCCACAAGGATAAAAATCAAAAGGAACTTGAGGTGGAAGTAGAAGAAGCGCCCGAAGAGAGATTTTCTAAAATGTAGTATCCCAAGGGTGTAATTATGGGGCATTTTTGGGAATCCCATGTCTAAAGAAGCAAAGTGAGTGATTACAATCATCACACCAATTCAAACAAGGACCAGATAGAGAAAGAGTTGATAAAGAAGACCAACCTATGAATTGGGGATGATAAATCCATGTATAATGACGAGGGTACAAGAACTTTTAAAAGCAGAGTCTTGCATATTTATGAGTTGTCATATTTTGGCAAACCAGAGAGACTTTATCAATGGCTCATGTCAAGAGTCCATGAGGACTTCTTCTACTTCACAAGAAGGTGAGTATGAATCACCACGCCATTGATTGGGAGACTTACAGGGTTACGAGATCTTGGGCACGAGATATTGCTAATGATATAGATGATGAAGTAGGTGTGGATGCCACTACTGTTGAAATGGATTATCAAAAAGAGGGCACACGATGGATATCTCCAAGGTAACTAACCCTATTGTGAAAATTTTCATGCATCTTTGACTAAGTTCAATAACCAGGAGAGATAGGGAAAAATAAACAAGAAATAGCTCCACATCTTGAAGAAGACAACAGAGAGGGAAAATTTACAATCTTGTTGCATTCATTGTAGAAGGAATTATTGAGAAAGCACACGCAGGTGATAAGATCTCTTGGGACGTGATCCTCTTATTGATTGTGTTTGTGGATATTGGGGTTCCATATGGCCCTAAGGATAAGATGTGGTAGTACCCACCAGAGAATAAATCATTGGTTGAGAGGTTTGTGACTATACATGCGATGGGGTCACGAGCACCTACAAGGTTAGACTAGAGATGTGGTATAGAAGAATGTGCAAGGATTTTGAGCATGAGTGGTGCATACCAAGAAAATTTCCCACAATGTTGGATGGGAAGGTGGAAGATTACTTGTATTGGAAGGTTTTCATGAAGAATGGTAAGTGGAGCTTTTGGTGCAAGTTGTCGCATGCCTTTACAACGCGTTATTTCCATGCCTCGGTGAATGGATTTTCATACACACGAAGTTAGAGATTTGATGCAAACAAGGTAAAATGTGACTACCATATGCTCTAGAAGACTATCGTGTATTCTGTAAGTCATCTTATATTGATACTATGATATCAGATTATATCATTATAAATTCTATGACTTTTGCAGTCGGGAAGTTAGGTGCGGGTAAGGTATACATCTACCTTAAGCCTCGGATAATAAATGGTAAGTATATTGAGTATGAGTTTAAACTCCTAGTGATTCCTAATAGAAAACATATAGTTGGAATAAGACAAAAGTGCGAGGACACCCCTCCAAGGAAAAAGGAGGAGGAATAACCCAAGGATGAAGAGGAGGAGATGGAAGATAGCGGCACACTCGATCATGGTGTCAAAAGACAACCAGGATGTAGGCATCAAAAGGCCGCGAGAAGATACTCCTCCGAGGCATGAAGAAGAAGATGTAAGAATTGACTTTAAGGTTGAGGAGACATAAAAGGAAGAGGGTTGCGTGGTTAAACGGGGATACAGGAGAAGGATGAGGAGAAATTCCAAAACACAGAGAATTGCTACTTGACCATCCGAAATGGTGAGGAGATCATTAAGGACTACTCCAAAGAAGTCGAGCTTATAGAAGTAGATGAAGAGAAGGCACAATCTTGTGACACAATGATAGTGAGGAAGAAGATTTGTTGTATGAGGTTACGCATAACACATGGTCATTTCTAGTTATTGATGTGGAAGGTGAAGCCCAATGCAAAACATAGGTTCTTAGTGAGCGTGAAGAAGAAGGCCCCATAGGAGAAGTTGAAGAGAAATAACAAAGCAAGGAGGAGCCAACATAAGAGCATGGGGGCATTGGGTGAAAAAGGACAAGGTATAATTCTAGGTGCAAAAACTCATATTCCTAAAGGCAAAGTGCGGTTGAATATAAAAAGGGGAGAAGAATTTTTGAAAACACAAGACCTTGGGTATGTGAATGACCCAACTAAGATCATTTGTGCGAGATTCCAAAGTACACTCATTGCAGGAAATATGGGTGGGGGAGATGATAGATCCCAAGGGCATAAACATGCGTACATGGAAGACGTTGAGTTGGACAATACGAGACACACATGGATGAACCAGAGTTTGATGTTAGCGAGGAAGCATGCATAAGGTGCAGAATGAAGAAGGCACCTCAAGTGACCCATATAACAAATAAATCAAACGAGTTCATAGATGAGCATGCTAGAACTCCTTGACAAAGATGGTAAGCGAAGTAGCTCGAGAGAAATTTAGATAAGGCAATTACGCTTAGAACATTGTTGGAAGACAATAAGAATAAGGAAAAGGAAATCCAACAGCTTAATCAAGCACGCGACAAGGAAGAGAGACATAAAAGGATATTTTGAAGTTTGTTGTCGATATTGGAAGTGAGGTTTTAGAGGCACATCTAAAATTTGATGAGAAAACACATAAGGCATACCCATCGACTTACATTTTCTCGCCGATTTGGTTTACTTGTTGCTTAAGGAGAAGTTGATCGTGGAAGGAAGAACTCAAAAAGATACGTAATGAAATTACTAGTATAATTCAGATTATGAGCAGCAATAGAACACCAAATAACACAATATTTTAGAATAATGATCTCAATATGCAATTATAATAGCTTCGCCACTTCGAGGGGGAAACCTCCAAACCATATAATAAGACTCAAATTCTCAAATGATAATGAACTACTACCTACAATCCCCTATATATACTATTCATATGTTATGGCCATCACCAAGGCCGACCTATTAAGCATGAGAAAGTATAAATGATATAATAAAATGATATGGTAAGCCACAAGTCAGCTACTCATATCCTAATACAAGCAATAGGTTAAGGGCGTAACATGCCCTTCCCCTTCAAACCAACGTTGTCCTCAACGTTGAATAATCTTGGATGTTGTTGCAAAAAACCTTCATCCTCCCAAGTTGCATCTTCTATGCTCAGATTCATCCACTTGATCAGATATTCCTTAATGTCTTTGGTTCTCACCTATTAGTACATGTTTTCTAATCTTCTCTGGCTCCAAAATTATTCTTCCTTCCTCGTCAAGTTCTGGTAACTCTATCTGGGCTTCAAATTTCTATCCAATAACCTTATTTAGGCATGAAACATGGAATACTAGGTGTATGTGTGAAGATGGAGGCAACTCTAGTTTATAAGCAACACTACCAATTTTCTGTAGAACCTGATAAGGGCCATAATATTTAGGAGCAATTTTGTTGTCCTTTTTCTATTACTTTAGGGACATCTGTTTGTAAGGCTAGAAAGGTACAAAAACCCAATCACCAATTTCAAAATGTCTTTCACTACGATGTTGATATGCTTGTTGTTTTATCCTATTTTGTGCTAATACTATTTATTCTCCTTCAAACTAGCCAAAACCTGTTGTTGATGTTGAATGTGTTCCTCAAAATCTCTGACCTTAGTTTGCACCCTCAAGGAGGAAGTGATAGAAGGTGGATGGTAACCATATAATGCTAAAAATGGGGTCATTTGAGAAGAGGTATGAAAAGATGTGTTATACCACCATTCTACAAGTGGTAGCCATTTAATCCACCTTTCTTGCTTATCTGATACAAAACAACGTAGATACCCCTCTAAGCATTTGTTGACCACTTCCATTTTCCCATCAGTTTGAGGATGATAAGATGAACTATGAGCTAGTTGAGTACCCAAACATGAAAATAATTCCGTCCAAAAATTACTTGTGAAAATAGGATCACGATCACTTACAATTATCTTTGGGGTTCCATGTAGCCTTTGAAATGTCTCCAAAAAAATAGTTGTGACTATACTAGCTGCAAATGGATGTGATAGGGCAAAAAAATGGGCATATTTTGTGAGCCTATCCACAATCATGAAAATAACATTCTTACCCTTTGAACAAGGCAATCCAGGTGATGAAATCCATGGAGACCTCCTCCCATCTCTGGCTAGGAATTGGTTAGGGTTACAATGCACTGTGTCTTAATTGTTTCCCCTTTGTTCTGTTGGCACACTAAACACTCTGATACAAACTTTTGTACATCCCCCTTGAGTCCTTCCCAAAATAATTCTCTTTTTATTCTATGATATGTCTTCAAAAACCCAAAGTGTCCTCCAATAGGCGAGGCATGTAGCTTTGCAAGAATCTTATGCTTCAACTCAGAATCTTTACTCAAGTATAACCTGTCCTTGTACCATAGGGCATTACCTTTCCACTCAAATTTGTTAGATTTCATAGATCCTTGCTTCATATTTTGTATTAGAGATTGTGTATCCTTGTCTTGATCCCATTCCAATCTTGCTTCATCCACCCAATCGGTCGTCAACATGGACATTCCACATAGTAAGGCATCTCGCGGATGTATCCCTTCCGACAACGATCATCCTACTACATTTTCTTTACCATTTTTATATATGATTTCAAAATCATAACCCAACATTTTTTTACCCACTTTTGTTGTTCCTTAGATGATAACCTTTGCTCCAAAAAGTATTTGAGACTATCATGATTAGTTTTTACCTTGAAGTGTCTACCCATGAGATAGGGCCTCCATTGTTTGACCACATGAAGAATAGCCATCATTTCTTTCTCATAGACAAGTTTGAGTAGATATTTTCCTTTGAATTGGTGACTCTCAAATGCAATTGGTCTTCCTTCCTGCATTAGAATTGCTCCCAATCCTGATCCTGAAGCATCACATTCAACAATGAAGGTTTTTGAGAAGTTGGGAGTAGCCAAAACTGGGGTGTTGCACATGGCTTCCTTCAACTGCTCAAAGGATTTAGTGGCTATATTTGTCCAATGGAAGGCATCCTTCTTTATCAATGTAGTGAGTGGGGTTTGTTATTCTACCATATCCCCGCACAAATCTTCTGTAGTACCTTGTTAGTCCTAAGAACCCATGAAGATTTTTGATATTTTTGGGCCTTGGCCATTCCACCATAGCTTTGATCTTTTGAGGATCAACTTTGACGCCTTCATGGGATACAATGTGACCCAAGTACTCTACCTCTTGTACACCAAAATAACATTTGGATGGCTTTGCATAGAGAGTATGTTTCTCCAAAACTTCCAACACTTTATTTACATGTTGTAAGTGTTCTTCCCATGTCTTACTGTAAATCAATATGTCATCAAAGAAAACTAATACAAATTTCCTTTAAAATGGCCTAAAAACAGTGTTCATCAAGCTTTGAAAGGTTGAAGGCATATTTGTAAGACCAAAAGGCATTACCAAAAACTCATAATGGCCCTCATGAGTCCTGAAAGCCATTTTATGAACATCTTCCTCTTTTATTCTAATTTGATGGTACCCCAAACAAAGATCTAATTTTGTGAAATAACTAGCACCATGCAATTCATCAAGTGAATCATCAATTACTAGAATAGGAAATTTATCTTTGATGGTGTACTTTTGAGTTCTTGATAATCCAGATACATCTTCCATGTTTCATCCTTCTTACGTACCATGACTACTTTGGTGAAGAATATGCATTACAGCTAGGCCTTATGATACACGCCTTCAACATTTCCTGAACCATTTTCTCGATCTCACTTTTTCGAGAATACGGGTATCTCGTATGGTCTCGATGTTAGGTGTTTGGCTCCCTGGAATCAACCGAATGGCATGATCATGATCCCTAACTAGTGGTAGTCCCTTTGTAATTGCATCAAAAACAAATGAGTGAGCATCAACAATCTTCTGAAGATTAGGTGGCATTGAAGACTCTGTATTTTGTACTTCTATGGAAAATAACTTTGTTATAAATCCATCTACTCCTTTTCTGAGAACCTTCTACATCTGATGAGAGCTAATAATCTGTGGAGACTTAGCTACCATCCCATTCAATTGTATTTTCCTTCCATCTAAATGAAATTGCATGAACAATTCTTGGAAATTCATCTCTATAGTACCTAAGGTTGTGAGCCATTGGACACCCAAAACAATATCTGCCCCTCCCATAGAAATAGAAAACATAGGTGAGTCTAACATGTAGTCTCCCATGGAAATCTTGATACTATGGCACTTTCCTGTGCACTTGACTATCCCACCATCTCGCAATCATAACTTGCATTTCTGGAGCTGGGTAAATAAAATAATTGAGGTGGGCAACTAACTTACTATTTATGAAACTATGAGTACTCCCCGAGTCAATCAACATTGTCACCTTCTATTTTTTGAGATATCCAATAACCTTGAGTGTTTGAGGAGTACCTATACTGCCTCGATGCATGGCAAGAAATTATAGGTTGGTGATCCTCTACTTCATCTTCTACCGGTTCCTCAACCTCTCCTATAATTTTAGCATCCTCATCATCCTCATTACTTCCATCAATATAGAACAACTTCTTCTTAGCACATTTGTGTCCCAATCCATATTTTCTATCACAGTTAAAACATAATCCTTTTGCTCTCTTTTCTTCCATTTGTTGAGGAGTCAGTCTAATTGGCCTAGAAAAAGAAGGGGAAGAGATATTATGGTCTCTAGATTTAATGAAAGTCGACTTGCTACTACAAAGAACTTTTTCATCTACTTGACATCCCATGATAATAGAATCAGAAAGCTTGAGTGGATTAAACATACGTACCTCATGCTCGATGTGGTCCTTAAGACCCCCAAGAAATAGGTCATTCAGATTCTCTTCTGGGAATATTCTCCACCCTTAAGGATATGTTCTGAATTGATGCACATAATCTTTGGCTGATCTTGTTTGTCGTAACTTTTCTAATTGACTAAAGTAGTTCTACAAACACTTTGAACTATAGTGCAATTCGCAACTCCTCGATAAAAATTTCCAAGTGACACCGAGACCATTATTATGCCTCTCGAGCACATAACCATTGATACCAAAAAAATTGGTTTGGTTCAAGATATATGGATGCCAATGTCACCTTTTGTCCTAATGGTGTTTGATGTAGCTAAAAGAATCTCTCCATTTGATTTATCCAATTGGGGATCTTTACCATCAAATTTGTGCATATCCACTTTCGGCATCATGTTTCATGGTTGCGAATAAATTGGATTCTCGATTGGGCTAGAAAAGTGATCCAACATGGTTATTTTGTCCATGATTTTAATCAAGATCCTCCTTACTTGATTTGGGCCATACTGTTTACCCTTTACATGTTGCATGATATCATCCAACTCGATGATTGATTTGGGATATGTCTCCTTTAGAAGTCATCTCGGATTGTACATTTCACAACCCATACTCAAGTTGGCTCACCTTATGATCAATCGAGATAAACCCTAGTGCTGAGGAGTCCAGTATTCACCCCTTCTTACTCCATCTCTTCAATCACTATCCCATCTTTATCTGGGGTTTTACCCAAAGTAACCGGATTCTTTTTTGCTCTTGTGGAAGGCCCCGCCCGAAATCAAACCTTAGGGTTTATGGTTTTGATATAAATACGATTAACAGAAAAACACGGAGAAATACTAATACTATTTTTTTAAGGTTTCCGAAAATGTAAAGAACTTGAAAAAATTCCACAATGTGCACCCTAGGGAGAGATTTTATGAAAAACCATAAATTTGTAATAACTTGTGCAAAATAAATTTAAAAAGTTTTAAATTCTCAAGGATCCTTACGTGAAATGTTTCACAACTCTAGTAAAAATATCTCCCAACAATTCGCTTTGGTTCGAAATATATTGCGGAAACAAAAAAATTAGGGTTTTTGCCCTAATTTTGGCCCAGATCGTAGCTCTGATACCACTTGTAATGAAATTACTAGTATAATTCAAATTATGAGCAGTAATAGAACACCAAATAAAACAATATTTTAGATAAATGATCTCAATATGCAATTAGAATAGCTTCACCACTTCGAGGGGGCAACCTCCAAACCATATAATAAGACTTAAATGCTCAAATGATAATGAACTACTACCTACAATCCTCTATATACACTATTCATATGCTATGGCCATCACCAAGGCCGACCTATTAAGCATGAGAAAGTATAAATGATATAATAAAATGATATGGTAAACCACAAGTCGGGCTACTCATATCCTAATACAAGTAATAGGCTAAGGGCGTAACAGAATCATCATGGCCGAGAAGGAGAAGAATAAGAATATTATCGTGCGCGGATTGTGGAGTACGAAGCCATGTTCTAGAAATTGAAGGATGAACTAAAGAAGGAAGGTTGGGCATTGGAAAACTGTTAGGATCTCGAGATATATCCTTAAGGCTCACACAATCCAGAGGTACGGAGGCCAAGAAGGATGAGGCACTTGGAAGAGAATAAAAGTTGGTCGTAGTTGCAAAGAAGTGTGGCGCACTTAAGGCGCAAGGAGCCTCATGAAACACAAATAAAGGATCTAGGGTCATTGGTGGTGAGAAGAATGGATTTCATGGAAGGAATGGTATCAGGCCTAGCTAGAGTGACAAGGGAGATCAATCACAAAGGGAAGATATGATTCCGTGAAGAGATGGAAGGGATAGTCGTGATACCCAGTCAGAAACAACAAAGAAGGGGTTGGGAGAATGGAATGAACTGGAGAGTATAATAAATAAAGAGTATCTTGAGCTTTTACAGCTAGTTGAGGAGTAAGGAATCAACTCACGTTGAACATTCTTCCATTATTTCATTCTTTATAAACAAATTCTTTTCCATTCTTTATTCATTTATTCTTTAAGGTTGTAAGATGATTCAACCCCATTACCGAGGATGGCAATGTAATTAGAGTGGGGTAATGTTAGACCGGGTAAAAAGGCTAAGTATGAAGATCACACGGGATAATGAGGTGCACAATTGGGTTGTGTGTATGCATGCAAGGGCCAGTTGAAGTGGCACGTGCCCAAGAAGATAGAACTCAAGACTTATCTCGATTTTGCGCTTATGGGCTTAAAATAGAAAATCAGAGTTGGAGTGTGTACCAAGCAAAGGATAAAAGTAGGATGACTTGGCAGCCAATAAAAGTCTATTTTTGGGATAAAGCACATGCAGAGAAAAGGTGAAGTTCATGCGTGGATTGAGCTAATAATAGGATTAAAGCAAAGTCTATTTATATGATTAATCTATTATTTTGATTGTTATAAAAACATGCACACTTTATGGTTGTTCTTGCATGTACGTATAGCTATTTTGAGCATGCAACCTATTATTAGGAAGTACATGGGTGGTGAAGGAAAATTCCCCACCCCTATATATACTTGTTGTACTTCATTTTAAATACAAACCCATGATGTAATAGTGTTATGTTGCTCTAATCTACTAGCGCGCATGACTCTGTGGTAATGCTTGTTATGTATTTAGCTTCGATATGTAATACTCTTATTATTAATGGATAATTATGGTTGGATTATGGTCATTGATGTATCTGAATATGGATATGTGTTCTTATAGTTGATCTTGGTTGTGATCTGATATGTTATGTTTCCTTATTACATGTGTTTCCATTATAAGCTCATGATATGATGTTTGTGTTTATCTACGCTTAGGTGCATGCTTTAAGATTGGTTATCATGGATATATATGCTAGCATCTTAACAAGAAATCCTAAAAGAGGACCCGATAGCTTCAGGTGAGCTTTCAAATCTGTCTCGAATGAGGTGCCACATAAGCAATTGAGAGGAAATAAAATACTACATTTGGACATCTTATCTTTTTAGTAGTGGCCTTTTCTAGGTTAATTACGAAATTCAAGCAAGGGAATCATATAAATATAAAGTTATGTGACCATAATAAGGGACCAAGCACTAAGCATTAGCTATCACCATCCAAGGTTGCATCCAAAGGCTATTCGAGAGCATTCAAGCATCCATTCCTACATCCATTAAAGGGTGAGGGATTGCATTCTTCTGTATACACTTCATAAGATGGGAAGTTCATTCTATTCCATGCATACATCTACTTATATCTTCTACATCTATTTATTGCTTGTTATCAAGTGCGACATGCACAAGAGCCACCTGGGGCACGATTCCGCATACACACACAAAACTACATTGGGTCTTAAATGTAGTGCAATGCTCAGTCATAAGATCACTTGTTTGACTGTTGAGGACGATCGACCCCTCAGTTGCATTTTTTTTGGGATTTGATTCACTTTTGAGGGTTTCGTAGGTGAAATATTTATTTCAGGTTATCATCAACATTGGTGATCATCGTATGACCTACTAGTGATAAGAAGAGAAGGACAATGAACACCATGCGACTAGATCAAATATGGTTTTATGAGATTTTTGGCATCACGGGCGCCAAGATCTTGGTCTACAATGGCTGCAAGCACCCCGACCCATTCCAGGCACCCCAATCCAACATATTCCTCCATCTTTGCAACTTTCTAAGTTTTATTGTGACATGATCCGCACTTCAAATTTCTTAGTTTGTCACTTCGGCATAGCCAGATTAATTGTGAAATAACTCACCATTTTATCTCCTCTTTGCACTTAGGGTTTTAAATCTTAATTACTTATTTTCTTGGGTCTATTCTGTACTTATTTGCATATTCATTTACTGCTACATTGCAATCATAATTAGGCATCTATAAATTCTATATTTTCTTAATCATTTTGGTGAACTCGTCGCTCGAATCCACCTTCTCTCTTTCTTTCTTAGGGGCTTATCACCATGGAGGTTTCCATCCATGCTTTCTTACAAGACCATCCTGATTGTATCAATAAACTTAGGTCTTATTTAGAAAACACTTACATCCATCCTCATACCTCACCAGAGTATGTGTATCATAAGTTTACGTCTGCTTTATCTCTCAATGAAGATCAAATAACTTTCACATCCAATGAGTTGCCTTCTCAAGCAATGTTAGAACACGATCCCCCTTGTACATTCAAGTTTGTATCAATAATATTGGGGTCAAGCATGCTTTAGTTGATAATGGCTCAGGGACTCAATATTTGTAATATTGTTTTCCTCCATCAATTAGGTCTATTGAATCCTCTTTGGCTCCTTCCTCTGTCTCTATTCATGGATTTGACAATATACCCAAGCATGTCTTAGGGACTATCGTACTCCCTGTCACTATTAGACCATGTACCTTTCCCATTCCATGCCACATAATTCCCAACAACCTTAATTATAACATTCTTCTTGGGCGGCCTTGGATCCATGTTATGCATGCGGTCCCCTCCACTTTGCATACATGACTTAAATTCCTTTATCAGGGAGTTGTTTATGATGTTCCGGTAGATCCATCACCATTTGCATATTGCAATTCTATTGAGCATACTATTGACACTCCTAGTTACTTTTCTCTAGATTATTCTCAATATGGCATTGGATATCAATATTTATCTTGTTACATTTTCTCTGGTAATGGCCTAGGCCAACAAGGACAAGGCATCCCAGAGCCATGGGCTATCCCCACTCAATCTAGAAAATTTGGTTTGGGATACCATCTTCTGTCTATACCTACTTCAGATACTTATAATACACTGCATACTTCTTCACTTCCGTTGGTATATCTAGACCTCATTAGTGATTCTACTTCTATTGCTTGGGATAACTTAGATACTTTTGCTACTGATGACTCCTTTTGGAATACATGGGATTTTATGATCACTTCACTTCTTAATGTTATAGCTTACTTTGGAGAGTCGATACCTTTCTTTGAAAATGTCGATCCTCCTTATACAATTCCTACTGACCCATATATTTACAATCGGTCCGCTCTTCTCAATGAGGAAACCATACAATACAACCTTGGCACTTATGATAACCCACGAATCATTTTTTTAGTCACTTCTCTCACACCCAATGAACAACAAGATATCAAACAAGTTCTTCAGGAATTTTCAGACATTTTCGCATGGGACTATAGTGATATGCCTAGAATTGATCCATCTGTAGCCATGCATAACATCGTTCTCAATCCCGAGTGTAAAGCCCATTCAACAAAAAATCTGTAAAATGCACCCGAAAATTGCACTCCTTATTAAGGAAGAAATACAATGCCTCCTCGATGGAGGCTTTATTTGTGTCATCGATTATCCCAAATGGGTGTCTAATATTGTGCCCATTATGAAACCAGATGGCCGAGTACATTGTTACATGACTTTCGTGATCTAAACAAGGCTTGTCCCAAAGATAGTTTCCCTTTACCACACATCGATGCCATTGTTAATTCTACAATGGTTATCATATTCTTTCCTTCATGGATGGATTCACTGGTTACAACCAAATCAAAATCAATCCAACGGATTAAGAAAAAAATTCTTTTACTATGCCATGGGGAACTTTTTGCTACACATTCATGCCCTTTGGCCTTAAAAACACCGAGGCCACATATCAACGTGTAATGCTTCACATATTTCATGATTCTCGAAGACTATGTTAACAATATACTTGTTAAATAACGACACCATTCTACCCATGCTCAAGACCTTCACACACTCTTTGAATGACTATGGAATTATAAAGTACATTGAAATCTGAAAAATCATATTTTTGCAGTCACAATCGACAAACTCCTTGGATACATTATCTCACAACGTGGTATCGAAATAGACTCCAATAAAATCAAGGCACTTGTTAACATGCCTCCACCTAAAAATTTGCATCGATTACACTCATTACAAGGAAAAATTCAAGCTACCTCTACTTACTCTTTTTCCTTTCACACTCGATTTCACTACTTACATCATTGACTTTGATACTTGGACAATGTATTTTGATGGGTCTCGTTGTCATTCGGGTGTTGGGGCCAAGATAGTCTTCATCACTCCATATGGTGATCCTCTCCCCTTTGCATATCTCTTAGGGTTTTCCTGTACTAATAACATCGCTAAGTACGAAGCCCTCATCCTCAAATCAATCTAGTCAACTGCTTGAAAGCTCCTCATTTGAAATACCTACATACATGGTGACTTACTGAACTTATTATTAACCAAGTTAATGATACATATCACAAAAAGGAAGAGAACCTAATCTCATATAATATTTTTGTCAAATATGTTTTTGATGCATTCGATTCTTACTCTATTTCTACCATCCCCCATAAGGACAATCATCATGCAGACGTTATAGCTAGTGCAACATTGCTTATCCCTCAGGACATCACTGATGATCAAGCCACATTCATCATTCGACACTTGTGACATCCTTCCACTTTTACTCTACCTCTAGCACTTGTTCCATCACACATATATTGGAGAAGTTCTCTGCATATATTGGTTCGAATATTACACAGTGAATGATGTGAGACGTGAATTGTTCCAAGACAAAACAATGCAAGCATACAAGACTGCAAAAATATGAAAATGCAAGAGAGATAATTGCAATAACACATAAATAGCTCCAACTCAATACAATCAAATAGAATAATGCAAGAGATGTACATATAAGAGGTGAATGTGTAACCTCCTCCTAGAATCATGGCAATATCCACATAGAATAGTGGTAGAATGGTATAGTCAAGTGGTGACTCACACCCGAATAGTGTAGTCAAGTGGTAACCAACACCTAAAATAGTGCAGTCAAGGGTACAACTAAGAAATCATATCCCATAAGTGTAGGGAAACTCCAAGTGAGGTGGAATATCTTGAGTAGGATAATACAAATAAAGAAAATAAAATAAAATAAATCCTACACTAACACCCCCCATAAGCACAACTTAGGTGGGTAATGAAAATGAAAGTGGGTCTCGCAACAAGGCTTGATGAGATACCCATGTACAATGTAATCTCTCATAAGATAGAGTAAAAGGAGAAAACCCAGTGGGAAAAACTTCCCCCAAAATAGAGATAAAGAAGAGAAGGTAGGACTAGAAATCCCCACTCAAAGCTACACTTCCTCGTAGCCATTCGGTATCCTGTAAAGTAACCTCCTAGAGTGATTGTGGCTCATAAATAGATGCAGTGAAGAGTGGATCACCATGGAAAAGTGAAGGTAGCCACCAAGTTTTGATGGATCTCCAACCAAGGTGTTGTTCCTATCCAAGGAAATATGCTCCTCATACATGGTAGAAGTGCCAACTACTCCATGATGGAATGATATATCTAATGCAGAAGCGAAGAAAGAATGTGGAGGGTCCTATAACTGAGTAAAAGATTGTCGATGTCTAATGAGTCCTGAATCAAGATGCCTTCTCCCTGAAAATTTTGAGGTGGACTAGAAGTATGTGGATCAAGAAATAACTCCTCTAATAATGAAATGTGGCAAAGATATGGTGGAGGTGGGTCACCATCACTACTGTAGTCATATATGCTAGAAGAGAAGTTCTCATAAAAAATGTGCTCAAGCTCAATAGTGTCATCAAGTATAAGTGAATGTGGTGAAGAATCTGAAGGAGGAACAAAGTGAGAGAAGGAATATAGTTGATTTTGTTGATCGACTACACCCACTACAATGATAGTGTCACTATGTAGCTCTCTGATGTAGATTGAATCTGGAGTGAATTCAACTTACATGCCCTGACTAAGGTGAGTAATTTGGTAGACTGATAAGAGATTATTTGATAGTGAAGGAATACTAAGAACATTATTAAATGTTCCTACATCCACTTCAACAGTCCTCGTGTTCACCTATCTTGTTCTTCTTAAGAAGACTTGTGAGGTGGTCAATCTACTTCTTCAAACATTTGCTTTCATCATGACTTCCTTTACAATACCCACATTTAATCCTTTCTTTCTTGAAATTATCACTAGAAGAGGAAGTTTCATAGTTTGGTGTACAGGTGGAAGAATGTTGATATTTATTTCTTTCTTGATCCTTGTTACTTTGTTTATACTATTTGTCTAATGAGGCTTTATGTTTTCCATTTTTGAAAATGAGAGTTGAAGGTTTGGATGACTTCAAGGTGCCCATTTGTAATAACTTGTCTTGCTAATTAGTCAAATCGACAATGAAGTCATCTAAGTATGGTATAGACCATGTGACTACAAGAGCCCTCTTGGTAGCATAAAATGTAGAAAAAAGACAGAGAGTCGGTCGGGACCAAGTTTTGCAAGCATGGAAAAAACAAGTTATTCATCCTTATTTTCTGTTCCACATTCTTTTAACTACAATTGTAAGGACTTGATCTTGGTAAAGAAATATTCCAAGGTGTCAAAGTTGTTAGGAATTAAGTTGATAAGTTCTATTTCTAGCTCATGACCCCTCATAGTGTCAACTTTTCCAAATAATTTTTCTAAGGTTTTCCACACCTCATTGGGAGATTTGGCTGACTCTATGTGAAAAAGGAGTTCAGGAGACACTGAAAGACACAAAATACCAAATGCTTCATCACACTTATTATACCACTTAACTTTATCTACAGCTATAGTAGGCTCAGGTTCTAACCCCATTGTGATACAATATAACCCTTTACTCCTTAGTCCAATGGATATTTTTATTTCCATTCATGGTAGTTAAAAGGTGTAAGTGGGTTAATTGAACTTAGATCCATTATTGTAGAAAGAAAGGTTGTGGTAGTTGCAGAAAATAAAGAAATGTGCGGAAAGAAAGAAGAGAGGAAACACCCTGTACACCCCCGGAAACTATATCAAGAAGCCCCCACAATATTGGCACTTTATAACTTAGTGTGTTTTACAAAAATAAATAGGTCCAGTGCTTTGGGAAATGAAAAATATTTATTTTTGCAAAAAAATGGCACTCGATACTGAGCTACCAATCAAAAGTTTTACAATAACTATTTCCCATAAATAAGTCCTATTTACATGAATTTCCGTAAATAAGATCTCCATTGCTACCTTGAAATTGTTGCAGATATGAGTGTAGTAAGAAACATTGTCGCAGGACTCAAAAAACAGTGCCTGAATCCAAAAATGCAATGCGTGTATGGGCTATTAGAAGCTCGGTTGCAAGTCTAAAATGCCTCTTGATCAGAAACACACCCTTTACAAGTCTGAATAGCATGCAAAGCACTAACATAGGTGAAAATGCCCTTCACAGGTCTGAAAATGCCTAGATCTAGATAAATCTTCCAGGGATCCTGTAATAATGATTTAGGGCCTACAAAAAGGAAATCTCCAAAATTGTATGTGCACTATGCGGGCCTATAAATATCAGAAGCCAACAAATAGGCTATATACCCAAAAACCAGGAAAAACTAGCACCAAATAACACCCAAATACTTGCAAATAATGATCTCAAATGAAATAAATTTACAGAATAATAACTAGAAAATATTAATACCATCTCAGCTCTGATACCATATTGGAGAAGCACTTTGATACCATAGCAGAGAAGCACTTTGATACCATATCAGAGAAGTGTTATGGATCTACTGGTTCGAAGATTGCACAAGTGAATGATGCGAGACGTGAATTGTTCCAAGACAATAATGCAAGCATACAAGACTACAAAAATACAAAAATGCAAGAGAGATAATTGCAATAACATAGAAATAGCTCCAACTCAATACAATCAAATAGAATAATGCAAGATATGTACATATAGGAGGTGAATGTGTAACCTCCTCCTAGAATCATGACAATCTCCACCTAGAATAGTGGTAACCAACAACTAGAATGGTGTAGTCAAGTGGTGACTCACACCTAGAATAGTGTAGTCAAGTGGTAACCAACACCTAAAATAGTGTAGTCAAGTGTACACCTAAGAAAGCATATCCCATAAGTGTAGGGAAACTCCAAGTGAGGTGGAATATCTCAAGTAGGATAATACAAATAAAGTGAGGAAAATAAATCCTACACTATCAACGTAGTCACGACAACCCCGAATGATTCACTTCAATTTATGTCTTTTTATGCCGACAAACCATTCCTTATGGTCTACAACCTCATGCAGCTCGTCACTTGCGATGTGAGGCCACTCATTATGTGCACTTGATTTGTCTGCTGCAATTTCTAGGACTCGCCAACATCCCCACTCGCTATCTCACAGATACATGACAACATGTGTAGTGGCCATTTCTCTAGAAAAACTATGTCATAAAAAAACTCTTACGTCAGGGGCTATTATTGGCCTACAATAGAACAAGACTATCTAAAATACACTACATGTTGCACTAAGTGTCAAAATTATGATAATATTCACCAAACGCCTACATATGATCTCCAACCGATCACTCCAACATGGTCATTCTCTTTATGGGGTTTTGATCTTATTGGCATGATAAATCTGAATCACCGATGGACACAAGTATATTATTACTACCACAAAATATTTCACTAAATGGGTTGAAGCAGCACCACTTCAGACTACAAACTGTACCGACATTTACAGCTTTCATCACTACCCACATCATTACATGCTTTGACATTCCTTCTGCCATTATCATTGATAATGGATCTTCTTTCAAAAATAAGGAGGTTAAAAAGTTGTATGTAAAATTCAAAATTAAACAATCATTTTCTACTCCTTATTACCCACATGGAAATGGCCAAGTTGAGGCCACTAATAAAACTATTGTCAAAATTCTACGCAAGATCAAGTTTTTGTTAGTGGTGATGACTAGCATAATCAAATCTTCTACGCTCTTTGGGCTTATCATACTAGTGTGTGTATGCCCACCAACACCACTCCTTTTTCACTAGTCTATGGTATTGAGGTGGTTATCCCACTGGAACTCAATATAACCTCATCACGCATTTCACTCAAAGACAATGAATATCATGAAAAATTCTTACATGAGCTAGAAATGTTGGTCTCTCACCGGGTCCAAGCATTAGAACATCTTCATGCATATCAATCTCAAATTTCCCAGGACATACAATCAAAAAAATCATCCTCGTGAATTTAACATAGGTGACCGACATTAAAATAAAACTAGAAAAACACGAATGCCGATGCTCCTTTCAAAGGAAAATTCAAGCCCAATTGGCTTGGTCCTTATATTATCACTGACAAGATTGGTGGTGGAATCTATCACCTTGCCACTCTTTTGGGTAATCCGTTGAATAACCCACTCAATGTTATGCACCATAAGAGATACTATACATAAAACAACACTCATTCCCCAATAACGCACTCTTGTGTTATGATTTACACTTAGTGTTGAGGGAATCCTATACGCATGAACCTCACATACTACACACAACACACTTCATACATACTCGACATCCTCTTCTCGTGGCACCTACCACATACTACGCACATTATTCACGATACATATTTTGCACATTTACTTTTACACTTTGCACTCATCACCCTATGAGCCACTCTAGTTTTGTGGTCCATACTTGACTCGCTGAGTGTTTACATATCAAATGGACCTCTCCACACTCCCATATTCACTCACTCACATGCTCTTTATGATCTACGCTTTATCGATCACATCTTTCTAGCACACATTCAAACCATTTCCCGATGATGTACTCTTGTTCTACGGTTCATTCTTAACTGTTGAGGGGGCATGTATAAATGAATCTCATCACATGCATACATATTCACATTTTCTTAGGGGGCATGTGGATCCTATCACACTCACTCTACATTCCATTCAACTCACTCATCCACAACATACTGCATATCTTGGTCACACTTAGTCTTGCTTACTTATGTTTACATGTACACTCTTTATACATGCTAGATAGATATTTTATATGTCATTATATTTTCCATATACACATGCACATTCACTTGCTTTCTAGTTGTGATCATATATTCTACAGACTCACACATGCAAAGCATGGATGCTTAGTGCAAGACCTCTTACCAGGTCTCCACAACAACTCCCGGGGACATCCACTTTTGTACACTATAGATGGAAGGTTTCATTTTCATAGCACATTACTATATCGGATCATACACGTTTTGACATACTTTCTATCTTTCTAACATGCTAATGGGTGCTTCATGTGCAACATTTTCTTTGCACATCTATTTTCTTCCATAGTTGTCATGCCGTATTGCATTGCTTGACATTGTTTGCTCTTGTCTTCCATTATATGTCATTGTTTGTGGGATTTACTCTTTTTCTTGTGTGCACATTATCTGCTTTCGACCATCTTCGCCTCGATTGTCTTGTGACATCGTGAGTGATGTCCCATATTTGCAATCCACTTTTCACGGTCTACATTGTCTTCTTGCAACTTAGCTTACACATTGTCTGGTTGTTTGTTAGCTTACACTTCTTATTCTACATGTGTGTTGTGTGTTTATCTTTACTTACACTAACACTTCTTTCCTAGCCACTTTGTTTGCGTGTGCCTTGGTTTCTACCAAGCACACTCCCTCCCCCATGCAGGGCATAGTTTCAGCATACCGGTCAATCCTCCTTTGGGTTGCATACTCCTCAATGACTTTGTATGCACACCAAATGAGGGGGGCATACTTTGGGTGAATGAGTCACCCCATACAATAGTCTACAATGATCACACACGGCACAATTTAGTACTAGTACAACACAATCATCAGTCTTAGACATGGCTTAGAATCTGACTTAGGTCCTTAGCACAACACAAACACTAGCGCCAAGATTGGGACAAGTAGTGCCTAGGTGTCCCTCACCCTTCCTAAACACTTGTGATTAGGGGGAAGGTATATAGTACTTTTCAATTCAAAGACAATTACAAAACTTCACACAATGACTCTCATAGGGCACGAGTCTTTAGCACTCAGCATGCATGCACTACACAACATTTTCTACTTTCGCATTGGATCGGAACTATTTGAACCAAATTAGATTTTAACACACCATTTGTAGTTGTGCTCTACATTTCGAAGAAGCAATTAAAGGTCGAGGATGACACCGAGACTTTTCTCCCTACACTTTTTCTATTCTTAGCGTGAGATCACAAAAAAACTTGTAGTTGGCTTAACTCACATGAGATCCCTTGAAAAACTCGTTCTTCTACATCATCTTCAGGATCCTTTCTACACTCTTTTCTCATCACGGATCAGGTACACATGTTCCTTTTTCACATTTGTGATCTTATGCCAAGAGAAGACTGTTGGGAAGATAGGTATAGTTTTTCTCTCCTTCCATGGCTCTTCCCAATAAGCACTACTACTGATGGCACATCCTAATTTGTTCAAATTATTCCAATTTGTTCTGATTAGTTCTGATTATAATTGATTATAGGAGATAGAATGCATTCTATGACTAGAGGTGAGTGCCCACTACCATAGACATGATCTCAAAACTACTGGAGATTATGTTGATATGAGAAATTGACCATTTTTTCTCCCGGAAAATTAGTAGTCGGGGGGACACAAGCACCCACCACTACTACCGTCCCGTGCAGGCGCTAGTGTTTGTATGTGTTTTGGGCCCAAGTATGATTATGAGCCAATATAAAAATATATTTCTACGTTTATTATGTATTATATTGTGTTGTACTAGGACTCGAGCTGTTGTAGGGGTGATTTTTTCACCCAATAGATGCCCCCTCGTTTGGGGTACTCACAACGATTATAGGAGAATGTGGTCCAAAGGAGAGGACCCTGATTTGATATGTATATTTTAAGCGAGATACCTACAGGGGGTAGGGGATGTACATGATAGGAACCAAGGAACATGTAAACAAGATGGACTAGTAAAAGGTGTTAGTATAAAACCTCACATGTAATAGAAGACAATGTAACAAACAACTAAGAAGAAAAGATAGACCACGAAAAGTAGGTTACATACATGGTACATTGCTCATAATGTCACAAGACAATCAGGTTCAAAGTGACCAAACACATACAATAAGCAACAAGACTTATGGCATAGCCCGAAAATAATAGCAAACAATAGTAAGCAAAAGGTGACAGATAACCATGGTTGTGTAGATCCTGCAGAGCAAATGCTACACATGAAGAACCCGTTAGTATGTTATAAAGATAGATAGTATGTCAAAGCATGTATAAATCAATGAAAATTATAGTGATAGTAACGTAAATGATGTAACAATAGAACCTGTGATGTGTAGAGTATGAGAGCAGCAAAATTAGATGCCCCAGAGCCTCAGTGGGACTAGTAAGAGATTTCGTGTCGAGCATCATACATCGTGTAAGGAGCTATAAGAAATTTGCATTCACTATTAGAGACCAAGTGAACTTGCATGTGTATATGATAAAGATATTGACACACCGAGTATATGTCTATCATAGTAAGCAAAGTACAATATGTAAGTAGTATAAGCTAGGAAGAATAAATGCAACCAAGATATACAAATTTCAAATGTTGTATGAGTGTGATGGTGTGATATGAAATATGTGAATATAGTAAGAGCAATGTTTCCCCCCAATGGATGTGTATGAGATGAGGTTCATTTATAAATGATCCCTCAATAGTTAAGAATGAACCATAGAACAAGAGTGTGTCATCGGGAAATGAATGTATTGTGTGAGAGTAGATGCTAGAAATATATATCGTGAAGCACAGAGCATGAAGTGTGTAGGTAATGTGAGGTTCATTGATAAAGTATGCCCTCATAATTCAAGTATGAACCGTAGCACTAGAGTGCATCATCAGGTAATGAGTGTATTCCAGTGAGGATAAATGATAGAAAATATGTATGATAAGGCATAGAGTGTGAAGTGTGTATAATGTGAGGTTCATTCAAGTATAGGACCCTCAATAGTCAAGTATGAACCGTGGAACTAGAGTGCATCATCGGGTAATGATGGTATAATGTACCAAAGATGTGTGAATGCTTGAAAATATTAGGCATGAACCACAGAGTGTGAAGTGTAGCAAAGGAGCTAAAAGTAAGCAATATAGACATCAAGTAGTGATGGAGAGGTGGGAGAAAGTGTGATTCCCCAAAGTTTTTTTATCGGGACATGTTGACAAATAGATGTGATCATTGTGAAAAATAATAGCTAGAGTATGTATAGTATGTGAAAGTGTGTATACCATATATAGAGATTAATATGTGCATTATGAGTACAAGGATCCAAAAGTAAGCTTGAGTAGAAAAACGTGGATGGATTAGCATAGGGGCATAAATAGTGTAGCAAGGTGTGCACATAATGTAGATGAGAGAAAGTGTTGCTATAAAGATTGATGTGCATTACAAAACAAGTGTAATGTATAGATGTGTATATGAATAATATGTGTAGGTAACGATTGATTAGAATGTACGACTATGAGGAGGGGGAGTTTGATGCCCCCAAATTTGGATGCCAAGATGATCTATGCTAAAGAGGATGAACATGTGTCGTTTGAAAGTGCATTTATCATAGCATGTGGAGTAGGATTGTGTCATGCATGTGGAGAAACTAGAATAGGTAGAACATTGGTAAACACAAGAACTACCAAAGAATAATGTTAACATGGTGAGGGGAAAACCCTATAGAGTATAATATCCCAACTGGATGAATAGGAAGTGTATAAGAAATAAGAATGTACCCATTAGGAGAAAATAGAATAGGCGTAGCATTGTCTTTGTTGGCAATAGTAGAAAAAGTAAGTGCAAACCTAAAGATCAAGTATGTGAAGCAAAAGATGTGTAACATATGTGATGTTGGGATAAACATCGGTAATAAGAAAGATCATTAAGTGCAATTTGGGGATATTAGAAACAATAAAGCGGTATGAACTAGCCCTTATGGTCATAGATAAAAATGTAGCAAGAGGGGAATGGATGGTCCCCATGAATGTAACAAGATAAGGTGTAGCCATAGTAAATGAATCATACATATGATCTTGGAAAGTGGGAGCATTAGGAATCATTGTAAAAGTAATGTACGATGCTCGAACGTGTGATGATGAATGTGTGGGGAGAGATGCAACATTGTAAGCACTAAGCATAAGATCAATAGAAGTACATCGAGAGTGAGACATAATGGGAGGAGTATCATGGGTACCAATAGAAAATTGATCATGTAAATCAATAGTACTAGGGTGCATCCCAAGAGGATAAGGATGTAAAATGTAGGTAATGTCATGAACATCATGTGTAAGAGGAATATCACAAGGAGTAGCAACATGAGGTGCGAAATCTACTATAATAGTATCCATAGAAGAAGGTGTAACAAGGACATTATGTGTTGTGGCATGGGTAAAAAGAAGTGTATGCATAATATGTAACTAAGGATGGCCTAGAAGGATAGTATAAGGAACATCATGAGGCATAACGTGACATATAACATTAAGGGTGTAAGATCCCTATTGTCATGTCTTTTTTAAAGAGAGAAATATAACTTGAAAACATGACAAATTTACCCTAGCGTTAAAATTTTTGCTTGTAAACCCACCTGAGCACTCCTTAAGATCAATTCACCCCCTGTGTTAGACATATCGTAGTCCTATAAGTGCTCATATTTTATGTAATTACCTTTTCCATGTGTTTGAAAGATGATGCTATGCCCTTAACCTATTACTTATATTAGGATATGATATCCGGAGTTTTGGCTTACCATATCATTTATACTTTCTCATGCTTAATAGGTTGGCCTTGGTGATGGCCATAGTATATGAATAGTATATATAGGGGATTGTAGGTAGTATTTCATTATCATTTTGAGCATTTGAGTCTTATTATATGGTTTGGAGGTTGCCCCCTCGAAGTGGCGAAGCTATTTTAATTGCATATTGAGATCATTATTCTAAAATATTGTGTTATTTGGTGTTCTATTGTTGCTCATAATCTGAATTATACAAGTAATTTCATTACAAGTGGTATCAGAGCTGCGATCTGGGCCAAAATTAGGCAAAAACCCTAATTGTTTTGTTTCCACCATATATTGTGAACTGTAACAATCAAGGTTGAAGATATTTTTACCAAAGTTGAAAAACATTTCAAGTAAAGTTCCCTAAAAATTTCAGACATTTTTTATTTATTTTGAAAAAGTTATTACAAATTTAGGGTTTTTCATAAAATCATTCCCTAGGGTGCACATTGTGGAATATTTTCAAGTTCTTTACATTTTTGGAAATCTCTAAAAAAAATAGTATTAGTATCTTCTCTGTGTTTTCTTGTTTAGCTGAATTTGTATCAAAACCCTAAACCCTAAAGTTTGACATCATAAACAGGCCTTCCACAAGAATAAAAAAGAATCCAAGCATTTACTCCGGGTAAAACCCAGATAAAGATGGGGTAGTGATTGAAGAGATGGAGTAAGAAGGGGTAAATACAGATTCGTCGAATGCTAGGTTTTACCTCATTTGATCATAAGGTGAGCCAACTTGAGTATGAGTCATGAAATGTACAATCCGAGATGGCCTCTAAAGTAGACATAGACCAAATCAATTATCAGGTTGGATGATATCATGAAAAATGTAAAGGGTAAACAATATGGCCCCAAATCTAGCCCATATCAACCAAGGAGGATCTTTAGTTCAAAATCATGGACAAAATAACCATGTTGGATCACTTTTCCAACCCAATCAAAATCCAACTTATTCGCAACCACGGAACATGATGCCGAAAGTGGATAGGCACAAATTTGATGGTAAGGATCCCTTGAATTAGATAAATCAAATGCAGAAATTATTTGAGTTACATCAAAAACCATCAAAACATGTTAGGAAATAAGAGATAAAATATGCGGAATAATCCCTTACAGAATCGCAACAGTAGAAACTAATATGTAGAAAATATTACAGATCTCAAATAAAAGTGCAGAATAAATAACACAACATAGAGAGACAAGATTTAACGTGGTTCACCCAATTTGGGCTACATCCACCAAGAATCACTTGCTCATATTTTATTACAAGCCTCCACTCTCTCAATACAATACCCGATCTCTGTTTGGAGCTATGCTCAACAAACTCTACAATTCACACGAATTCAAGCACATCTGCAATACATTTTCTTGTATCTCTATCATATGCATAAGACCATATAAATAGACAATTGTTTAAGCAGTTTGATACAAAACCGTGGGTATCAAAACCATGGGTAGAAAAAATCGTGGGTATCAAAACAATGGGTACCGAAAAACCATGGGCCCAAAAACAGCCCATAACGGTTACCCATTACCCATGGGTTAATAAACCACCCATGAAAATTTGCTTCGGGGGATTCCCCCAACCCCCGACCCGCTCACCGGCGAGCAGGACCACCATAAAAATACCCGAGTGTAACACATAGAAGGTGTACCACACTCTAACATGAAAATATGCTCCACAAACATAACAATCTCCCACTTGGAGACTGATTTCCACTATGCAACCCTTCACTGTCATCCGAAGGCCAACCAAAGCTAACATGGCT
Organism: Taxus wallichiana var. yunnanensis; assembly: GCA_018340775.1. NCBI lineage: Eukaryota > Viridiplantae > Streptophyta > Pinopsida > Cupressales > Taxaceae > Taxus > Taxus wallichiana. The sequence continues at coordinate 657,658,503 of CM031243.1, read as the reverse complement.
TTAGTTTATCCTTGTGACCACCATGGTCATCATGTCCAGTAGGATTCTCACTGGTATGAATCTTCTCGACTTCAACTTATCTTCTTCCAAAGTTGTCTGATGAAGTGATATCTCAATTCTATATGCTTTGTCCTGAGTGGAAAGTAGAGTTCTTAGCTAGGTGTATAGCACTTTGACTATCACTATACATCTTACATTCCTTCCGCTTATGCCCCAACTCCTCAAGCAATTATTGTAACCAAATCATCTCTTTGCTTGCCTCAATGGCAGCAACATACTCAATTTCGTGGTTAAAACCACCACCACTTCGTAGTCGTGAAATCCACTCACTCACCGTCCCACCTACAATGTAAATATAACTTGTCATGCTCCTCTTGTTGTCAAGATCTCCAGCCATGTTTGAATCTACATAACCACATAAAGTGGTGCTCGATCCAATATACCACAAAATTGTCCCCATGGTCCCTCTCAAATACGAAGGATCCACTTTCTTTGCTTGCACAATGCTCTTTACTGGATCACTCATAAATCTACTCACAACTCCCACTACATGGGCAATATTAGGCCTAGTGCACACCATAGCATACATCAAACTGCCAACCGCTGATGAGTAAGGTACATTAGATATTTGGTTTCTTTCCTGCTCTGTCTTGGGACACTGCTCCTTTGATAACTTAAAATGGTCTACCAAAGGAGTCCCAACCGGTTTAGCATCATGCATGTTAAACCTATCCAATACCTTCTTAATGTACTCTTCCTGAGATAAAGTCAACTTTTGTTCCTTCCTATCCCGAGTTATCCTCATACCAAGGATTTGTCTGGCAGCCCCCAAATCCTTCATATCAAAGGATTCACTTAGTTGTTTCTTGAGTACTTTTATTTCCTGCATGTTTTTACCTACAACTAGCATGTCATCAACATATAAACACAGGATAATATAACTTCCATCCTCAAATTTCTTTATATACACGCAATGGTCAGAATGGCATCTAATATAACCTTGCTCCATCATGAAGCTATCAAACTTCTTATACCATTGACATGGAGCTTGTTTCAGGCCATACAAGCTCTTCTTTAGTTTGCACACCATCTCCTCTTTACCTTTGACTTTATATCCTTCTAGCTGCTGCGCATATATAGCTCCTCCTCCAAATCACCATGGACAAATGCAGTCTTTACATCTAACGGTTCTAAGTGCTTCAGTCTTCCAAGAATATTTGCCACTATTCCAAGAATATTTCGATAGAAGTCATTTTTACTACCACTAAGAAAAATCTCATCAAAATCGATACCTTGTTTCTACAATGCAAAATCCCTCTGACCACTAATCGGGCCTTATATATTTTCTTTCCTCCTTCTTCATCTTTAACTCTATACACCCACTTGTTCTACAATGCTCTTTATCTTCCTAGCTTCACCAAATCCCAAGTCCGGTTCTTCCATGAGACTTATGCTCCTCATCCATGGCTTGCTCCCACTTCTTACTTTACCAAATCTACACATTACTTCATCAAAGCTCTTTGGCTCTACCATACCAAGCCTCCTCGGGGATGCCTCCATCCAAGGCACTTAAGGGTCCTCTGTTTATTAAGTACACATCTGTGCTCACCGCTTATGCCCAAAAATAAAGAGGCAGTCTTGCATGTATCCTCATGCTCCTAGCACGTTTCATTATTGTTTTGTTCATTCTTTATGACATCCCATTCTGCTGCGGGGTTCCTAGAACCATCTTTTGCCTATGGATTCCATTCTTAGAACAATAATCATCAAATTCATTGTTGCAATACTCCCCTCCATTATCTGACCTGAGACATTTTAACTTAAGACCTGTTTCATTCTCTACTAAGGCTTTCCATTTAAAAAAGTATCAAATACATCATATTTGTTTCTAATACAATAAACCCAAACTTTCCTTATTGCATCATCAATAAAAGTAACATAATAACTTGAACCCCTAAGAGATGATACCTGAGCCGGCCCCACACATCAGAATGTACCAACTCTAACTTACTCTCTTTCTTCGTAGGTCCAACCTTGAGAAACCTTACTCACTTTTGTTTCCCATATATGCAGTTCTCACATAAATCCAAACATGTTTCTATATATCTAGGCAAATTCTTCTTTATGATGTCCATGCCCTTATGGCTCATATGACTAAGCCTATAGTGCCATAATGTTGTATCTACATCTAAAGCCACAAGATTACAATCATTAGTACTATCAGTGGATAAATAAAAGTTTCCAACCTTCTTACCTCTTACCAACACAAGAGCACCCTTGATAACATTCCAAGAGTCAGCTGTAAATATCATAGTACAACCATCACTTCCTAATTTCCCCACCGATATCAAATTTCTCCTTAATGTAGGCACATGTCTGACATCCTTCAATAGCCATGTATTCCCATTCTGCATCTTAACTTGAACATAACCTTTTCCAACTATACTGCAAGGCTCATCATCACCAAGAAAAACATGCCCAAAATCCCCTTGAACATAATCAACAAAATAATGCCTATGTGGAGTAGCATGAAAAGAAGCCCCTGAATCTAAAACCCAAGATTCAATAATATTATGTAAAGAAAGAATCAAAGCATCCTGGTATACATTACCCGATGCCACATTTGCATCCTTGTTTTCTTCTTATTGTTTCTTCTTGTCCCGAAGCTCCCAAAATTCTTTCTTTGCATGCCCGAACTTTCCAGCAGCCCAACATACAATCTTGCTCTTGGATTTTGACCTTGCCCGATTTTCGATTTTCCACGATTTCCTTTATTCTTTTGTCTCCCTCTAGTTTCCACTTTGTCAAAGCATTCCCAAGTAGAAGATTCACTAGAGCTTTTTCTTCACATTTCCTCGCTTAGAATCACCCCTACAACATCCTCAAACTTCAACTTTGAGTTAGCAGAACCGAGTTTCTTACCGCCATTACTGTGACTATTTCAACTCTCGGGTAAAGAGCACAAAACTAATAAATCCCTAACTTCTTCATCAAATTCTATTAATCAAGCTAGCATATTTACAACCATATTAAAATCATTTAGATGATCCGCTACTCTTTGAATCATTCTCGACATCTTCATATTAAACAACTTTTTCATTAAAAATATCTTATTAGAGGCAGAGGGTTTTTCATACAACTTCCCTAATGCATCCATCAGTTCTTTTGTAGTCTTTTCCTTTGAAACATTAAATAATACCGAAGATGCAAGACACAGTCGGATCGTTCCAAGTGCCTTCCGATCTAACAAATCCCATTCCGCATCTGTCATACTCAAGGGTTTGTTCACCTTCTCAGACAGCGGAGTATAAAGATCCTTCTGATAAAGGTAATCTTCCATCTGCATCTTCCAAAGACTAAAATTCTACCTGTTGAATTTATCAACCCTAGATCTTCCATCATCTGCCATAGCTCCCACTCAAGCTAAAAACTTTCCCTATGATTCAACACTTCAACAAACCAAACCAGGCTCTAATACCAATTGTTAGGAAATAAGAGATAAAATATGCGGAATAATCCCTTACAGAATCGCAACAATAGAAACTAATATGCAGAAAATATTACAGATCTCAAATAAAAGTGTAGAATAAATAACACAACATAAAGAGACAAGATTTAATGTGGTTCACCCAATTTGGGCTACGTCCACCAAGAATCACTTGCTCAGATTTTATTATAAGCCTCCACTCTCTCAATACAATACCGAGATCCGTTTGGAGCCTATGCTCAACAAACTCTACATAATTCACACCCGAATTCAAAGCACATCTGCAATACATTTTCTTGTATCTCTATCATATGCATAAGACCATATAAATAGACAATTGCTTAAGCAGTTTGATACAAAACCGTGGGTATCAAAACCATGGGCATAAAAAACCGTGGGTATCAAAACAATGGGAAAAAACCATGGGTATCAAAATAATGGGTACCAAAAAAACCATGGGCCCAAAAACATCCCATAACGGTTACCCATTACCCATGGGTTAATAAACCACCCATGAAAATTTGCTTCAGGGGCTTCGCCCCCAAACCCCCTAACCCGCTCACACCGAGCGACCATCATAAAATACCCGAGTGTAACACATAGAAGGTGTACAACACTCTAACATGAAAATAGGCTCCACAAACATAACAGAAAAAAGCCGACATTGGCATCCTCATCTTGAACCTAACCAATTTGTTTGGTATCGATGGTTATGTGCTCAAAGACAAAGAATGGTCTCGGTGTCACTTCGACGCTTTTACCGAGGAGTTGAAATTGCACTATAGTTCCAGTGTTTTAGAGTACTTTAGTCAATTAACAAAGTTATGGAAAAATGTGATCACCAAATATTATGTGCATCAATTCTAGAACCTATCCTTAAGGGTAGAGAATATTCTAGAAGAGAATTTGAATGACCTGTTTCTTGGGGTCTTAAGGACCACATCGAACATGAGGTACGTATGTTTAATCCACTCAAGATTTCTGATTCTATTATCATGGCACATCGTGTAGAGGAAAAAGTTCTTTGTAGTAGGATGCCATCTTTCATGAACACCGAGAGACCGTAGTATCTCTTCCCTTCATTTGCTAGCCCAATTAGACTGACTCCTCAACAAATAGAAGAAAAGAGAGCAAAAGGATTATGTTTTAACTGTGATAGCAAATATGGACCGGGACATAAATGTGCTGAGAAGAAGTTGTTCTATATTGACGGAGGTAATAAGGATGATGAGGAAGCTAAAATTATAGGAGAGGTTGAGGAACAAGTAGAAGATGAAGTAGAGGATCACCAACCTACAATTTCTTACCATGCATTATCAGGTATTAGTACTCCTCAAACACTCAAGGTTATTGGCTATCTCAAAAATAGAAGGTGATAGTGTTGATTGACTCGAGGAGTACTCATAACTTCATAAATAGTAAGTTAGCTACCCGCCTCAATTGTTTTATTTACCCAACTCCAGAAATGCAAGTTATGATTGCAACTGGTGGGATAATCAAGTGCACAGGAAAGTGCCATAGTATCAAGATTTCCATGGGAGACTACATGTTAGACTCATGTATGTTTGTCATTTCTATGGAGGGGCAGATATTGTTTTAGGTGTCCAATGGCTCACAACCTTAGTACTATAGAGATGAATTTCCAAGAATTGTTCATGCGATTTCATTCGGATGGAGAAGGTTCTCGAGAAAAGGAGTAGATGGATTTATAACAAATTTATTTTCCATAGAAGTAAAAATACAGAGTCTTTAATGCCACCCAATCTTCAAAAGATTGTTGATGCTCACTCATCAGGTTTTTATGCAATTCCAAAGGGACTACCACCATTTAGGGATCATGATCATGTCATTCAGTTGATTCTAGGGAGCCAAACACCTAACATCAAACCATATAGATAACCATATTCCGAAAAGTGAGATCGAGAAAATGGTTGAGGAAATGTTGAAGGCGGTATCATCAGGCATAACCAGAGTGCATATTCTTCACCAGTGGTCATGGTACGTAAGAAGGATGAAACATGAAGGATGTGTCCAAATTACTCGAAACACAACAAGTACACCATCAAAGATAAGTTTCATATTCCAGTAATTGATTATTTACTTAATGAATTGCACGGTGTTGTTTATTTCACAAAATTAGATCTTCGTTTAGGGTACCATCAAATTAGAATAAAAGAGGAAGATGTTCATAAAACAAATTTCAGGACTCATGAGGGCCATTATGAGTTTTTGGTAATGCCTTTTGGTCTTACAAATGCACCCTCAACCTTTCAAAGCTTGATGAACACTATTTTTAGGCCATTTTAAGGAAATTTGTATTAGTTTTCTTTGATGACATATTGATTTATAGTAAGACATGGGAAGAACACTTACAACATGTAAATAAAGTGTTGGAAGTTTTGGAGAAACATACTCTCTATGCAAAGCCATCCAAATATTCTTTTTGTGTACAAGAGGTAGAGTATTTGGGTCACATTGTATCCCATGAAGGCATCAAAGTTGATCCTCAGAAGATCAAAGCTATGGTGGAATGGCCAAGGCCCAAAAATCTCAAAAAACTTTGTGGGTTCCTAGGACTAATAGGGTACTACGTAAGATTTGTTCGAGGATATGTTAGAATAAAGCAACCCCACTCACTACATTGCTAAAGAAGGATGCCTACCATTGGACAAAAATAGCCACTAAATCCTTTGAGAAGTCAAGGAAGCCATGTGCAAGACCCCAGCTTTTTGGCTACTCCCAACTTCTAAAAACCTTCATTGTTGAATGTGATGCTTCAGGATCGGGATTGGGAGCGCAGCTTCTAATGCAGGAAGGAAGACCAATTATATTTAAGAGTCACCAATTCAAAGGAAAATATCTACTCAAACCTCCGTCTATGAGAAAGAAATGATGGCTATTCTTCATGTGGTCAAGCAATGGAGGCCCTATCTCATGGGTAGACACTTCAAGGTAAAAATTGATCATGATAGTCTCAAATACTTTTTGGAGCAAAGGTTATCATCTAAGGAACAACAAAAGTGGGTAATAAAAATGTTGGGTTATGATTTTGAAATCATATATAAAAAGGGTAAAGAAAATGTAGTAGCTGATGCGTTGTCCAGAAGGGATACATCCGTAGATGCCTTACTATGTGGAATGTCCATGTTGACGGCCGATTGGGTGGATGAAGCAAGATTGGAATGGGATCAAGACAAGGATACACAATCTCTAATACAAAATTTTAAGCAAGGATCTATGAAATCTAACAAATTTGAGTGGAAAGGTAATGCCCTATGGTACAAGGATAGGTTATACTTGAGTAAAGATTCTGAGTTGAAGCATAAGATTCTTGCAAAGCTACATGCCTCGCCTATTGGAGGACACTTTGGGTTTTTGAAGACATATCATAGAATAAAAAGAGAATTATTTTGGGAAGGACTCAAGGGGGATGTACAAAAGTTTGTATCAGAGTGTTTAGTGTGCCAATAGAACAAAGGGGAAACAATTAAGACACCAGGTCTATTGCAACCCTTACCAATTCCTAGCCAGAGATGGGAGGAGGTCTCCATGGATTTCATCACCGGATTGCCTTGTTCAGAGGGTAAGAATGTTATTTTCATGATTGTGGATAGGCTCACAAAATATGCCCATTTTTTTGCCCTATCACATCCATTTGTAGCTAGTATAGTCACAGCTATTTTTTTTGGAGACAGTTCAAAGGCTACATGGAACCCCAAAGATAATTATAAGTGATCGTGATCCTATTTTCACAAGTAATTTTTGGATGGAATTATTTTCATGTTTGGGTACTCAACTAGCTCACAATTCATCTTATCATCCTCAAACTAATGGGAAAACGGAAGTGGTCAACAAATGCTTAGAGGGGTATCTATGTTGTTTTGTATCAGATAAGCAAGAAAGGTGGATTAAATGGCTACCACTTGCAGAATGGTGGTATAACACATCTTTTCATACCTCTTCTCAAATGACCCCATTTTTAGCATTATATGGTTACCATCCACCTTCTATCACTTCCTCTTTGAGGGTGCAAACTAAGGTCAGAGATGTTGAGGAACACATTCAACATCAACAACAGGTTTTGGCTAGTTTGAAGGAGAATTTAGCATTAGCACAAAATAGGATGAAACAACAAGCAGATCAACATCGTAGTGAAAGACATTTTGAAATTGGTGACTGGGTTTTTGTACGTCTCTAGCCTTACAAACAGATGTCCCTAAAGTAATAGAAAAAGGACAACAAACTTGCTCCTAAATATTATGGCCCTTATCAGGTTCTACAGAAAATTGGCAGTGTTGCTTATAAACTAGAGTTGCCTCCATCTTCACACATACACCCAGTATTCCATGTTTCATGCCTAAAGAAGGTTATTGGATAGAAATTTGAAGCCCAGACAGAGTTACTAGAACTTGACGAGGAAGGAAGAATCATTTTGGAGCTAGAGAAGATTCTGCAAACACGTACTAAGAGGCTGAGAACTAGAGACATTAAGGAATATCTGATCAAGTGGAAGAATCTAATCATAGAAGATGTAACCTGGGAGGATGAAGGTTTTCTATAACAACATCCAGATTATTTAACATTGAGGACAACGTTGGTTTGAAGGGGAAGGCATGCTACGCCCTTAACCTATTTTTGTATTAGGATATGAGTAGTCAATTTGTGGCTTACCATATCATTTTATTATATCATTTATACTTTCTCGTGCTTAATAGGTCCACCTTGGTGATGACCATAGTATATGAATAGTATATATATGGGATTGTAGGTAGTATTTCATTATCATTTTGAGCATTTGAGTCTTATTATATGATTTGGAGGTTGCCCCCTCGAAGTGGCGAAACTATTCTAATTGCATATTGAGATCATTATTCTCGAAATATTGTGTTATTTGGTGTTCTATTGTTGCTCATAATCTGAATTATATAAGTGCTCATATTTTATGTAATTACCTTTTCCATGTGTTTGAAATATGAAAGGAAGCTCATGAAGTTCTTAAACGCATTGCATCTCAAGACAAATTCTTCAGTGACTTAGAAATGGCTATTTTTAGCCTTTCTGAGATAGGTGTGCACTCTCCAGAGATAGATTTGAAGGCCCGAATTCATCAAGAATTTGTATTGAGGAGTTAATATCATATTTAAAGTTATTTAGGAAAGTTTAGGGAATATTTGAAGGTTTAGGGACAATTTCAAATGAAAGCGGGTTTTTGAAGGTGAAGGAGTTTACAATTCAAAAAAGCACCTAAGCTTCAAGATGATTTTGGGAGCTCCATAAAGAGTTAGAGGTCAAACAAGATACCATTGGAAATCTAATTCAATGTTATAAATGATGGTGCTTTCAAATTTTTCACAAGACCAAATCGTTTCTTTCCACAGTTTGTTTTCCTTGCGGTCCCGAGAAAAAGTCTATTTTAAGGATTTTTAAGGAATAATCAGATCATGGGACACATCCCATTTTTCTCAAAAGTCTATTTGGAGTCAAAATCATTTAAATAAGTGCCAAAAATACCTCCTGGAGCTCTGGAAACTTCATCTTCACGCTCTCTCTCAAGGTACGTTCTCACAGTCAAATTTTTTAGGTGGACACATGCTTGACGAGGTTGAGGCATACTTTTTTGTCCCTTCTATCCCATCCTAAGGGGAAAATGGGGACAAAAAAATGATCCCCATGCCCATTTTAGCCCCAAGACCCATCATATGACCTCGGGAAGCCTCAATAAGCCCTTTTTTCAAGTTTCTAGCCCCCCACCTCATGTAACCTCAACTTGTGATTAACTAAAATGTGGAATAATAATAGTTAATCTAATCTAGAACAAGATGTAAATATAGTAAATAAATGTAATAAAAAACTATGAAAAATGACCCAAATGACTAATTTAATGGAAATAGAAACCCTAATATGCAAGAAGAGTGAGGAAGGACTCGGCTGATTAGAGGAGCTCGTTGGGTCGTGTCGCGAAGAAACAAAATAATCTAGAAGCGTGGAATGAATATGCAAAAGTCCTAAAAAGGAAAGATCTAGACTTATTCTTAGGACTGGGGCACCTGGAGAGGGATTGGGGTGCCTATGGGTGCCCCTGGTCTGCACTTATGGGCGCTCTGGTATGTGCAAAAGGTCGAGAACTAAGTTTCATAGGTTCTGTAAGTGGCTTAAAACCTTTTCTACATGTTGCATTAGATTCCCTGCACCATGTCAAATTTCACTGATAGTCCAAGATGAATAAAAGACTTGTAAAAGACCACAAGAAGTATCAAATCCCTAAAAAAGAATACAAATGAATAGGTCAAACTAACCTCAACTATCACAACAATGGACTTACTAATTGAGCATTACACTACATTCCAGACCCAAATGTAGTTCTAGTGTGTGTGAATCATGTGTCCTAAGTGCTCTTGTGTCAATCACACTTTTTGAAATAGCGAGCAATAACTAGATGTAAAAATGTAGTAAAATGGTGGATGGAATAGAATAGAATCCCCTCCTATGCTTGTGTGATGCAGATGAACCAACCTTGTCCCTTGTGATGGAGCTAAGTGAATGCAAATGATCTTCAAATTCCTTAGATGAATACAACCCTAGGTGGATAATAGTAGTGACTAGTGTTTAGTCCCTCATTATGGTCTCATAACTTTATATTTATAGGGTTCTCTTGATCTAATTTCATAATTAACCCTAAAATGACCGACCACCAAAAGATAAGAAGTTAAAATGGCTAGAAAGTGCCCAAAAAGTGGCGAGAAAGTTCAAAAAGGATCGAGGCACCCCTGGTGGGACCAGGGCACCCATGGGCATCCCAGTACTAGCCTAGGTGCCCCAGTCAAAGATAAAATAATGCAAAATAACAAAAGCTGATTGGGCATGCGGGTGTAAGAGGTCGGGAATGACGAAAAAAAAAAAAAGTAAGATGGCCAAAAGACGGGGGTTAATTAGTAATTTCTTCACTCAAAAACCATATGAATACTAGTATAAGACCAAGAATAAATAATGTCTAAAGTGCATGATTTTGTGTCTATATTTTCCCCTACTTTATGTTGGTGAGCGGAAAGCTTGGTAACATAAAGTAGATAGAGATGCGTACCTGATAATCCATGTAGAATGATGTAGAAATGTGTTGAAGGACTAAACAAAGCGTGGAATGACAAAAAGATGATGGAGCGTGGAAACTAAAGATGTAAAAGCACAAAAAAGTGATGAGAGTGAACCTAGGGTGGAAACACGTGTAGTTGTCGATGTGTGTAATGTACCTGCATGATTAGTATGGTGTGTGCTTTGCCACAAGATGTTTTTGTTGACGTCTTCATTGTTGTTGCCCCCATTTGATTTCTTGTTTCTCATACGGCCGACACTGGAAGGAGAAAATGGTCAAGTAATCAAATATATATATATGCATGTGTAAAATGCAATACATATACACATGCATGTATATAAATGTAAAAAGCACGTGAATGTAAATATGCAAATGGAAAATGTAAATGGAACATGCTGCACTGATCCATGTCGAGAAAGAGAGTGTATAAGGATATCTTGTCTTGCTAGAGTTTTTGGCGATCCGATACCATAGGATGAAGAAGTATAGGGAGGAATTCCACTGTATCCTCTAACGTTTAACTACTTCCCTAAATATGTGTGAAGAGATCTCTATACGTCCTGGTTTTTGGGTGATCCAACACCACTGATTGAAGAAGTATTGGGAGGAATTACGTTGTATCCTCCAACCTTTACTACTTCCCAGAATGCTAAGGACAACCACATCCTATTAAATTCACTATGTACAAGGTTTGTAGACTAGTTTGAACCCACTCGTTATATGTAACCCACAATGACAAGGGTGGAAAGTGCACTGAACTGAATCGGTGTAGAAGCGTTGTGTAGTATGTAAAACCCCAAATGATGTCCCCCTCTTTGGGGGTGCATGCGACATCACTAATAGGAGAATGCGGCCCCAAAATAGGACCAACCACATGAACTTTGTAACTCTACCCTACGGGGAATGAAATGCACTTTGTAGAAACCAAGGCTAGCCAAAGACAAGTGTTAGTACAAAAAAGCATACATGTATAAAACAATGTGTAATTTATGCAAACAATGTAAAATATACCAAAAAGTAGTAATGTAAACAAGCAAGAAGATAGAGTAAGCCACACAAATAGGTTACAAGAATGGGACATCACTCACGATGTCTCAAGACACGCAAAGCCATCATGGCCACATATAACAAACAAGTGTGCTCACCATCATAGGATAAGGCCACATATAAGAACAAGCAATAACAAGCAATGTAACAAACAAGTATGGAAGCAAATATCCATGCATAAAAATGTTGAACATGAAGCACCCATTAGCATGTTATAAGGATAACCAATATGTGAAAACATGTATAAACAAGTAATGTAAAGTGCTAAGTACAAAATGAAACAATAACACATGTGAGTGAAAAATGTGGATTCCCCCAAAGAACCAAAGTAGGAAGGGTAAAGGCGAGCATCCATGCTACGTGTAAGAAGCATGTATATGCAATCACAACTAAAAAATGTAAATGTGAATGTGTCAATGATATAGATAAACGACATGCAATTAATCTAACTAGCATGTGTAATAAAGTGACCATGAACAAGAAAAATTAAGCAAGAGTAAAAGTAACCATAATATGCAGAATGTTATGGATAGATGGAATGGAATGCAAAATGGAGTGATATGGGTCGCATTCTTGAATGAATGGAAATGTATGCAGTGAGGTTAATTTGGTTTTCCCCCTTAACAGTCAAGAATGAATCGTAAATGAGAGTGCGTCATCGGGAAATGGTCGAATAGTGTGTTGTGTCTAACACATTATGATGAGTGTGTATATGTGTTGTGACGATATGCGACCTAGTAACGATGTGTATGTGAACCTTATAGCTAAAGCGTATATCATGACAAGATGATTGAAAGAGTGATGATGTAGCCTAAAGCGTATATCACTACTAGATGAATAGAGGGAGTGGTGATGTAGCCTAAAGTGTATACCACTATAAGATGATGGGATAGGTGACCATTTAGCCTATAGCGTATGTCATGAAAATAGAAGTTTCAAATGATGAATGTGTGATGAAGATAAGGTTCATTTGATTTATAAACCCTCGGATGTCGAGTGTGGACCAAGGAACTAAATTTTTTCCTAGGGTAATGAGTGCAACAAGTAGAAGATGATGTAGCATATCTAATGAAGATGATAAACGATCATGTGATGTGTATGTAGTGTATAGTATTGAATATAATATGTGTAGTGTTCCTAAGAGTGTATAGTATGCAGGATGTAATCTAGGTGAGCATGATGTGTTGTGTAAATATATGTAAATATTGAAATGATATAGACTAAATGTAGAATGTATGACGTGAGACGTGATGTGTGGCACCTAATGTGTAGTGTGTGGGGTTCATGTGTAGTATGCCCTCAACAAGCAAGTGTGAACCGAAGCACAAAAGTGTGTCACTAGGTAATGAAAATGCTATAACTTATCTATGAATATGTGTATGCTATGATATTGATGTATGATAATGCAAAAATGATAGATACTAAGATGAATGAGGGAGTGTGTTAAATTATATGCCCCCAAGTGTATGATAGAGAAGATGACTATGTGTCGCTTATCAAGGAGATCATCGTTGTCATGATTGAAACCTACTGGAGCAACATCAAAAACCTGATAAGCTATAGAGTGAGGAGGGTCATATAGGGACCCATTGTGGCAAAGTGTGTACACATTCATTGCATATCTTCATCAAGTAAAGGTGATCGGTGGACAACCATGAGCATGCCAACGAGAGATATTTAGAGCGTAAGTGGGAGAGGAATCATTATGAATAGAGATATTACCAAAAGGCATAGGAAATGTGAGAAAAGAGTGATGAACATCTATTATACCACCAATATAGTCAAGCCAGGATTGTCCAAGTGTGAGTGGAGAGTCATGAGGGGTACACACAACAAATATTGTCAAATGAAAGACACATAAGCCATTAGGCATTGTCATAATGTGAAAATAGCCATGATAAAGATGTGACGAATGAAGATGTGGTAAGATGTCATTAAGCATCATGCCAAACCTAACCAAACTGTCACATGTACAAATAGTATCTAAGCAAGTAGAATTGATAGGGATGTGTTTCCAAAAGGACCTGTTGATGAATAGTGTGCATGTAAAAGGAGGCAGCAGAGCTACAACCCATGGAGGAGAAGATGAAATAACATCCACACTATTTACAGACCCCTAGTATAGTACATTAGTAGAGGAGGGGTCTTGAACCTATATTCACCTGGGCCATTGGCCACAAAGGTTTCTTCAAAATAAGAGTCGTCTACGCCAAGAGGAGTAAAATCGAGTTGTCCTAATGCTTCATCTGTAAGTTTGATAGTGTTAACTTCGTCATCAGAATCCTCATAATCATCGGTGTGAACATCATCATGTTGTATAACACTATCAAGTATGTTGGTAGGTGGCACCATAGATGGAGTAATAGAGGGTTCCACAATGGGTGGAGAAGGGACATTAATAAGAGTTGATATCGTAGGTGAAATAATAGTCGTAGTGTGAGTAGAGATAGCTGGAGCATTGAGAGTGGTAGGAGGAGATTGTGAAGCACTAGACTGACCAATGTCATATGTGTCAAGGATACTATATGGAATATGTTGTGAAGGTGGTATAGGCATAGAAGTAATGGGATCTATGCGATAGTATTTGAATGGCTCGGATTGACAATGATAGTATGTTCATAGCCATCATGTAAGAACTTGACACATTGGTGAATAATAGATGGAACCACATGCATTGTGTGAATCCAAGGCCTTCCTAACAAGAGATTAAACTAAAAGGAGGCATTGATAACATAGAACTTAATGAGAACAGTCTTAGGCCCAACCCAAATATGTAATGAGATAGTCCCTATGCATGTGCGAGTGGTAGAATCATAACCTTGAATGAGGGTAGAATTCTTAGAAATTAAATTATCATTAATACCCAATTGCTTTAAAAGAGAATGAGAACATAAATTAACAACTGATCCATTATCAATGAGGACTCATTTAATGCAAGTAGTACTAATAATAGTAGTAATGAGCAAAGGAGCACACAGATTGCTTTTAGCAAAAGGCAAAAAATCCTCATTAGTGAAAGATATAACATGTGGTAAATTACGAAGAGACTATATGAGATGTGCAAAGGCCACTGCGCAGAATTATCACTTTCAATATGAATGGCACGAAGGGAAGCTTCTAATGTGTTATAACAATCTGGTGCATTACGCAACAATTCATAAAGAGAGATCTTAGCGGGTGTATTTTTAAGTTGTTCAATGATGTCATAGCCCTTAGAAGTAGTGGGAGGAGTTGTTGGAGTAATGGGTGGAGGAATAGATGTGGGTGGAGCCGTAGGTGGATTAGGATGAGTATGATGAGTAGTAACTACATTGATGGATGGATCAGCCCTAGGTGTGACAAATCAAGGAGGATGTTGGGTGCGCACGCACATGAAATCAACAACAATAGTAACTATGTCCAGACCTTAGTTGGTGCAAAGGTAGGATAAGAAGATTGAGACATAACTTGATAAGGAGATGACATGGTCAAAAGGAAGTGTCAAACATGGGGATCACTAAAATGATTAACTAAAATTAACTAAAATGTGGAATAATAATAGTTAATCTAATCTAGAACAACATGTAAATACAATAAATAAATGTAATAAACAACTATGGAAAATGACCCAAACAACTAAGCTAATGGAAATAGAAACCCTAATATGCAAGAAGAGTGAGGAAGTGACTCAGCTAATTAGAGGAGCTCATTAGATTGTGTCGCAGAATAAATAGAATAATTTGGAAGCAAGAACAAATTTCCGAGAGGTCTTAAAAAGGATAGATTTGGATTGATTCTCAAGACTAGGGCACTTGGAGAGGGACTGGGGTGCCTATGGGCTCCTATTTTGTACTATGGGTGTTGTAGCTTGTCCAAAAGCTCCGAAATGAGTTTCATAGGTCATGTAAGTGGTTTAAAACCTTCATTGTGTGTCACATCAAATTCGTTGCACCGCGCCAAATGTGTTGATAGTCCAAGATGAATAGAATACCAAAAATACCATAAGAAGTATTAAAACCCTAAAAAAATAAGAATGCAAATGAATAGGTTGGACTAACCTCATCTGCCACAACTCGGTCTTACTAATCAATGTTGCACTACATTATAGACACAAATGTAGTTCTAGTGTGTGTGTGTGAATCATATCCCTAGGTGTTCTTATTCCAATCACACTTTGTGAAGTAGCGAGCAATAACTAGATGTAAAAATGTAGTAAATGGTGGATGGAATAAAATATAATCCCCTCCTATGCTTATGTGATGCAGATGAACCAGTCTCTTCCCTTGTGATGGAGCTAAGTGAATGCAAATGATCTCCAAATGCCTTGGATGAATGTAACCCTAGGTGGATGATAGCAGTGACTAGTGCTTGATCCCTCATTATGGTCTCATAACTTTATATTTATAGAGTTATCTTGATCTAATTTCATAGTTAACCTTGAAATGATGACCACCAAAAAGATAAGAAGCTAAAATGGCTAGAAAGTGCCCAAAAAGTGGTGGGAAAGTTCAAAAGGATTGGGGTGCCCCTGGTGGGACCAAGGCACCCCAGTCAAAGCTAAAATATTACAAAATGAAAAAAGTTGATTGGGCATGCAGGTGCAAGAGATCGAGAATGACGAAATAAAATAAAGTAAGATGGCCAAAAGATGGGAGTTAATTAGTACTTTCTTCACTCAAAAACCATAAAAATAGTAGTATAAGACAAGTACTAAATAATGTCTAAAGTGCATGATTTTGTGTCTATAGCTTGCCACTTGTCATCATGGGGCTAAGGTACACTTTTTTGTCCCTTACATCCTATTCTAAGGGGAAAATGGGGACAAAAATGTGCCCTCCCCTTGCTCCCACATGGTCTCTCACATGACCCAAACTTGGTCCCCAGGTGCTAAAAACTAGTTCTTCTCCCTCATTTGTTGACAAATCAATGAATGCCACTTGTCATCATAGGGACAGGGAACATTTTTCTATCCCTTTCATCATGTCCCAAGGGGACAATGAGGACAAAAAAATTGTGCCCCTCCCCATGGAGTGATACAAAACTAGAAGTTAGAATTTTTCAAGCTTTTATTGCTCCCTCCTCCATGTACTTCCTCCTTTCATCTCTCACTCCATAAATGCATTCACTCATGCTCACCACCACTCACAACTCAAAAGAACAACTTAAAAAAAAACCTCCTTTGAATCCATTAAATAACTTTTAAATCTGGTTATGACATCCAACCAAAAAAACCCCTCTTTCGTGCCCTAATCTCCCAAACCAAGTTTTGATCATGACTCATGCTCTCGAAATCCATTTGCCATGAAATTTTGACCATGGATTCTTGGTGAAATGCCTTTAAGAGGAGTATTTACATTCCCCCATTCATTCCCTCATTTATTTTTTATAGACACATGGATTTTCCAGAAAAAATAATCATCCCTCAAATCTACACAATTCCGTAAGATGAAATCCCTTGAAATTTGGAACAAAGCCTTTAAATGAATTATGTAAACTTCTGTAAGTGGTTTCATTTGAATATGACACCAGAAGACCACTTTATATTTTTATTAAATATCTACCACGTAGATTACTAAAAATAGTAAGTTCGAGGAAATTTTGGTTTTCGATATCACAAGACACTCCTTCAAGTACAAAGCATTCAAAAGTGGCAAATTTGGCAAAATTGGTAAGAATGACCACCCATATGAAACATGTTAAAAATAGTAAGTGGGTGAAATGAGATAAAAGTGGTCACATTTTAGTTCTTCACACATTCCCAAATTATCCTGGTACTCACATAGGTCTCCCGCTCTATTTTCAAGCCATTCCCGCATTTCCTAGTGCGGTGAGCAAAAAATGCCAAAAGTGGAAAATGACCATTTTTGTCCCGGAAGCTATTTCAATTCATTTCACACTGAGGGCATGATAAAAAGGTAAAGGGAATTGGTTTTGTTTTCATTCTTCTTTCCTTTCTCTATGATCAAAATGATTTTGTCTCATGCTTCACTCATCATCAGTGCTCCCATAGTGGCAGAACCAAGATCATGATTGTGTGAACAAAATGCATCCAATTTCTCTCATGTGAAGGATTGATCATGAAGATATGATAGTGTCTCAAGGATAAGAAGGATTTTCTCAATGAGGGGATTCATCTTCCAAGTATTCTCAGTGGTCTACTTCTCAGGTGCTCATCACTCCTCTTCTCGGTGTGTTCAAGCAATGTGGTGAAGGTTCATCATTTCAAGAGTTTTTAAAAGGGGAAAGGTGTTCAAAGTGGTATTCATTAGAGATTTTCATCAGTGCATCATTATGGAGGGTCATCAAGGGTCAAATTGTCATCTTCAAAATTTTCGAGAATATCTTCATCGAAGGCGGAGGCATCCTCATCCGTGCTTTGGAGCATTCCTTCTCTTCTCTCTTCATTCTTTCTCCTCTTCCCTACCCCCTTTCTAATTCCTCGTTGTAAACAATCATGACTTTTTGTCTTATTCATTAAGGTGACTATAAAATATTTGTGCAATGTAAAAGTCCCTTTTGCAATTATAAAAAGGGGACTTATTTTGTGTTTCCTAAGGTCATTTGAAAAGTCACTTGTAATGGGAATATGAAAAGTCATGTGGGGGGTAGATGAAGAGATGGATTGTAAAGCTATAAATTGAGAGAACCTCCTCATTTCAAAGGATGGTTAATCTTGTTTACTAGCTCCCATGCTCTCTCTAGAAACAAGTGATCAAGTTTCCTCTACTTCTTTTCATATGTTTCCTCCATCTTCCTCATTGTACAACTTTGCAAATATGTCAATAAAGAAAGGAGTTTTAGCTTTTTTGGATGAGTGAATAAGTGAGATTTTATGTTCATGGTTTCATCTTGTCTTGATATAACTGGAAAATTTGTCCTTCTTCCCAAATGTGTAAGTGATATCTATGATTAATCCTTGCAAGAATATGATTTCCCTACTTGTAGTATTAGTCCCTCTCTAATTTCCCACTCCCTTTTCCCACCTTCCTAACAAATTCCTCTATTGCACGAAATTGCAAGCATTTCCCGTGGGTGCAGTGGAGTGTTCTTGTTGGATCCCGACCTCTGGGCCAACAATAGATTTACTTTTTGTTTCACATAAAATAATGGAGCTACCCCATTCAAGTAGAGGGACCTAGTCCCAGAGCGTTTGTGGAAATCCACCAATTTTTCCTATCGATAAATTTTCTCACTCAACAAATTTTCTCACCAACAATCCCATAGTAAGGGGAAGAGAGATTGTGCCCAACACTTGCTTAGGTATATTATGAAATCCATGGATATAAAGAGTAGAGTAACTATTATAAACAATGATGTACAAATGATAACATACAATAAAGTCTGTCATCACCAATCCGGCACTATGATAATTCTTTACTGAACTCCTCGTCTATGATTATTTACTAATGCACATGACCTTTAGTTTAGTGGATGTAATCTGAAACAAAACAACAACATAACATAAGAATACCATCGACTATGATAAGACGGAATGATGACAAATCTGAAATATTAAAGTAAATGATAATATATAACATGAAATTGTTACAATCTCACCCATGAGGTACTTCAAGTGTTATTGACTTCACTTGCCTTTCACCAGACTATGGGAGAAAATTTACAATTACACCTCTTAATGGCTTCTTCAACACACCTTTAAACTGATGGCTTCCTTCGCACACTTCCTATAATATTTCTCACTACTTCCTTCTATGCTAAATGAGGGGGGTGGCCTCTCTATTTATAGAACTTCCAGGCTTATCCATCTTATCTCTAAAATAGGATAAGAAATCCACTCTGACGAATCATATTCCATACCTTAACTCTTATCTGTACATGTAAGCTTATCTTTTAAGATAAGATAAACCTTATCATTTTACATGGGTTCCACATTTTAGACTTTTTACAAATAAAATACACAAAATATTTATGACCTCACTCCTTGTCCTTATTACCAATATAATATTTCTAATTCCTAATCATGTAGACCCTACTTCTCTAATTACCCAAACTTTGACATTTTAACATTACTGGACCACTTACGACAAATATTTACTTTTACAACATTCATATTGTACTTTGACTGCTCTACCGTACTCCACATTATCAAGCGCACCGCATCGACTTGTGGCGCCGTTATCTTCTATCGACGCTACTACTAATTATACTTAACAACATCCTATTCCTAATACATACATTAATGAAATAGAAATTATGGAGAAAATTTTAGTGTCGACAAGTCGCAATCATATACAATATGAAACCGTAAGCAAAAGGGGAGATAGGAAGACTTAGCTGATTTCTGAGAAAAATGGGAGTGATTTGGGCAAGTGAATAGATGGAACAAAGTTGTAAATAGTGTTAATACTCACTGGGGTTCTGGAACTCGAATGATGCGGATAGGAGTGCCTACGAGAGGTCAAAGGTGCACAGGCGGGCGCCAGGTGACTGGATTTGGGTGCCAACATTTGCATAAATAGTCTAAATATGATTTATTTTGTGTCATAAGAGGTTCACTATTGATCTTTGTCTATCACTTGATACTAACTCCTTCATCGCCAAAGGTACCTGTAACTTGCAAAACAAGATATCTACTTACATGTGTCCACAAACCACATCAAATATAATAAAAAAGATGGAAAATGTGGAGTCAGACTAATCCCGACAGTCACCCAAAGAGTGAATTTACTACTGGCATTGTACTAAATCTCATAACCCATGTAATTTTGTGTGAAAGTGTGTGTAATGATGCCCTAGGATGCCCTTGTACAAGTTGCACTAAGATAGAAGTCTAGATCTATAACGATCTAGATACAAATGTGTGCTATGAAATAGAAAAGACTTCCCCTCCTATGTTGTGTATGTAGAAGTGATGCAACCCTTGTCCCTTGAGTGAGTGTGCTAGATGGATGCCTTTTGTGCTCTTTGTGCCTTTGGATGCAAGCTTAGGTGATAGTAAGTAATGCTAGTGTTTGGTCCTTTATTTTGAAAACATAACTATGTATTTATATGATTCCCTTGTTTGAATTTCATAATTGACAACTGAAAGGCCGACCCAAAGTAGTAAAAAGTAATTAAGAAGCGAAAGGGGTCCAAAAGGATAAGAAAAAGGTAAAGAGGGACATGAGTGCCTAGGAGGACAAGAGTGCCTGACGCTAGTGTCCCAATTGGGTACTAGTGTTTGAGGCCATAGAAAGATAAAACAATTAAATGTCGACAAGAGTGCAAGATGTATAAAGCTAATAAAAGTGCAAAAGACAAAGTAAAAGGCTAAAGGGAGTTATCAATTACTAGTTTTATTTCTTAGGAATCATGTAAATGCTAGCATGCTTTTAGGACTATAAATGTACCCAAGTGCATAGATTTTGTGTATACAAATATCTAAGTTTAGGCTTGTTTGGATTCACCTCCATATGCGGAGGCAAAGATATAAGGTTACATCAACCAATTTTTGAAGTATAATATGTGGTTGAGAATGTAATTAGGTGAATTTTCATCAAGGAGGAATTTGCGAATCAAGATTAATGGTAGGTTGAGAAATAACATTGCGGTCACTTTTTCTTCTTGCTTTTGGTCATTAGATTTAGCAGCAGTAGTTTTATTTTCCTTAAATCCTAGTAATACATGTATTCGGTTCATTAGGTGCATACTTTAAATTTGTTTAATGTTAAGAGTTTAAGTTCTCTTTCTTTTAGTGCATGACATATCTCATTGAAATATCAAAATTTATCAAATATGGTAGACTCTTGTAGATGTCCCAATATAATTTACATAAATAGACCTTCAATCTCATTATCCACAATGGGGTTTTTCATTTTAGTAAGGACAATCTTCTATCACAACACACATTCATTTATGTTCTTATTGAATCCTTCACAAAATTTTGGAATTTTTGTGTTAGAAACATGTTCACCAATACTAATTAAGAAATGTGCTAGAAAAAGGTTGGCCAAAGGAATGAATAGCCTTAAAAAAATTAGAGGGATAGTGTAGAATCATTTTAATGTGTAATCCTCGAGATCGCACGAAATAGCTTAGTGAGAAGCTTGTTGTCATAAGCATAGTCTAGAAAAGTGTGGAAATCTCAAAGGTGTTGTTCGAGATCCTCTTTACTTTCATAAATTCAAAACGTGGGAGAAAAAAATCTTATAGGTATATGGTAAGATCCCAACTAAAGTGGTAATGGATCATGAAGTAGGAGATTTGAATCCATTATGTGAGAAGATATGGACGGACCACTCGCTCTAACTATAACACCTTGGTTTGTAGATCAAGAATGGTATGTTCTAGGGAGCATGATGTAGATAGACTGGTAGAGGGCCTATACATGTGCATAAAAGGTGGTGTAACAATAATATGTGTAGGAATATGAATTAACACTTAAGGAGGAACATTATGTGCCCCGTACTAGATACAAATGTAGAAATAATAGATGCATGGTTTTGAATATGAAGGGAGCCTCCCATTTAACGGAATATGTGAAGCTTGTCGAAATCATTAGAAGTGTTGATTATATGAACAACCTTATCAATATCATTAGGATGAATGTGGAGGCCCTTGTAAAAATTAAATAAGGGATGAAATTATTCCAAATCAACACCATTAGACTCATCAACATGGACTCTTCTAGAGTTTTTAGATTGGTTGAGGTTCATTTGAATACCACGTCGGAGAAGATAGAAATCATCGTTATTTGGTACATTCTCAATGATAATTGTATTATTAATATTAGGAGATGAAGTGGTATATATTTACACCCTAATTAGATTCTATGAGTGTTACGAGATACACAACAAATAAGAAGAATGTAAGGGTTTATAACAAGTAGACTATGATCTAATTAACGTCCAAAATTAATAATTCACAACTAGAATAATGCATCCATGCATGTAACAACTAAGAAACGATAAGTACTTTCTCAAATACACAAGAGGAGAGAAAAACTTAGTTATATAGGGTAAAACAAGGATGATTTGGACGTGTAGGATCATGGAATAGCCATATCATAAATTTTTAGTGTTTGATGAAAGTTATTGAGTTGTAAACTAAATAGAGCATGACCTTACAACTTCTATATTATCTAGGATATAACTGCACAATCTTGAACCCTTTGATAGTATAGATTTGAAACTTCATGTGTGCTTCACTTGTCTAGAAATGACCTTCGTTGTATGTTTCTCTTGCTCACACAACTTTGGGATGACTTATGATAACCTACAATAAGGTAGAAACCTTTTGTCATTAGATTATTAACAAACCAAGAGGATAAAACATGTGTGTTGTTGAGGTTAAACAACCCTTGGCATTCAAACTACCAATTGCTAAACCAATCTAAGTGTTACACTACATGCCCTCATTATAGGATAAATCCTTGTGTAGTTATCCTAGACATTTTTGTAAGTGTGAATAAATAACCAACCCCAAGGGGTTCCCTAATGTCTCTTAACACCAAGATAGAAGGATAATTTTATAGTATAGAATGTACCCAATATGGTAATCGTGTGATGTGGTGTGCCTCAACTATGCAACCTAACCCTTTGTTGTTTTAAATTGTTTAACAATGTTTGGAGTGATCTCACTCTTTTTAATACATGGATCTATGACCTTTACATGTTTGGAAATGGAGTAATCCATGATTTTTGACTGGTTGAGTACCTTAGACCTGTAACATGGATAGCTCTAAATTATGTGTAGATGATTTGGGAAAATTAAGGAACCCTTTGAGTTATTTTGGAATGATACTTGCAATAAGAGCTTGTAATAATATCAAGAAAATTATAAAGTGACATTGAATTATTTATATATCCTTTTGCAGTGAAATTTTCTAGAAAGGATAACCCTATGAAGATGAAATGACCCAAAGAATATACTCAAATTGAAAATAAAGTCGGTGAAGTTAAGGATCTAGGATCGTATAAGTTGTCCAGACTAGACCCCTCATGTCAACTTAGTTGTGTAGTTTTGGAAAGAGGAGAAATATAAAACAACAAGTTTAGATATGAATAACATATATGTTGTTTACTACTTTTATAAGATAATATTCTCATAATTAACGAAAGAGCAAATTGTGGAGATAAACAAGTCATGAAAGATCTAGAGAGATGAACTGATTGGATTTTGAATGTGAGCATGTGCCTTAACAAGGAAGAATGATCAAACATAGCATTGCACAAGGAAAATTTATCAATTTTTAGTGTCTACATTTCCCACCCCTTTAAGTGTGTAATTGAAAATTACATGCTTAAAGGAAAATGTATATGAGTGTGCGTGCACACTTTATCTTCACTCAATTAGGGTTCTCTAATGTGTTGGTGCTGGAATGTTCCATGATGAAACCTACAACACATAGCGTAGTCAATGTCTATGATAGAAAAAAAAAACTTTTAAAATATAGATAATCTTGTAACTTGGAACTTTGTAAAAAGTAAGTGAAGAGAAGAAAAAATAGAAGGAATACACTTGTTCATTTTGGAAATAACATTGTTTTTGTTCCTTGGAGACTTAAAATTTTCTACGAGATGCTAGAGGATTGGGGTTGACTTAGTCCCCAATTGTTTTACATAGGAGAAACTATAGTGTTGAGTACATTCTAACACTCGAGATAGTGAGGAGGGAAGCCAAAGTACCCCCTTTTTAGATATTTTTAGAGAAAAATATATAATAATACGAATAACTTAGTTGTTTTGATTTCTTCCCTTCTAGGAATTTAAATAGAGAATATGAATAATCGGTCCTACAAAGAAATTAGCTACTTCCATGCTCCACTAAACCCAAAACCACATAGTTGTAGGTGGCTCACAATCTAATTTTGTACCAACTTGAATAAACACGAACCTTTAAAGGAGTGGACATTGTCATACCCCCATGAGGTGTTATGCCATTGATCAAACCGATAATGTAGATTGTGATAAATCATCGACGAAAAGGGATCCCATACCCCCGAGCCCTATTCCTACAACTAAATCTAAATAATGCAAGTGAATAAAGAAAGATGTACTCATGCCCCCATATCATACTTTATACTATGGCATTTATATATGAAACTATATGGAAATCTATTTAATAATTGATATGATGTTGAACCCCTAAATTATTGCATTCTTTATTCTTGTGTCATGTATTAGGACTAAGAACGCTTCTTTATTTTTATATTTTTAAAAGATGCATGACACATTGAAGGAAGGATGTACGCTAGAAAAACACGAAGGACGTGCACATGATGATCAAATATGAGTGCACGATAATACTTAAGAGTCCACAAAAAGGAGGAAGAAATTCCACACATAAAGAATAGGAGAACCTATTAAGGAAGGTTGAAAGGGAGAACACATAGGATTCATAAGGCAATCCAGAGATTAATATGTAATAAGGATAAGTTTGGACAAGGACATGCATGAGTAGAAGACATCAGATATAGACATAGTCATAAATAGACCATATAAACCGAGGCCACTTACATGAAATCGATAAAGGAACATAAAAAGAAGACAAGGAATACATCATGAGGTAGATAAAACAAGAGACATTGCTAATTATTATAGCTAAGGAACTATTAGATCATTCACTATGCAGGGTATAACAAGGACGGCATGTGGTCTATCAACCACCCGAATGTAATAGTTTACTAGTAGTTAGGACTCGAGGGATAAGAATAACTCTTGGAAGACTAGTGAAGGACAATTGCCCACTTATATCTATGCCTGATGAAAGGTCCATTATAAAGAGAGAGCTAGAGCATAGTGGTGGTTGTCATTTTATGTTTCATCATATATGAAAGTAGTTTGAGTCTTATACATCTATGTAGTGATTAATGGAACATGTTTTGGAGAAATATTATGTTTGTGTATCAATGTGTTAAGATATGTTTCCTTTAATTATTTATGTTTTATGCTAGCTACTAAACCAATTCACTATGTTGACCTTAATGGAACATGAAATTCTTTGTGCTTCATGTGAGCTTGTTGAAGTTCCCACTTTGGTGTGATAGGCCAATGCAAAGAATAATGATAGTCAGTGTGTACCATTTCCCACAATCTATATGCATAAGCATGGATAAAGGGGCATAACTAGATGTGTAACATTTTGGTTTCATTTTCGAAACATCACAACTATGCAAAGATGAAGTATACGTAGAAAAAGATGTTCATGATCACACAAGGGAATATTGAGGCTTGACAACAAGCTATAAAAGGTGCCTTCACACAAGGACATCCGATTCAAAAAATTGATGACCAAGGACTTGGGTGGAAACAAATCTATATAATGCGCTATATGAAACATTCTTCTACAAACTTCTTGTACACTTACATGCCCGGTTAATAGCTTATTGTTTAGGAAGAATCAAAGTATGGGAGAGAATTACCCTTGGACTCTAGAGCACATAACAAGACTTGAACGACACGATGCTACCTAGATGTGAGAGGTAGATTATTGGTGGAAATCTATGATTCATAGTTATAATATTAAATATTCAACATCTAAATTTTCTTACACATACAAAGCCGGTTCAATTTTTTTCGAGAACCGCATAGAACATACTCAAGCAATTCCCTTTGGAAATCAAGAAAGTCATAGTAGATATGGGAATTGATACTTTCCCTATGGATGGATAAACAATCCACACATCTAGGTGACATGTAAGGGTGGGAAGGACAAGAGAAAATAAAAAACATGGAGTCCTAGGATGAACGAAATTTTAGGAGGATGTGGTATGAAGAACAATGATGCAAAACAATAGAAACTATAGAGTTGCTCCATCACAACGACTCAACTCTAGGAATTATAGGAGAATACCAACAACATTGGTTAAGGTATGGAGAAGGGAAAAAGGATGAAGAGCTCCGGGAAGAAGGGATAACAAGACACAAAGTAATACAAACTCCGGAGGATGAAGATGGACAATATAATGCATATGGCATCTTGATCCGACCTAGCGTGCATGCTCATGCAACTCGACCATTTCGTATAGAAGATCAAGTGTGAATTGGAATTGATAGTGATGAGGAAAAAATTAAAGTTAAGGAAAAATAACCATTGGATAATAACTTTTCATATGTACTACAATCATTAACATCGACACCAAAAAGGGTACAATTTAATCCCAATCTCCCAAAAGCGTAAATATTTGGAATGATGAGTGCTAATTTAGTAACACACAGCACCAAACAATGTATAAGGAAATGCATCCTCACAATAAACTACTAGAACTAATGTTCAAATTGTAGTAGAAATATTGGAGCGCTTATGGAAAAGATACTAGTACAAGGAAGAAGAGTCGTGGCTAATATACAATAGGTTCTTGTGCCAAACATATTTTATGAAATGTATCTACACTTATCAAAATACCATGGTGCTACGAACATTGTAGAACATGTTCAGAAGTGTGAACTCATTTAACACATGAAAGGTGTAACTTCGTGAGAGCGTAAAGTGAGTCACTTTTCCAAGACATTACTTGATCATGCCCATACTTGGTATAGGAAGCATGATCTATCACAATTTGTGGTGGATTATGATAAGTTAAAAGTAACATTATTTAAAGAATTGGATTTGACATAATAGAATTTGAGGAGTAAAGTATCTCAACACTTAAGGAAATTAAGTAAGATTTAACCAAGAGTGTGCATACTTATGATGCGTGGTTTAAAACATTAATCAGTAAAGCTCTCCTCCGAAATACATCCTACTCAACATGCACAATGGTTTATATGAGGACTTCTAATGTCATTTAGGTGCGCTCTTTCACACAAAACCTTCACCGATCCATGTGAAGCACTAGAAGTAGCATTACGAGATAGAAGTATTTGGTAGTATTGATATAGGAGTGATTCCATTCATGGAGGCCCAAATTACATCTATGGTGATTCGGAGGAGAAATTAGTGGTAAACAATGCTAGAGAAACATGTAGTGGAGTGTGGTTCATTGATTGTGAGGTAGAAAGAAACACCAAGAATACATGTCTCAAGCGTAGAAATATGAAAGCCATGTTGATAGCTTGTGAAATATGTGAAGGAAGTTATAATGCACAAAACTACCCATTATTACAATGCGCCATGTAAAAGAAAGTAGTAACCTACTATAAGATTTGTTATGTGCATACACGTGACACATCCAACTATCATATAATTGATCACATCTATAAGTTTAGGTCATTAGGACTTAGATATGGAACTGTGCATAATAATCAAGAAGGTCGTGGAGGATATGGTAGAGGACAAAATTGATGAGGTTGAGGTGGATGTGGAGGCGAAGATTCCCACTACGAACTTTCTATAGTTTTCGGTCACCAAACCATTATCAGTGTGACAGACCATCCTTTCCAATATTTATACATTGCCAAAAAGAGCACAAGGTTGAATATTTCCCAGATCTATACACACTTATGAAGGAGTAAAGTGCAAAGGTGCATGTATGATTAAGATTGTGTGCCAAATAATTGATGAATGTTAGCCAAAAAATATTGCACCACAAGTTGAACCTTCAACAAGATTCTAAGTAACCACGTGTAGGGTTGTTGTCCATGTAAATACATCTAACCCTTTCCATTGGAATCAAATCTAGAAAAAAATCCTAGATACTAAAAAGAAAAAGAAGTACTTTAGATGCAAAGGACCTGATTCAAGAGCTCCTAGGAGAAATTGAGTTCCTAAGGGAAGACACATAGCTAAAAAAATTAAAAACTTGAGGATCCCGTGGAAGACATAACTAGTAAGCATGAGTTTCAAGAAGTATGTAGGATTTTGTGCACCGAGGGCATATTATCACTACAAAGTCAATGGTTGTCGATAATATTTGAAAGATGACACTTAGGAAACAATTGGGATAGGCAAAGAAAAAAATGTCAACTCTATAAAATCAAAAGAGTTTGTTCACGAGATATTGGTCAATGTTTGTATAGATAGGTGGAATATAACTGAAATATTAGTGGACACATGCACTAAATTTAATATCCTCACCATGGACACTTGGAACAAAATGGGGTGACCTGCGTTGTACCCATCCCCACATGTTTTGTTTATGGAAAAAAAAACACGATTCGTGCTTATTGGAGTGATGAGAAATGATATTATTAGTATTATGGGGGGTCAACTTCCATGGGGATTTTAAGGTAACGCCATTGGTCGAGGAAACAAATTTCCAGTGCTCCAAGGAAGACCCTAGTGCTACGCAAATAAAACAGACTTGCAGTTAAAAATAAGTTTGTAAGCTTCAAAAATGGATCCCAATGAGTCATATTCCCAATGGACCCAAAACAAAGTGCACCATACATTGAAAATGTAGAAGAATATGAGGATATATAACACATCTAGAATATATAAGTGATTAACTAAAAATAGACTAAGTTGTATATAAATAGTTAATCTAAGTTATGAACAGTTGTAAATAAGATATATAAATGCAGAAAGAAGTATGCAAACAAGATAAACAACTATGCAAAAGTAAATACTAATCCTAATGTGCTAAAGAGAGTGAGGAAATAAGTTAGCTAATAAAAATGACTGTCGGAGAGTGTTGCAGTAAAGGTAATGGAAAAATCGGGAGCATGAATGACCATGCATAAGTCCCGAAAAGAGTGGATCTGGACTATTTCTCTGACTGCGACACTTGGAAGAGGACGGGGGGGCCTACAGTGCTGCTCGGTATGCAATCTGGGCACCCTGGTCTATGCAAAATCTTTGAAACTAGTTTTTATAGGGTTGGAAGGTGGTTTGAAACCTTCACTGAGTGTCGCATCAACTTCGTTGTCTTGTGTTGAATGTTGTGAATACCCCAAGTTGAATAAAATACCCGCAAGACCCCAAAACAAACATCAAACCCTAAAAAGAATAATGCATATGAAGGGTTCGGTCTTTCCTCATGCCCACAATGGTGGACTTACTAACTGAGCGTTGCACTACATCTCATACCCGATGTAGTTCTATGTACAAGTGTGTGTGAACATGCCCTAGGTTGCTCTTGTGCAGTCACACTTTGTGAAGTAGCGAGAAATAACTATGTGTAGAAAATGTAATAGAATGTGTGCATGGAATATAATAGAATCCCTCCCCCTATGAAGTGTGATGTAAATTTCTTAGCCTTGATGATGGAGCTATGTGGATGTAAGTGATCTCCAATGCAATAGATGGATGCAACTCTAGATGGAGTGATAGTAGTAAGTGATGTTAGGTCCCTCATTATGGTCTCATAACTTTATATTTATAGGGTTCTCTTGATCTAATTTCATAATTAACCTCGAAAAGGATGACCACAAGAAAATAAAGATGCCAAATGGCTAGAAAGAGCCCAAAAAGTGGCGGGAAAGTACGAAAAGGATCAAGGTGACTTGGTAGGGACCGGGGCACCCATGGCGCCCAAGATTTAGCACCCGTGCCCTAACCAAGGCTAAAATGATGAGAAATGGCCGAAATAGACTGGGCATGTGGCTGAAAAGGGGTGTAATGACAAAATAAAATAAAACAAGATGGTCAAAAGATAGGGGTTAATTAGTAATTTCTTCACTCAAGAACCTTCTAAATAATAGTATGAAACCGAGATAATAAATGTCTAAAGTGCATGATTTTGTGACTACATTTTGTCCCCACTTTATGTTGGTGAGTGAAAGCTCGGTAACATAAAGTAGATAGAGATGCGTACCTGATGTGCATGAAGAGTATAGTAGAAACATGCATCAAAGGACTAGACAAAGCGTGGAATGACAAAAATATGGAGGAACATGGAAACTAAAGATGAAAAATACACAAAGAAAAAGTGATGAGAGTGAACCTAGGGTGGAAATGCGTGTGTAGCTATTGTGGTGTGTAATGTATCTACATAGTTAGTAAAGTGTGTGTTTCATGAAGTGTTGTTTTTGACGCGTTGTTGTTGTTGTTGCTCCCAATTTGACTACTTGTTTCTCATACGGTCGGACCTGTAAGGAGAAAACAATCAAGTAGTCAAATATGCATGTATGTAAGTGTAAAAACACAATGTAAAAGATGCATGTATATGTAAAATAAATGGAAAATGTAAATGGAACATGTGCACCTGATCCATGTCAAGAAAGAGTGTAGAAGGATATCTTATACTACGAGTTTTTTTGGGTGATGTCACACTACCATGGCCGAAGAAGTGTGGACAGGAAATTCTCTATGTCCTCCAAGCTCTAACTACTTCCTTGAATGTGTGTGAAGAGATCTCTATACCATCCTGGTTTTTTGGGTAATCTGATGCCACTGGCCGAAGTGGTGCAGGGAAGCACACCCATTGTAACCTCCAACCCTGTAACTACTTCCCAGAATGTTAAGGACACCATATCCTGTAAAATTTGTTGTGTATGGGGTTCATAGATTGGTTTTAACCCACTCGTTGTGTATAACTGAACCGAACCAGTGTATAATCTTTGTGTTAGTATGTAGAAAAACCCCAAATGATGCCCCCTCTTTAGGGGTGCATGCGACGTCGTTGATAGGAGAATGCAACCCCAAAAGAGGACCAACCACATGTACTCTATAACTTTATCCTATAGGGGAAGGGAATGCACTTGGTAGAAACCAAGGCGCACACAAATAAGGATGGCTAGCTAAAAAGGTGTTAGTACGAAAACACATGCATGTAGAAAACAAGTGTAAAGTACACAGACAATGTAAAAACTACCAAACACAATAGTGTAAACACGCAAGAAGATAAGTAAGTTGCACAAAGTGGGTTGTAAAACATGGGAAATCACTCACGATGTCGCAAGACACGCAAGGCCATCATGGCTGCAAAAATAAACAAGTGTACACACCAAACATAGGGCAAGGCCCGCATACAAAAGCAAACAATGGTAGACAATGTAACAAACAAGTAAAAGAAGTAGTCATGGAAACATGTAATCCTGCAAACAAGTGTTGCACATGGAACACCCATTAACATGTTAGAGAAATAACCAATATGTCAAAGCATGAATAACCAAGTAATATAAAGTGCTAAGTAAAAAATGAAACAATAACACCTATGAGAGATGAATGTGGATGCCCCCAATGACCAGTGTAGGAAGGGTAGAAGGCGAGCATCCATGTTGCATGTGAAGGATTTGTATCTGTGATCACAACTAGACAAAGGCATGAATGTGTATGTGTGGATGGTATAGATAATGACATATAAGAAACAAATCTAAAATGTGTAGTAAAGTGACCATGCAAAACACTAATAAACAAGAGTAAATTTCCCCCAAACAATGTAATATGTTGTGGATGGATGGAATGGAATGCAAGTTAGAATGATAGGATCCGTGTGCCCCCTGAGTCAATGGAAGTGTATGCAATGAGGTTAATTTTATTTTCCCCCTCACCAGATCAAGAATGAACAATAAACGAGAGTGCGTCATCGGAAAATTGTTGAGTAGCATGTTGTGTCTAGCATGTTGTGATGAATGTGTAGGTGTAGTGGTGAGATGCGACCCAAAATGACGAGTGCGTGAGTCCTATAGCCAAGCATATATCACAACTAGATGAATGTATAAGTGATGATTTAGCCTAAGTGCATATCACTATCAAATGAAATGAGGAAGTGGTGATGTAACATAAGGTGTATACCACTACAAAATGATAAAATAGGTGACGATTTGGCCTAAAGTGTATGTCACTATAAGATGATAGAATAGGTGACGATTTAGCCTAAAGTGTATGTCACTACAAGATGAAAGGAGGGAGTAGTGATGTAACATAGGGTGTATACCACTACAAAATGACAGTAACAAAGGATGATTTAGCCTAAAGCGTATGTCACTAATCTAGGATTCTTGCATGGTGACGAGTGTAAGGTCCATTTGATTGGTAAACCCTCGACACTCGAGTATGGATCGAGGAACTAAAGTGCGTCATAGGGTGGTGAGTGTAGCAAGTAGAAGAAAATGTAATATATGTAAGGAGAAAAGATGACCATGTGATGAGTATAATATGTAAATACACGGTGTGTAGAAGGCAATGCAAGGTGTGTAGAAATGTGTAAAATGTAATGTATAATGCGCAATGTACTATATGTGGATAGATTAGTAAATGTGGTGTGTAAGATGGAATAAGGCTAGATTCGAGTGTAATGAAGACTAGTATAGTATGTAGAAAATGTATGATATAGAAACGTGCAATGTATGAGGTGAGATATGTGACTAAACATAGAATATGCGTAGATAGCCTAATAGTGTTAAACATAATGCATAAGATGAATAATGTATGATAGTAAATGTGTGGATGATATAAGTATGGTATATGTAAAATGAAGACTATCAAGATGTGTAATATATGAATGTGCAAATGTGAAAAAGTTTGTAGGGTAAATGTTGGATGTATGGTGTATGATGCACAAAGTGTGATGAAATGCAATGTGTAATGTGTAATGAAATTACTTGTATAATTTAGATTAAGAGCAACAATAGAGCACCAAATAACACAATATTTCAAAATAATGATCTCAATATGCAATTAGAATAGCTTCACCACTTCGAGGGGGCAACCTCCAAACCATATAACAAGACTCAAATGCTCAAATGATAATTAAATACTACCTATAATCCCCTATATATACTATTCATATGCTATGGCCATCACCAAGGCCGACCTATTAAGCATGAGAAAGTATAAATGATATAGTAAAATGATATGGTAAGCCACAATTCAGCTACTCATATCCTAATACAAGCAATAGGTTAAGGGCGTAGCATGCCCTTCCCCTTCAAACCAATGTTGTCCTCAACGTTGAATAATCCTAGATGTTGCTTGTAGAAAAACCTTCATCCTCCCAGGTGCGTCTTCTATGCTCAGATTCTTCCACTTGATCAGATATTCCTTAATGTCTCTAGTTCTCAGCCTCTTAGTATGTGTTTGCAGAATCTTCTCTGGCTCCAAAATGATTCTTCCTTCCTCGTCAAGTTTTGGTAACTCTGTCTGGGCTTCAAATTTTTGTCCAATAACCTTCTTCAAGCATGAAACATGGAATATTGGGTGTATGTGTGAAGATGGAGGTAACTCTAGTTTATAAGCAACACTACCAATTTTCTGTAGAACCTGATAAGGGCCATAATATTTAGGAGCAAGTTTGTTTTCCTTTTTCTATTGCTTTAGGGACATCTTTGTAAAGGATGAGACATACAAAAACCCAATCGCCAATTTCAAAATGTCTTTCACTACGGTGTTGATCTGCTTATTGTTTCATCCTGTTTTGTGCTAATGTTAAATTCTCCTTCAAACTAGCCAAAACCTGTTGTTGATGTTGAATGTGTTCCTCAACATCTCTGACCTTAGTTTGCACCCTCAAGGAGGAAGTGATAGAAGGTGGATGGTAACCATATAATGCTAAAAATGGGGTCATTTGAGAAGAGGTATGAAAAGATGTGTTATACCACCATTCTACCAGTGGTAGCCATTTAATCCACCTTTCTTGCTTATCTAATACAAAACAACGTAAATACCCCTCTAAGCATTTGTTGACCACTTCTATTTTCCCATCAGTTTGAGGATGATAAGATGAACTATGAGCTAACTGAGTACCCAAACATGAAAATAATTTTGTCCAAAAATTACTTGTGAAAATAGGATCACGATCACTCACAATTATCTTTGGGGTTCCATGTAGCCTTTGAACTGTCTCCAAAAAAATAGTTGCGACTGTACTGGCTGCAAATGGATGTGATAGGGCACAAAAATGGGCATATTTTGTGAGCCTATCCACAATCACGAAAATAACATTCTTACCCTCTAGAACAAGGCAATCCGGTGATGATGAAATCCATGGAGACCTCCTCCCATCTCTAGGCTAGGAATTGTTAAGGGTTACAAAAGACCCAGTGTCTTAATTATTTCCCCTTTGTTCTTTTTTTCTACGATATGTCTTCAAAACTTTTTATTCTATGAGGCATGTAGCATGTGCTCTGCAGAATATTATGCTTCAACTTAGAATCTTTACTCAAGTATAACCTATCCTTGTACCATAGAGCATTACCTTTCCACTCAAATTTGTTAGATGTCATAGATCCTTTCTTGATATTCTAGTATTAGAGATTTTGTATCCTTATCTTGATTCCATTCCAATCTTGCTTCCTCCACCCAATCGGCCGTCAACATGGACATTCCACATAGTAAGGCATCCGCGGATGTATCCTTCTGAGACAATGCATCAACTACTACATTTTCTTTACCCTTTTTGTATATGATTTCAAAATCATAACCCAACATTTTGTTACCCACTTTTTTTGTTCCTCAGATGATAACCTTTGCTCCAAAAAGTATTTGAGACTATCATGATCAATTTTTACCTTGAAGTGTCTACCCATGAGATATGGCCTCCATTGCTTGACCGCATGAAGAATAACCATCATTTCTTTCTCATAGACAGGTTTGAGCAGATATTTTCCTTTGAATTGACGACTCTCAAATGCAATTGGTCTTCCTTCCTGCATTAAAACTACTCCCAATCCTGATCCTGAAGCATCACATTCAACAATGAAGGCTTTTGAGAAGTTGGGAGTAGCCAAAACTAGGTGTTGCACATGGCTTCCTTCACCGCTTAAAGGATTTAGTGGCTACGTCATCCCCAATGGAAGGCATCCTTCTTTAGTAATGCAGTGAGTGGGGTTGCTATTCTACCATATCCCCACACAAATCTTTTCTGTACCCTGTTAGTCCTAGGAACCCACGTTGATTTTTGAGATTTTTGGGCCTTGGCCATTCCACCATAGCTTTGATCTTCTGAGGATCAACTTTGACACCTTCATGGGATACAATATGACCCAAATACTCTACCTCTTGTACACCAAAAGAACATTTGGATGGCTTTGCATATAGAGTATTTTTCTCCAAAACTTCCAACATGTTATTTACATGTTGTAAGTGTTCTTCCCATGTCTTATGGTAAATCAATATGTCATCAAAGAAAACTAATACAAATTTCCTTTAAAAAGGCCTAAAAATAGTGTTCATCAAGCTTTGAAAGGTTGAGGCGCATTTGTAAGACTAAAGGCATTACCAAAAACTCATAATGGCCCTTATGAGTCCTAAAAGCCGTTTTATGAACATCTTCCTCTTTTATCTCAATTTGATGGTACCCCGAACGAAGATCTAATTTTGTGAAATAAATAACACCATGCAATTCATCAAGTAAATCATCAATTACTGGAATAGGAAACTTATCTTTGATGGTGTACTTGTTGAGTTCTCGATAATCTGGACACATCCTCCATGTTTCATCCTTTTTACGTACCATGACCACTGGTGAAGAATATGCACTCTGGCTATGCCTGATGATACCTTCCTTCAACATTTCCTCCACCATTTTCTCGATCTCACTTTTCTGGGAATATGGGTATTTGTATGGTCTGATGTTAGGTGTTTGGCTCCTTGGAATCAACCGAATGGCATGATCATGATCCCTAACTGTGGTAGTCCCTTTAGAATTGCATAAAAAATAGATGAGTGAGCATCCACAATCTTCTGAAGATCGGGTGGCATTGAAGACTCTGTATTTTGTACTTCTATGGAAAATAGCTTTGCTATAAAGCCATCCACTCCTTTTCTAAGAACCTTCTGCATCTGATGAGAGCTAATAATCTATGGAGACTTAGCTACCATCCCATTCAATTGTATTGTCCTTCCATCTAAATGAAATCGCATGAACAATTCTTGGAAATTCATCTCAATAGTACCTAAGGTTGTGAGCCATTGGACCCCCAAAACAATATCTGCCCCTCCCATAGAAATAGCAAACATAGGTGAGTCTAACATGTAGTCTCCCATGGAAAGCTTGATACTATGGCACTTTCCTGTGCACTTGACTGTCCCACCATCCGCAATCATAACTTGCATTTCTAGAGTTAGGTAAATAAAACAATTGAGGCGGGTAACTAACTTACTATTTATGAAGTTATGAGTACTCCCCGAGTCAATCAACATCGTCACCTTCTATTTTTTGAGATAGCCAATAACCTTGAGTGTTTGAGGAGTAATAATACCTGACAATGCATGGCAAGAAATTGTAGGTTGGTGATCCTCTACTTCATCTTCTACTGGTTCCTCAGCCTCTCTTATAATTTCAGCTTCCTCATCATCCTCATTACCTCCGTCAATATAGAACAACTTCTTCTTAGCACATTTATGTCCCGGTCCATATTTGCTATCACAGTTAAAACATAATCCTTTTGCTCTCTTTTCTTCCATTGTTGAGGAGTCAAGATAATTGGCCTAAGAAATGAAGGGGAAGAGATACTACGGTCTCTGTGTTAATGAAAGGTGGCCTCCTACTACAAAGAATTTTTTCCTCTCACGACGTGCCATGATAATAGAATCGAGACGAATTTGATTGGATTAAACATTCGTACCTCATGCTCGATGTGGTCCTTAAGACCCCAAGAAACAAGTCATTCGATTCTCTTCCGCAATATTCTCTACCCTTAAGGATAGGTTTTGGAATTGATGCACATAATCTTTGACTGATCCTGTTTTCATAACTTTGCTAATTGACTAAAGTAGTTATCTGAAACACTAGAACTATAGTGCAATTGCAACTCCTCGGTAAAAACTATCCAAGTGACACCTAGACCATTCTTTTGCCTCTGAGCACATAACCAACGATACCAAACAAATTGGTCGGGTTCAAGATATAGGGATGCCAATGTCACCTTTTGTCTTGATGGTGTTTGATGTAACTCAAAGAAGTTCTCCATTTGATTTATCCAATTCAGGGGATCCTTACCATAAAATTTACGCATATCCACTTTCGGCATCATGTTCCGTGGTTGCGGATAAGTTTGATTCTGATGGGACTGGAAAAGTGATCCCATATGGTTAGTTTGTCCATGATTTTGAACTAAAGGTCCTCCTTGGTTGATATGGGCCGGATTTCGCCATATTTAGTTACCTTTACATGTTGCATGATATCATCCAACCGATGATTGATTTGGGCTATTTCTCCTTTAGAGGCCATCTCGAGTTATGTACATTCGCGACTCATACTCAAGTTGGCAAAACCTTATGATCGACTAAGGTAAACCCTAGTCTTTGAGGAATCAGATTTACCCCTTCTAACTCCATCTCTTCAATCACTATTCCCTATTTATCCGGGTTTTACCCGAGTAACCGGATTCTTTTTTGCTCTTGTGGAAGGCCCCGCCATGATGTCAAATCTTAGGGTTTAGGGTTTCAATACAATTTCGGCTGAACAGAAAAAACACAGAGAAGATACTAATACTATTTTTTTGAGAGCTTTCCGAAAATGTAAAGAACTTAAAAATTTTCCACAATTTTCACCCTAGGGAGTGATTTTATGAAAAACCCTAAATTTGTAATAACTTTTGTAAAATAAATCAAAAAAGTCTGAAATTTTCAGGAACCTTACTTGAAATGCTTCTGAACCCTAGTAAGAAACAAAAAATTAGGGTTTTTGCCCTAATTTCAGCCTAGATCGCAGCTCTGATACCACTTGTAATGAAATTACTTGTATAATTCAAATTAAGAGCAACAATAGAGAACCAAATAACACAATATTTCAGAATAATGATCTCAATATGCAATTAGAATAGCTTCGCCACTTCGAGGGGGCAACCTCCAAACCATATAACAAGACTCAAATGCTCAAATGATAATGAAATACTACCTATAATCCCCTATATATACTATTCATATGCTATGGCCATCACCAAGGCCGACCTATTAAGCATGAGAAAGTATAAATGATATAATAAAATGATATGGTAAGCCACAAGTCAGCTACTCATATCCTAATACAAGCAATAGGTTAAGGGCGTAGCATATCCAAATAAGTAGAATAATACCCTTAAGGTAGGGCGACACCATACAATGCTCCTTAAGGAAGGAGTAACTCCACAATCTCCCAAGATGGGAATCCACTTCGAGGGGGACACCTCCAATATACCTCTACCAAGTAGAAGAATAAAATCATACATACTTCCGGATATGGTTACCATCCACCTTCTATCACTTCCTCCTTGAGGTGCAAACTAAGGTCGAGATGTTGAGGAACACATTCAACATCAACAACAAAAAGTTTTGGCTAGTTTGAAGGAGAATTTAGCATTAGCACAAAACAGGATGAAACAACAAGCAGATCATGATGAATAAGGTATGATAGTAAATAGAAATGTGCAATGTATAAGGTGAGATATGTGACTAAACATAGAATATGCGTAGATAGCCTAATAGTGTAAGTAATGCATAAGATGAATAATGTATGATAGTAAATGTGTGGATGATATAAGTATGGTATATGTAAGATGAAGACTAGCATGATGTGTAATTTATGAATGTGCAAATGTGAAAAAGTTTGTAGGGTAAATGTTGGATGTATGGTGTATGATGCACAAAGTGTGATGAAATGCAATGTGTAATGCCTTTAGTGCAGTGTGTGGGGTTCAATGTAGTAGTAATCCCCCGATATAAATGTATGATATAGAGTATTGCTTTTATTAGGATATGAGTAAATGCCGACTTGTGGCTTACCATATCATTTTATTATATCATTTATAATTTCTCATGCTTAATAGGTCGGCATTGTGATGGCCATAGCATATGAATAGTATATATAGGGGATTATAGGTAGTATTTCATTATCATTTGAGCATTTGAGTCTTGTTATATGGTTTGAGGTTGCCCCCTCAAGTGGCGAAGCTATTCTATTTGCATATTGAGATCATTATTATAAAATATTGTGTTATTTGGTGTTCTCATTGTTGCTCTTAATCTAAGTTATACAAGTAATTTCATTACAAGTGGTATCGTAGTCAATGCGATCCGGCCCGAAATTAGGAAAAAACCCTAATTTTTTTGTTTCCACCACATATTGTGAAGCAGAGTGCGAATTGATGGGATATATTTTTACCAAAGTTGTGAGGCATTTCAAGTAAGGTTCCCTGAAAATTTTTTGACTTTTTGATTTATTTTGCAAAAGTTATTACAAATTTAGGGTTTTTCATAAAATCGCTCCCTAGGGTGAAAATTGTGGAAAATTTTCAAGTTCTTTACATTTTCTAAAGCTCTCAAAAATAGTATTAGTATCTTCTCTATGTTTTTCCTGTTCAGCCGAAATTGTATCAAAACCCTAAACCCTAAGATTTGACATCATGGCGGGGCCTTCCACAAGAGCAAAAAAGAATCCGGTTACTCTGGGTAAAACCCCAGATAAATAGGGAATAGTGATTGAAGAGATGGAGTTAAAGGGGTAAATACAGATTCCTCAGCACTAGGGTTTACCTCAGTTGATCATAAGGTTTGCCAACTTGAGTATGAGTTGCGAATTGTACAATCTGAGATGGCCTCTAAAGGAGACATAGCCCAAATCAATCATCGGTTGGATGATATCATGCAACATGTAAAGGGTAACCAGTATGGCCCAAATCCGCCCATATCAACCAAGGAGGACCTTCAGTTCAAAATCATGGACAAACTAACCATATGGGATCACTTTTCCAGTCCCATCAGAATCAAACTTATCCGCAACCACAGAACATGATGCCGAAAGTGGATATGCGCAAATTTGATGGTAAGGATCCCCTGAATTGGATAAATCAAATGGAGAACTTCTTTGAGTTACATCAAACACCATCAGGACAAAAGGTGACATTGGCATCCCTATATCTTGAACCCGACCAATTTGTTTGGTATCGTTGGTTATGTGCTTAGAGGCAGAAGAATGGTCTAGGTGTCACTTGGATAGTTTTTACCGAGGAGTTGCAATTGCACTATAGTTCCAGTGTTTCAGATAACTACTTTAGTCAATTAGTAAAGTTAAGGCAAACAGATCACCAAAGATTATGTGCATCAATTCCAAAACCTATCCTTAAGGGTGGAGAATATTGCGTAAGAGAATATGAATGACTTGTTTCTTGGGGGTCTTAAGGACCACATCGAGCATGAGGTACGAATGTTTAATCCAATCAAGCTCAGTCTCGATTCTATTATCATGGAACGTCAGCGAGAGGAAAAAAATTCTTTGTAGTAGGAGGCCACCTTTCATTAACACCAGAGACCGTAGTATCTCTTCCCCTTCATTTGTTAGGCCAATTAGACTGACTCCTCAACAAATGGAAGAAAAGAGAGCAAAAGGATTATGTTTTAATTGTGATAGAAAATATGGACCGGGACATAAATGTGCTGAGAAGAAGTTGTTCTATATTGACGGAGGTAATGAGGATGATGAGGAAGCTGAAATTATAGGAGAGGCTGAGGAACCAATAGAAGATGAAGTAGAGGATCACCAACCTACAATTTCTTGCCATGCATTGTCAGGTATTAGTACTCCTCAAACACTCAAGGTTATTGGCTATCTCAAAAAAAAGAAGGTGACGGTGTTGATTGACTCGGGAGTACTCATAACTTCATAAATAGTAAGTTAGTTGCCCGCCTCAATTGTTTTATTTACCCAACTCCGAAATGTAAGTTATGATTACGGATGGTGGGACAGTCAAGTGCACAAGAAAGTGCCATAGTATCAAGCTTTCCATGGGAGACTACATGTTAGACTCACCTATGTTTGTTATTTCTATGGGAGGGGCAAATATTGTTTTGGGGGTCCAATGGCTCACAACCTTAGGTACTATTGAGATGAATTTCCAAGAATTGTTCATGCGATTTCATTCAGATGGAAGGAAAATACAATTGAATGGGATGGTAGCTAAGTCTCCATAGATTATTAGCTCTCATCAGATGCAGAAGGTTCTCAGAAAAGGAGTGGATGGCTTTATAGCAAAGCTATTTTCCATAGAAGTACAAAATACGAGTCTTGATGCCACCCGATCTTCGAAGATTGTGGATGCTCACTCATCTATTTTTGATGCATTTCTAAAGGAATACCACCAGTTAGGATCATGATCATGCCATTCAGCTTGATTCCAGGGAGCCAAACACCTAACATCGAGACCATACAAATACCCATATTCCCGTAAAAGTGAGATCGAGAAAATGGTGGAGGAAATGTTGAAGGCAGTATCATCGAGCATAGCCGAGTGCATATTCTTCACCAAAGTGGTCATGGTACATAAAAAGGATGAAACA
This sequence comes from Taxus wallichiana var. yunnanensis, assembly GCA_018340775.1. Taxonomy (NCBI): domain Eukaryota; kingdom Viridiplantae; phylum Streptophyta; class Pinopsida; order Cupressales; family Taxaceae; genus Taxus; species Taxus wallichiana. Next base: position 657,616,885 of record CM031243.1, on the reverse strand, counting down.
TGGAGGATGTGTCCTGATTACGAGAACTCAACAAGTACACCATCAAAGATAAGTTTCCTATTCCAATAATTGATGATTTACTTGATGAATTACATGGTGTTGTTTATTTCACAAAATTAGATCTTCGTTCGGGGTACCATCAAATTAGGATAAAAGAGGAAGATGTTCATAAAACGACTTTTAGGACTCATGAGGGCCATTATGAGTTTTTGGTAATTCCTTTTGGTCTTACAAATGCGCCCTCAACCTTTCAAAGCTTGATGAACACTATTTTTAGGCCTTTTAAAGGAAATTTGTATTAGTTTTCTTTGATGACATATTGATTTACATTAAGACATGGGAAGAACACTTACAACATGTAAATAACGTGTTGGAAGTTTTGGAGAAACATACTCTGTATGCAAAGCCATCCAAATGTTTTTTTGGTGTACAAGAGGTAGAGTATTTGGGTCATATTGTATCCCATGAAGGCGTCAAAGTTGATCCTCAGAAGATCAAAGCTATGGTGGAATGGCAAAGGCCCAAAAATCTCAAAAATTTACGTGGGTTCCTAGGACTAACAGGGTACTACTAGAAGATTTGTGCGGGGATATGGTAGAATAACAACCCCACTCACTACATTGCTAAAGAAGGATGCCTTCCATTGGACATACGTAGCCACTAAATCCTTTGAGAAACTGAAGGAAGCCATGTGCAGCACCCCAATTTTGGCTACGCCCAACTTCTCAAAAACCTTCATTGTTGAATGTGACGCTCAGATCGTGGATTAGGAGCCGTTCTAATGTAGGAAGGAAGACCAATTACATTTGAGAGTCATCAATTCAAAGGAAAAGATCTGCTCAAACCTGTCTATGAGAAAGAAATGATGGCTATTCTTCATGCAGTCAAGCAATGGAGGCCATATCTCATGGGTAGACACTTCAAGGTAAAAACTGATCACGATAGTCTCAAATACTTTTTGGAGCAAAGGTTATCATCTAAGGAACAACAAAAGTGGGTAACAAAAATGTTGGGTTATGATTTTGAAATCATATACAAAAAGGGTAAAGAAAATGTAGTAGCTGATGCGTTGTCTAGAAGGGATACATCCGCAGATGCCTTACTATGTGGAATGTCCATGTTGACGGCCGATTGGGTGGAGGAAGCAAGATTGGAATGGAATCAAGATAAGGATACACAATCTCTAATACAGAATATCAAGCAAGGATCTATGACATCTAACAAATTTGAGTGGAAAGGTAATGCCCTATGGTACAAGGATAGGTTATACTTGAGTAAAGATTCTAAGTCAAGCATGAGATTATCAGCAGAGCTACATGCCTCACCCGTTGGAGGACACTCTAGGTTTTTAAGACATATCATATAATAAAAAGAGAATTATTTTGGGAAGGACTCAAGGGGATGTACACAAGTTTGTATCGTGAGTGTTTAGTCCGCCAACAGTAACAAAGGGAAACAATTAAGACACTGTGTGCATGACACCAATTCCTAGCCAAAGATGGGAGGAGGTCTCCATGGATTTCACACCGGATTGCCTTGTTCGAGATGGTAAGAATGTTATTTTTGTGATTGCGGATAGGCTCACAAAATATGCCCACTTTTGTGCCCTATCACATCCATTTGTAGCCGATGATACAACATATTTTTTTTCGAGACAGCTTAAAGGCTACATGGAACCCCAAAGATAATTGTGAGTGATCGTGATCCTATTTTCACAAGTAATTTTTGGACAAAATTATTTTCATGTTTGGGTACTCAGCTAGCTCACAGTTCATCTTATCATCCTCAAACTGATGGGCAAATAGAAGTGGTCAAGAAATGCTTAGAGGGGTATTTACGTTGTTTTGTATTAGATAAGCAAGAAAGGTTGATTAAATGGCTACCACTGGCATAATGGTGGTATAACACATCTTTTCATACCTCTTCTCAAATGACCCCATTTTTAGCATTATATGGTTACCATCCACCTTCTATCACTTCCTCCTTGAGGGTGCAAACTAAGGTTAGAGATGTTGAGGAACACATTCAACATCAACAACAGGTTTTGGCTAGTTTGAAGGAGAATTTAGCATTAGCACAAAACAGATGAAACAACAAGCAAATCATGATGAATAAGGTATGATAGTAAATAGAAACGCGCAATGTATAAGGTGAGATATGTGACTCGAACATAGAATATGCGTAGATAGCCTAATAGTGTAAGTAATGCATAAGATGAATAATGTATGATAGTAAATGTGTGGATGATATAAGTATGGTATATGTAAAATGAAGACTATCATGATGTGTAATATATGAATGTGCAAATGTGAAAAAGTTTGTAGGGTAAATATTGGATGTATGATGTATGATGCACAAAGTGTGATGAAATGCAATGTGTAATTCCTTTAGTGTAGTGTGTGGGGTTCAGTGTAGTAGTAATCCCTCGATAGTCAAGTGTGAACCACAACACAAAAGTGCGTCACTGGTAACGATGATGCTAAAACGTGTGATGAAAAAAATTACCTAGTTGAAAATGCAAAGATGATAGATGTTATGACGAAACGAGGGGGAATTAGGTGTTATGACCCTCGAGCGTATAGAAATGAGTGAGCTAACCAATGATAGTGTAGACGCAGTCCTCCGCCCGATGTTTGCGAGGATGAGAGTGTAGGACCATGATCTAATAGTGGTGGTATGGTAGACAAATGTTCCATGGGTGAATGAAGTTTATGCACACATGATGAATGAATATAGGGTGAAGGTCGTGGTGTAGTAAAATGTGTCACTGATGATGATCTATGTGATGTTGAATGCGAATGTGATGAGAAACTACGTGGAATAAAGCGAGGTGAAAATCAACATCGAGATGTAGTGACTATCCTAGACATAGGCCTATGCTAATGTGTAGGCCTAGTAGAATGATGTAGTCATGTGGATGGTACATGAGTAGGTGAACTAGGAGTAGACTGTGCTTTGAGCAACATAGAATGAGACATGTTAGAAGAGGTAGATGACACACGAGTGACTATATGAGGAGATGATGACAATGGAGGAGATGGAGGGACACCATCAATAGAAATGACTTGTGTATTGTAAATGAACTTGAGTCACAAATGATTCATAGAAATGATAGATTGAGAGAGATGAATCCAATTAAGACCAAGAAGCATGTTGCATCCCTCAACTGTGTTGCCAACAAGGAAAGGGACAAGCATAATAAGAGGGCCAACTGTGACATGCAGCTAAACAACACCAAAGGGCTTGTGGAAGGGATACTTAATTTGTGATGTAGGATAACCGATGGCCTTAAGGAGGGACATAGAACATGCACTAATAGGCCATGAGGGGTCAACCTTAGTATTGTTGATGGTGGTCGAGCCAATAGATGCATGGATGTGTAAATGATTAGATGTAAAGCGTGATAATCGACATTGGAAAAATAAATAATTGGTGGTGAAGCATCAGTATTAACAACTAAGAAGTCGAGAGGTCCCGATTCGGAGGCGATATCGCATGATACACATGATTAGCAGAAGAATCTGGGTTGTCTTCTTATCGCGTTGTTGAGAGTCATTGTTAAAAAGCTTGAGTTTACCCTTGTCATTGGTTGGGGCAGAGCTAGAAGACTCTGGGAACTCTAGTTTGTTGTTATTGATTAGGTCTTGGATGATTATTCAGAGTTTTAGGCATTTATTTGTAGAATGTCCTACACATTGATGATAATTGTAGCGAAATCTCTTGTTGTAGTTCCTACCTTTTGGTCGTGATGGGTCTAACTCGAGTGGAGGGGGAAGTGTAATAAGGTTGCTTTCAAGAAGTTGTTTCAATATAATATGCAGAGCCATGGGAAGGGTGCTAAATGTGTGGCGAGGTCATGTGTTTGAACCTCCTTAGTAGGAGCAACAATATTGACAAAGAAACTTTAGCGTCGGTTGGTTTAGTTGTAGAAGGTTTAAATGGCATCTTGCTAGGAAAATGAGTGGAAGATGAAGTCTTTTTCTTGATACTTAAGTTTTCCTATGGATAAGAGTTTAGTCTCATGAAGCTTGAGAGTATGAAAAAGTTAATTGAATGAAGGAGAGGATTCAAATAGAACACTCTCTTGTAGAGGTGGTAATAGACTCTAGATAAATAAATCCTAAAGCTCATAGTTGGAAAGTACATTTGTCATCTTGGCTAGATTGTTCTTATACCTTAAAACATAGTTAGTGAGGTGTTCATTTGAGCCTTGTTTAAGTTGTGTTAGCTGGGCATAAGAAATTTTAGAGCTGATGTTGATAGAAAAATGAGTAAGAAATGCATCAACTAGATGTGTAAAGGAGGTTACTAAGTGAATAGGTAATTCGTAAACCAACACATCGCATAATCATGGAGACTATGAGGAAATAGTTTGGCTAAAAGGATATGATCATCAATGAAGTCAAGAAAATGACATGGAATGCTCTAAGATGTTCTTGTGGGTCACCATGTCCATTGAAAATGGGAAGCTTAGGGGTGAAAAAGTTAGGAGGAAGCAGATAAGTAGAGATGGTAGGTGCGAATGGAGTATGCAATAAAAATTAGAATCTAAAGATGGTGATGCATGTGAGGTACCTGTTGTAACTTACGAATTTGAGCTTGAAGGTTGTGATAAAGAGAAGTTAGGTATTGATTTCCAATAGATGAGACTTGTCATACATGAGAAACTAAGGGTGGTGTAAAGTGATTGGTAGGAGTAGGAACAATAACAAGAATAGTAGAAATGGGAGAAAGAGTAGAAGCAAGCGGTGAAGTGGTAGCAGAGTGGCAGTACGGCGGCGAAGGGTGAGTTCCGCCAAGTTAGTAGCTTCCTCGTGAGCAACATGCAAAAGCAAATAGAGATCTTGAGGATGCTTAGCAAGGTGATTGTTGATGGCCTTAAGATGAGCTTCAATAAATTCTTCATGAGAATGAGTGATAACAAAGGAAAACCCTAGATTAGTAAGGTAAAAAGGAAGAACCTAGAAGCGTGTATGATCGAGTCAGGTTCACCAAAATGATTAACTAAAAATGGACTAAGTAGTATATAGATAGTTAATCTAAGCTATGAACAATCAGTAAATAAGATAAATAAATGCAAAGAAAGAAGTATGCAAACAAGCTAAAAAACTATGCAAAAGGAAATACTAACCATAATGTGCTAAAGAGAGTGAGGAAATAACTTAGTGATAACAAATGAGTGTCGAAGAGTGTCGCAAAGGTAATCAAAAAATCGGGAGTTGGAACAACTATGCACAAGTCTTGAAAAGAGTGGATATGGACTATATCTCTAGACCGGGGCACCTAGAGAAGACTGGGGCACCTACAGTGTGCTTTGGTATGCAATCTGGGTGCCCCGTTTGCATGAAAGCTCAAATTGGTTTTTACAGGGTCGGAAGGTGGTCCAAAACCCTCGCTGTGTGTCGCATCAACTTCATTGTCCTGCACTAAATGTCACAAATACTCCAAGTTGAATAAAAGACCTGCAAGACCCCAAAATAAGCATCAAACCCTAAAAATAATAAGGCATATAAAGGGTTCATAATGTCTTTAGTGGCCCTGAATGGTGGACTTACTAATCGAGTGTTGCACTACATCTTAGACTCGATGTAGTTTTATGTGCAAGTGTTTCAACATGCCCTAGGTTGCTTTGTGTGCACCATACTTTGTGAAGTAGCGAACAATAACTATGTGTAGAAAATGTAATAAAATGTGGATGGAATATAATAGAATCCCCCTACGAAGTGTGATGTAAATGTCCTAGCGTTGATGATGGAGATATGAGGATGCAAGTGATATCCAATGCAATAGATGGATGCAACTCTAGATGTAGTGATAGTAGTAAGTGATGTTATGTCCCTCGTTATGGTCTCATAACTTTATATTTATAGGGTTCTCTTGATCTAATTTCGTAATTAACCTCGAAAAGGCTAACCATAAGAAAAATAAAGATGCCAAATGGCTAGAAAGAGCCCAAAAAGTGGCAGAAAGTGTGAAAAGGACTGGGGCACTCTTAGTGGGACTAGGGCACCCTAAGACAAAGCTTGGGGTCCCAAATGAGGTTAAAATGACAGAAATGTCCAAAATAGACTGGGCATGTGGCTGAAAGGGACGCTAATGATGAAATAAAATAAAATAAGATGGCCAAAAGATGGGGTTAATTAGTACTTTATTCACTCAAGAACCTTCTAAATAGTAGTATGAAACCAGAATAAATAAATGTCTAAAGTGCATGATTTTGTGACTACAATAGGCTATAGGGTTTGGAACTATGAACCAATGCCGTAGGAGAGATTACATAGAGTGAAAATCAATCAACATCGATACCACGAGTGTAACTTGCAAATATTGGCCTCGCGGTTTGTATGAATTAATTGGGATAGATCGTGACATGATTCAACGTGCTAAAAAATGATAAATTTCTCCAAAGTGCCCAACTATGTAGGTGGGAATATCAAAAGGATGAGTAATAAAAACAACCAACCTACGCCATCATTTAGTAGAAGTGAAGATGTATAATATTTCATGTAAAATATAGAAACTTATATGCAACCATAGAAGGCATGTGTTAATTACCTAGTATATTTGTTAAAAGGAACCACAACAAGATGGTGGGCCACTCATAGTTCATTATTGGAGACATGGGACCAAGTCAAGGAAGCTATGTGCATCAGGTTTGAGTAAAGTAATGAGGTACGAAAATTCCCAAGCTATAGTGGTGTCACCAAACCTGAAGAACATCTTTAAAAATGTGAAGAACTATGGACAAGTCTAGACACAAAATCAAATCAAATTTGCATACGCATGTTTTCTATCACACATTGTGTGTTTGGGCATGATCTTGGCACGTTGGTTATGAGTTACATTGAGAAACCACTTCTTGGGCGCAACTAAAAAATGGGTTCATACAAACTTTCTCTTTTACCTCTACAATCCCCGAGTTGAATTACACTCTCAAAAGTATCAAAATGGAAATATCCAACGATGATGAAATTATGGAGGAAATATTACTAACATTACATAGGAGAAAGGAATCATACTCCTGAAAATGTTTGAAGAAGACTTTACTAATAATGGTTCAAGCAAGGAAGATGATGAAATTTGGATAAAGAGGAATTGGACACGTAAAGGTAAGACAAAATCTCTATGATAGGTAGAATAAGGGGTGGAAAACAATCGTTTGAATGTAGATATCTCTTATGGATCCAAAGAGGTCATCGATAAGAAGGAACTATGAGGTTAACCATAAGATAACATGTTAAAGGATATACATATCAACACAAGGAGTGATGAAGCACCAAAGCTAGCAACAATTGGAAACTATTGGAGTGAATAGGAGATTGTGAAATTAGTGAACTTTTACGTGAATATGAAGATATATTTGGAAGAGGATACCGTAAAATGTGGTGGTTACACCCATCATTAGGGGCAATGCAGATTAAGTTGATCAAAAGAGCAGAGCTTGTCCAAAAATACCTTATAGGATGAATCCTAATCTTTGCACAAAGGTCAAGCAAGAAATTGACAACATGTTAGTCGTTAAAGTCATTATCCCAATGGAAGAATAACTCTTGAGAAATATAGTCCTCGAGATGCTTACATAGACTTTGGGTGAATCTCCTATGTAGTAAGGAAATTGTTGCAAAAATTTCATTTTAATAGGGGTATAATTAGATTCAGGGGACATCTTTATGTTCCCCTTCTTCTTTAGTATCAACAATAGGGTTTTAGACGCTTTGGATATGGTTTGCATGTTTTGAGGTGGAGGCTTTGACTTCCTAACATTAACTCATCCAATAATATTATCAACGTAATGCAAAACTAGCTTAGGAAGGCCATCATCTTGAGAGTTATTATGATTGGACAAGAATGGATCAATTGAAGATGTAATGAAATCACTGAGTAAGTAATCCATGATGAAGTGAAGATGTTTGGAGGAGATTTACTGGAGTTGTTTTTCTCGACAAGATTGATCATGCAAGTAAGCTTCGCATAGGGGCCGATGACATCAAGGGGAGGTTAATTATGAAATGAAAAAAATTAGAACAAGATCTACCACGTAGGAGTCCACACACGGGGTGATGACATGATAAAGATAAATTTATGTGCACACCGGATCAATCGTGTTGTAGGGTTTTGCATGTGATGAACGACATTTGGAAAAAATATTAAAAATAAAAAGGAGTGAGTATGGCCTAATTGAAAGCAAAGTAAGATTCACGTTAGGTTCATCAAAGTGTATGATAGGTAAAAGAGAGGTTCCCAATGGGATTCTCAAATATAGGGACCTAATATAAGACCGTCCATATTGTGCAGGCATACAAAGGTGCTTAGGAAGCATCGTGTCGTAAATCTAGATGATAATAAACCTAACCCTAGGATAACCATAGGTTTTCAATGCCTACAACTAAGATAAAGATATGCATCCCATTGGGATTTCAAAATAAAGAGCGTAACCAAGGGGTGGACAAAGCTAAGGGTGTAATAAGTATGAGATAGAATAAAGCAAACATACATTTACTCTAATTTATATCGATGAATGACTAACACACAATAATGATGCACAAAATAAGAGACTAATGAGGGTTATAAATACTTACATGTAGCGTGTGCATGACTGCCGATGCATAATCCTTCCTAGAGACAACAACATCGAGAGAGAATCACTATGGGATGAGAAAAGGAAAGCTCAATAAGATCTATAGTCCTAACTCATTATGGTGACCCAAATGCAAAAGAGGTAAAGCTCCAAGACTCCAAAGTCAACTAATAAGTGTAAAATAGTGCGAGTAAGAGTAAGTGCAAGTGTAAATAAGTAATTGCTAAGTAGTCAGAGTGTGATGATGGTTGGTCATAAGAAAATATAGGGGTATATAAACCCGACGTTATCGCCTACATGGGTGATGGCGTCGACCATGGCAAAACCAAAACAAATGCCATCACCCATGGGCAATGACATCAGCCTTGGGAGAAACCCTAAGGTTAAGAGGTGAAAAACGAAGTGAATGAAAGCCAAAAGATAAACAAGGGTAGATGATGAAGGTCCAAGGTGTTTGAAAGTAGGGATAATAGTGCACAATAAGAAGAATCAAAAAGACATGACGAGACAAGTGGACAAAATGGGTGTAATGTCTGAACAACGAGAAGAAACAATGCAAGCATATGGTGACTACGGCCAATAGCCCACATGACCAAATCCAATCATACCTCAATACTGACATGTCCCTTAAGGCACCCCCTCGGGAGGAGAATACATCATTAGCCCCCGCACAAAACCAAGCTCCTTAAGGTACCCACACAGGAGGAGAATGTATCAACAACCCTCGCACAAACGAAATGGTTAAAGAAGTAAAAATACGGTGTATACAACTTTAACTTGTAATTTAATGTCAAATTTCAATTGTCTCCATTGATATAACCAACCAGATTAAAATTTAAGGACATTATTTGCAACTTTTTGGGATTTGTCAAATTGCTAAGTACTTATACACTATAACTTTGAACATGACTCATGAGCATTTTTTTGGTTAGGTTACCTAGGGAGAGGGCCCTAGCCCATTGTGGCATCACCAACCCACACCGACCGTGGAACCATCTAAGGATGAAAGTTTTTAAGCTCTCGACTAGCCCACGGATTAAACCACATTATCATGAGCCCACGATTCGATAATAGGTTGCCTTAACACGAGCCGAGATTTGAACCTCAAACTCCCAATTATTAGGAGACCCAAGAATGTTACACCACCACCGTTGGATATGACTCATGAGCATTTTTAAACAAAGACCTTTTTTGCAATTTTTGAAAATATTTGTACAATGTCAAGTAATTAACGAATTTCAAATTTTTACGAGACAAATTGTAAGTGCGACTTCTTTGATAGGTTTGAAGGTTCTACTAGAACTAAGAGATGCTCAATTTAAATCGTTGTATTCTATTCTACAAAACATATAAAATAGAGTCAATAATTTTATAACTTCTAGAAAATGTAAAAATAAATCAATTTTTTTATCGATTAACAAACTAATTGCACCAATTAAAGTGCCTTGGCGGGAACTAATAATTTATTGATAAATATATTATTCAAACGAGAATGAATCCAATATTATATATATATATATATATATAGATTTGTTAATAGCTCCATACTTAGGTATTTTGTCTCTCGCCTAGAAACAAAATTGAATTATATAACACAAGCATATTCGATAAACGTGCTACAGCGACCGGGCAACATTCTCAAATCCATAGGTATAAAATTATCAATAAACAGTGCAGATTTAAGTTTGGTATCCGAGATTATTGGCGGATTACAGGTTTTTTTAGGTATGCACTCACGCATGTTATGACAGCGACATCCTGCGGATCCACCGACCTGAAAATTTCAATGTTCAACAGCTAATTTGCACAATCGGGAGGTAATTTCAGCACGGAAACGGCATGACCGGAAATTTGCATAATCAGGAGCCAATTTATGCAACCGATTTGCAGCTCCTCCAATCTGATGTATAACCACAATGGAAATGATTCATTTCCTGCAAGACAATTCAAACCCTAGGTTAATGCCGGATTAGTGTATGCGGTTTATCAAATTCCTGAGATTCGATCCATGACAGGCCGGAAACAATTCTGCAAAAATATCTATTTGTTTTTTCGTTGTAGAATTAGTCATCAATGATCTGATCCAACCCACATGGTTAGATCAGGTTCAGGGCTAAATTAGGGCTAACGTCTTGCAGGATGTCTGAGGATAACGGTGATCAGAAGATCCTGTTAAAATCACAGTCATCCTCAGGCTCGTCGGAATCTGATTTGGAGAGTGCACAGAGAGGAGGGGGTAGCAGGCGAAATTTGGACAGGAGGAGGTCTAGCAAGAAGGGGGAATGGATTAGGAAGATTTTGTTGAGGGAAAGGTTGCCTTCTGGGCGTTTCGGATCTCACGACAGGCTTGGCGAAGGGGCACCTCCAGAATGGGCTCTATTGCTGATTGGGTGTCTGCTTGGATTGGCTACAGGGTTATGCGTCGCAGCCTTCAACCACGGGGTAAAGAATTTGGCTTTGTAGCAGGGTATTTTTCGCCAGCTACGAAAAGAATTAAAATTTGTTTGATTTTCCCTATTTACTTACCAAAAGTTTTGAGATTTGCCATCTTATAAAATTCTTGGATTCACCAAAATATACGTGTAGTAGTAGCAAATTGCAAAATTCTATGTTTGAACTCAGAATTACCATACACAAACAATGAGTTCCCTTCGCTTTTACATGAGTTGGAAAGGTTTGCATACAGTGCCTACTCGTAAAATGATTTTTGTTTCCTTACCCTGTAATTTAGTTGTGTGATCGAATGCTAGAACTGATACAATCTCCAATTTTTTTTTGTTATGATTGAATTTTCAAACTTATATATATCTATATACACACACACATATGTATACATATCTATTTATATACGATATGTGTATACATTTATATACATATTAGTTTAAAAACTTAGTCATATATATGTTCCAAGTTTTTAAATTAATGCAGACACCCACATATATATGTGTGTGTGTGTGTTTTAAAAGCTTAGTCATATATATGTACCAAGTTTTTAAATTAAGCAGACACCCACATGTGTGTGTGTGTGTGTACAAGTTTTAAATTAATGCAGACACCCACGTGTGTGTGTGAGAGCTTGCAAGTCATTTTAAATTTTGATGAAAAATTTGATTACCATATTTGTTTTTGGCATCATTGAATTTTAGAACTAATAAAATTATGTGTGCATGAATATGCACATGCTTGTGCTTGACAACTTTCAGGTCATTGAATAATAGAATGACTGCAAACTGACAAAACACTTGCATGCCCAATTTGTTTTTGGTGTCATTGAAGTTTTAATTAATGGAATTTGGCAAGGGATTGGTGTCTTCCACACACACACACACATATGCACATATACACACATTGAGCTTACAAGCCATTAGTTGTTTGAATTGATGTAATCTGACAAAACATTTGTGTGCCCAATTTGTTTTTGGTACAACTGAATTTTAAAACTAATGGAGTTTGGCAACGAATTGATGTCTGTCGGAGTGGTCCACAATCGAGGATTGGGACTAGATAGGATCGAATGCCCAAAGCAGAAATTTGTATGGAGTAGTGAGATCCAAAAACATTCAAGGGAAGAAAAAGTCTTCATTCATTTGTGCATAAGCTAATTAGCCAAAACATGCACAAGAGGTTACATTATATAGTGAGAAATTAGGTCACCCAAAAAGGTAACTAACTCAACTCACAATTAGAAAATGACTCAAGTACATTCCCCTAATAACCTATGATTAACCTGAACAAGCTAATTAGACCGTGTAGGTAAAACTACACCAGACCCCTTTAAGTGTAGCTTAGGTGGGTATAAAAGAAAGGTGGGTCGCAACAACAATTCTTGATGAGGTACCCACATACAATGCAAATCTCTCATAAAGTGGAGAAAATGAGAAAACCCAGGTGGGAATTTTTTTTTTTTTTTCCAAAAGCGATAAAGGAAAAGAAGGTAGGACTAGAAAGTCCCACTTGAAGCTACAATAGCTTGTAGCCACCCTGTATCTGGCAAATGAGCCTCCCGAAGTGAATGTGGATCAGAAGGAGGAGCAATGAAGAGTGTGTCAGATTTTCCAAAGCCTGGAATTATGTTCCAAGACATAACACTTGCTTTTTGATCACAAGGCCTTTCAGACAACATTGATATATTTGTTGAGAGGTACAAGGATAAGAATTAGATGTAATGAGGAGTGGATCACCATGGAAAAGTGAATGAGTCCGCCAAGTGGCTAATGGATCTCTATCCAAGGTGTGGTTCCTAGATAAGGAACTATACTCCTCATGCAAAGTAGAAGAACCAACTGCTCCATGAAGAGATGGTGTCTCGTAAGTGAGCAACAAAGAAGGAACGTGGAAGGCCCTGCAATTGTGTACTAGATTTCCCGATGTCTTATGAGTCTTCAATCAAGGTGCCTACTCCTTGAAAAGTCAACGATGGACCGAAAGTAGGTGGATCAAGAAATAACTCCTCAAAATTTGGAAGGTGACAAGGAGATGGTGGAGGTGAATCCCCATCACTATTGTAGTCATTTGTGCTAGAAGAGAAGTCCTCATCATCAAAAATGTGCTCAGGATTAGAAATGACATCTATTGCAAGTGAATCTAATGAAGAATCTGGAGGGACAAAGTGAGAGAAGGAATATAGCCGAGTCTGATGATCGACTACACCCCACTACAATGATATTGTCACTGTGCAACTCTTTGACATACATTGAATTTGGCATGAACTCAACACACAAGCCCTGACCAAGGTGACTAATTTGGCAAAGTGATAAGAGATTAGTTGACAATGAGGGAAAATGAAGAACATTGTTGAATGTTTCTCCACTCACTTCACCCAAAACACATGCGAGAAGAGTTGTCACCCAATCGTACAAAGGACGTGTCACATGGCTCCAAGGAAGTGAAATCCACGTGTGAAGAGGCCATATGATGTGATTTACCAGAATCAATTACCCATGTAGGAGTTGGCTGTACAACTGTAACTAGGGCTCTCCCCTTTGTTTTCTCCTTTCTTGATTCTTTCTCTCTTTTCCATGGTCATGGGTTGATGAAGATGGTTTGATAGACAAAGGGACACCTATGTTGTTCTTCTCAAGAAGACTCATGAGGTGGTCAATCTGCTTCTTTATACATTTGCTTTCATCACGCTTGCTTGTGTAATACCCACATTTGATCCTCTCTTCTTGGACTTAACACTGGAAGAGGAAGTTCCAGAGTTTGATTTGGAGGTGGGATCATTTTGATCCTTCTTGTTCTCATGATCCTTGTTATTTTGTTTCTTCTCTTTGTTTCTCATGTCTAAGTGGTTGTATGTTGAAATGAGTGTGTTGAAAAGACTTAAATATGGAACCCCCGAAACCACAAAGGTGACAAATCTAGAAGGCAAGAGAATATCACCAATGCGTAGAGCTTGAAAAAACTTGCACTTTAAAAAAAAAACGGCGCCTAAAATAGAGCTGTTGGCTGAAATTTATGGAAGTTCGAAATTTCTCACTCGCAAAAAAATCTCCGATCTGTTTTAAAAAAATTGGTTTGCAAAAATTTGCCTAGACTTTATGAAGAAAAGTTAAGCCCCCTTGGGTGACCAAGGGCTTAACTCTTATGTGACCAAGGGTACAACATGAAAAACAACAAATATATTACCCTTGTTGACTGTTCTACTTTTCCTTTGCTATATCTTGCCTAATCCATAGATAGAAAGGATAACAACAATTGTCTAGAGTCTCTTCCATGTTTGCTATTCGAAGTAGTCTTTCAACTCCCTTACAAGAATGTAAGAGAATGTTTCGCCTTACTTACACATGGACAACAAACACATATTGTCTTTCTAACTTACTTATTGAATTGAACTGCCTGATCTATGTGCTCTATCCTCTAGAAACTTGTGACACTTCACTACAACTTACAATTTACATAGGATTTGTACTGTGAAATTACATAACAACATTCAAGTTCAAATTGGTGTTTTGGAGGGAAAACCTCTCAAAGATACAAATCAACTAAAGGACACTCTCCTAATGCCACATTTGGCTTAATACTTGATAAGATAAACTCTTTTGAACTCTAAAATCCACAAATTGAGCCTTCAGTGAATAACAATGATGCTCTTGCATCATATGTCACTTCCAAAATGGCCCTCTTTTGCCAATAAATAGTGTCACTTGCCCCGTGTCTAAATTTGATGTGCACACACACATTGCTGGAGTATGCACCTTGCTTTGCACCTTGGAAAACCCGAAAATACGGACTATCGGGGTTTCACCGCTTGTCAAACACCTTCCCAAACTCCGACACACGCTTGGTTTTTACACTGTCGAGCACCTTCGAGATACCCGACAAACATTGTCGGGTTTGGCGATTGTAGAACACATGGTTTTTTGCTTGTCAAACACCTTCCCAAACCCGACACACATAGTTAGAGGTTTATGCATGTCAAGCACCTACATAATCCCGACAAACGCCGTTGTTAGGGTTTGGCGCTTTGCCGAACACCTCCCGAAACTCGACACATTCCGCTGAGTTATGCACTGTCAAACACTTGACAAAACCTAAAATAGGCTCTCGGGGTTTTGGATTGTTGAGCAAGTCAAGAATCCCGAAATAGATTGTCGAGGTTTTGGACTTGTCAAGCAAGTTGTGGAACTTGAAATGTGTTAGCGGGTGGTAGAACCCGAAGCATGTCAAACAGGGGTCCGAACCTAACACATGTCAAGTAGGTTGAAAAACCCAAACATTGAGCATTGACCGGGGTTCGGAGGTTTGACCACACTTTTAAAACTATTTTGAGATGTAGAGATGTTCCAAAGTCTCTTATACCTGAAACACTAGGCTTTGACCAGGGTTCAAATGTTTGACCGCACTTTTAAAATTATGTTGAGATGCATAAATGTTTGAAGTCCCAAAACTCGAAACATCGGGTGGTTACCGGGGTTTGGAGGTTTGACCACGGTTTGTAAATTTTGTTGAGAAGTTGACAAGTCTCGAAAACCTGAAATGTACTAGGGCAGAATTAGTGACTGCCAAACACCTTACAAATCCCGAAATGAACTAGGGCGGAGTTTTGACTCCGCCAAACACCTTGTAAATCTCGAAACACACAAACGGCAAGAAAAACACAAGGAGAAAACCCTAGATCTCAAAAAAATCAGTACTTCCACACAAAACATTGAATACCCACCAAATGTTTTGAAAAACCTAGATAAACATAGAAATGATTTTTGATTTTATTTCGGAGCTCGAGATAGTGCAAATTTTTGCAGATTTCAAACAAAAACTTTCAAAAAAACTCCAAAAAGGTCGAAATCCCCGCTACGAACTAGGTCAAGTTTATAGCTAAACCTAAGGTTTTGACCCCTTATGAATTCAATGACACTGTCCGTTTCTCATGTAGAGACTCCGAGAAGAGATTTGCATGGATTTTCTAGAAACCCCACTAAACCCTTGAAAACCAAAATCTATGAAAAAACAAACACTAAATGAACTAAAATGCTAGATCTTCGAACAAACAGACTCTTGGGCTCAAGTGGTGAAGGAAAGGGCACAATTCCCCCTGCGCAGCAAAGTAGAAGAAGTGGTGCAGGCAAAGTTAATAGAGGAATGAACTAGGCGGGCTAGGGAACTCAACCTCAAGGTGAGAGGGCTGCCCACACCTCCCCCTTCTTCGGACCTGATGACCATTGGGTCTAACTTTCTCACTGAAAAATTGGAGCTCCCAGATGTGCAACTTGACAGGGCATGGCTTTGGCTGGACTCAACACGTTTTCTCTGTTTTAAAGTAGCGGAAGACAAAGCTTAGAGCACTCAGAGATTAGCGTAAGCTATTCTCCCTTCCCAATAAGGTCTTCCTTGATGAAGACCTCACCAGAGCCCAAGTTGCCGAACTCAAGCAATCTCGTGAAGCGGTGATGATAGCTAGGAAAATAGGCAAGTGGGCAAGAATTCAAATTCTCGGACTGTTATTCAGACTCTTTCCCTCCTACTGGGCTCCCTGTCCAGTCCCAAATGACAATTTCGGCTGGTAGAGGAGGCAGAACAGAGGATTTTCCATCACATGCTTTGGAATGGTAATAGGTTATTCTGGTCTTCTCTAAGTGTACTATATGACGCTTTGGGTTTTTCAAACCTCCTTTTTGTCATAGAAACTCATGAGATCCCTGTTCGTCCTCTCCTAGAGATTCAGGGATATCACCGGCATTTTGTTTGTAGGCAGGAGATTAGGAGTTCTAGTGGTGTCAGAGGTTCATGTGGGGTTGTTTGCTTGGTCAGGGATATCTACCGAACAACATCTCGGTGGTCAATGCGATAAGTTTGCCCGCTTCCTTTGGGTTAGGATCAGACGGACTTAACCCCACCTCAGAGACTTCTATATAGCAGTTTGCTACTTTCCCCCAGCTTCCTCCCCTTACGCCATACATAATGGCCCTGACAGAGATCCTTTCGTCGATCTCTACACATGTATTTCTCAAATTTTAGCTATGTCGGAGAGGTCTTCATTCTGGGGACTTCAATGCGCGAACCAAAAACTTTCGTGTCCTTCATGACAGGGACTAGCAATGTGCTATGTGCTATGTGCTTTTGAGATGGACCCCAACTCCATTGGTCTTCGGAGGGAGTCAGAGGATTCTGCGGGACCCTTGACGTCCTACGCCCGACATCTCTTACAGATGGGAGAGTCTCATGAGCTGCTGATCCTGAATGGTCTTTTGTGCTTTCCCGACTCCAGGTTCTTCACTTGTACACCTCACGGCGGAGGGGCTAGTGTAGTGGACTACATCTTAACCACCCCTAACCTGGTTCCTCACATCCACCACCTTTCCGTCTCCCCCATCCCTCTTGCTGATCATGCTACCCTTTCCTTCTCTTTGCAGGTTGATCCCCCGAGTCTTGCCCCACTTTCGCTGCCCTCCACGCACTATCCTGAAGTTTAGAGAGGGTGACCCTAAAACCTTTTCATCCCACCTTCGTCAACTTCTCCCACCTGAGCCTCAATTCACCTTGCTCCCTACAAACACAAAGTATGACCTCCTTTCTTCCATTATCCATGAGGCTGCCCTGAATTCTTACCCCCATATCACCCTCACCCATCATAGCAAAAAAACTTGTCCCATGAACCAATGGTATGATGAGGACTGTAAAGCCCTTCACCGACAACTTCGTTTTGCCTCTCGTTCATGCTCCCCATCCTTTCCCTCTCTCAAGTCCGCTTATCGCCACCTCCTCCGCCACAAGAAACGCGCTTTCATCTCTCGATGGAGACAGGAACTCCGTGAGTCCCTTCTACACTCTCCCAAGCACTTTTGGCGTACCATTCTCCCCGACATTCCCCTCCTTCGCTTGACTTAGATCCCAACTCCATGTATGCTCATACCTCTGCTCTTTACGATGTCCCCGACCAGCCCCGCACTGCAGAAGTATCCCCACCTTCCGCTTGTCACATCTTTATGAACACGAATGTTAAAAATGCCATCTCAACCATGAATAGTAGCAAAGCAATGGATGAGGAGGGCTTCCAGGTAGAACTTTTCAAGCAGGGGCTTGGCATCCTGAACAACTATTTAGTGGATCTCTTCAACCAAGTGGTTTGTATAGGCTTTTCGGGTCTTGGTCCCACCACATTATTTACCCCATCCACAAATCAGGTCCTACCTCTGATCCCAACAACTACAAAACGATCATGAGGAGGGCGTCCGGGTAGAACTTTATGCTACCGTACTCCACATGCGACTTTCGATTTTCAGACCAAAGTCACCGGAGAGTTAGAGGACAAAGGGGTTTCGATCAACCTACCAAACCATTGACCACATCCTCACTCTTCAGGCCATCATCGAGGAAGCATGTCACCGCTCTTCCAAGGTTTTTGTTGCTTTGTTGACCTTCGAAAAGCCTTTGACTCTGTTTCGCGAGAAGCTCTTTTCCTGAGACTCGAGAGAGATTGGCATTTCCGAGACTCTTTTAGTTGCCATCATGCGCCTATATGAGGAGGTTCTGGGCTGTCTTCGTACTGCTACTGGGTTCTCTGACTTCATTAGGAGCACCATCGGGTCAAGCAAGGTTGCCCTTTGTCTCCTACATTGTTTAGTATCTATATGGACGAGCTGGAGGAATTTCTTAGGGATCACATCCAAGAGGGGGACAGTTGTCTTCTCCACCAGGTTTTGATCTATGTTCTTATTTTCGGACGATTTGGTCCTTCTTGCCTCCTCGCGAAAGGTTTACAAAGAAAATTGGATGCTTTTGCCCTCTTCTCATGATCACAGAAGCTGGAAATTAACTCGAGTAAGACCAAAATTATGATCTTCAATGCTTTGAAGACATTTGAGTTTCATTTCTTCTACAAGGGGAAGAGTTTGAGATCACTAGCTCTTACACTTCTCTGGGAGTACTCTTTTCTGGACCTTGCTTCAGTTTACGACCAACACTTCAGCCTCTGGTTAATAAGGGCTATGGCTCCTTGCGATCTTGGAGAGACAATGCTTCCGCCATCACTTCCAAGACATCCCATCCAAGTTATCCCTCTCAGATTCTCTTGTCAGGCCCACAGTTCTTTATGGCTCGGAGGTTTGGGGACCCTCTTTACTCGATGTAGACACCTAAAATATGCTTACACTTAGCATTTCCTCCAATTCAACCAATTGATGACACTTCGTTAATCAACCCTTCTCCGCTCCATTCTCGGATGCCCATTCACGACACTCTTTTGGTTGTATTCCTCCTATAATCAGCTAATTGGGCTAATATCTCTCTTATTAGCTAAACATTCCTCCTTTCAACCATTCAGAACCTCCCTAGTTCTCTCTGAACCACTTCTGTAAGCTTCCTAGGCTATCTATCAGTCACATCTGTTAATCAGACTCCTCCCAACTCTCAATGAGTCTCTAATCACTTGCTAATCAAGTTTAACTAGCCTAAACCTAGCTTAACTAGTCCAAAGCATGTTTACCACTCCTAATCATAAAGTGCTTTTGGCTTGCCTTTAGTCCCACATGCACCCAAAGTTCAAACTCTTCCATTTGGAAAACTATAAATAGAAGGCTAAGCCTACCCATTCAACCTTACAACTTCACTCACAACTCAATACTAAGAAAGCTTTGAGATCTCATTTGTATTAGCTTTAAGCTAATTAGACATTTGATCTTAAACTTACTCCCTCCATTGATCTTGAGCTAATAGCCTCCATTTGCATCCATTAAACCAAGTTTTAAGTAATATGGAGAGAACCATATGGCCTTGTAGCCATTAATGGTGAGACTCCATTCTTGAAAGCTTGAGAACCATAAATATCTAATCACCCCTTTGATTGTTAAGTTGATCTTCTTAGGTTCAATGCTTAATTAGTAATCTAAAGAGTAGAGAGTAGCTTTATCATGTTAGTTTAGATTTAATCTAAGTTTATGCAATGATAGAAGTGGCTCTTGTTTAGCTCTTATCATGATGGTTTAGTGTAGATTAGGTTTATGCTTTGAGGTTATGTGTTTTAGCTTCATTTTCATAGCATATCTAATTTATTCATGAACACACTTGAGTCCGATCCGGGCTGCAATGGAGAGAGTTCAGATCCTTCTCAGACGTATCATCAGATGCAAGGAGATTGTTCCCCACAATATCATTCGGCAGAATTTGGAGCCCGTCCCTTTAGGTTGGAAGCAATTTTTGGCCTTGTCTCCCTCCTACATCGTATTCGAAGCTTGCTGACTCCTTTGTGGGAAGGGACAGTATCCCTACCTGGCTTACTGTTCCTCTGAGGCCATTGCTTCATCGATTGTTCTTGCCGATCTCGTTGTTGGTATGCCGGAGTGTCACGACTTCTTGAGTCTATTGGTATTCAGATAGATCACCTCCCTCCATACAATTTTTCCTTGGACGCTCCTGCCCATCTCCTTTTGGGCAAGCAAGATTTGAACAAAATCATCGAGATGATATCTACAGGCAGTTCATTCAAAGACACTGACCAACCCCTGGGCTACATCCGAAGATGGCCTTCTATGCTGCACATTTTCTTGAGGTCAATAATGGCATTATTTCTTGGCCCTAGTATATTTCCGGCATTGGATGCACGCCCTTCGCATTTCCCTGGGTCAGTTCAGGGTTGGCTCTCATAGGCTCCGGGTTGAAAGTGATCATCGATTGATCGTTCTGAGCGGATTTTCCAGCTTTGCTCCCTCCAAGAGATCGAAACGGAAGAGCACTTCATTTTCTGGTGCCCCATCTACTACAAGATCAGAGGGAGATTTCACTGCCTTTTCAGAGAGCATCCGACATTCACCGACTTCTTCAGATCTTTGGGATCGGAGGTCCCTTGCCCTCTATCTGCATGAGGCTCTCAGGCTTCGGGAGGAGACCCTTTAGCCTCCTTCTAAGCAGAAAACTACTCAGTAGATCACTTCCTTCTTTCCAGTGCTCTCCCCTGGGAGGGGCACTAAGCGACAAAGTGATACCAACCCTGATTACCAGACGAGATCAGTTCGGACTCGAGGCATTATCTCACAGACCAAGGATGCCCCGACACATATGAGGCCGAGATCATCCTCTCATAGATGGCCTTTGAGATCCACCAGACATACCCGAAGAGTTCTTCCCCCTTCGGGCATCGGCACCCCAGATCTTCTAGAGCCTCTAATTCCGGGCTTCAGCACATTACTAGCTTCTTTCATTCGGCCTTGGATGCTAGTTGAGGGGGTCTCCTTCCTGCCTCCTCTTCCTTCCTTTTCCTCTTCGCATGTTCGGGTTCTATAGGTCTCCGCAGACCTTTTCTAGGCCTTTCTCTCTTTGCCTGTTCTCCTCTTTTCCTCCTCTTTTTGGTTGTATTCAGGGACCTTTTGGTCCTCTGGATTGAGTTCTTATTTGCTTTCTTTGTATTGGTGCAGTCCCATTGACCTACTTTTGTGGTCATTCGTTGGACATTTAATATATTTATCTTATCTTATCTTATCTGCATACCATGTCGGAGTGGTCCATAATCGAGGATTGGGACTAGATAGGATCGAATGCACAAAGCAAAAATCTGTATGGAGTAGTGAGATCCAAAAACACTCAAGGAAGAAAAAACTCTTCATTCATTCATGCATAATCCAATTAGCCAAAATATGCATAGGAGGTTACATTATATAGTGAGAAATTAGGTCACCCAAAAAGGTAACTAACTCAACTCACAATTAGAAAATGACTTAAAGTACATTCCCCTAATAACCTATGATTAACCTAAGCAAGCTAATTAGACCGTGTAGGTAAAGCCTACACCAACAATGTCATCTATATAAAAATGTATATAGATATATACATTACCATTCAGATTTTTGCTTCGTATTGTCTAATACATAAATCCAAAATCACATATTTTGACATTCTTCATTTTGATAACAAAGGGCAATCTAACAAGAAATACCAAATTTTCATTGAATTTTAAAACTAATTGAATCTAGTAAGGAATTGATGTATTTCATATATATGTATATGCAATATATATACATTTATACACACATCTTAGTTTAAGTCAAATTTTTGTCTCCTAATTCTCAAATATTTTTTATCCAAAATCCCATGTTTGACATTCTTCATTTTGAAAACAAAGTGAAATTGGCCATGGATCTCAAGGAGTGAAACTGGTGATGAATCTAATAGAAACCTAGGGACATGGAGAGAAACTATCTCATTTAGTCTTTGCCATGGAATAAATCTCTCGAGGATGGTCCAAATGCAAAAACTCAGCGAGAAGCTGCAAATATGTAAAAGAAAAATGTTTTGGTGCATATTACATGATGAAAATCCAGTTTTTTCAAGAAGTAGTGGTTGTGTATAAAAAGAAAAAGTACATATCTCAGGAGGACTGTGTGAAAAATAAGCTAAAGAAGGAAGAAGTTGATGAAAGAAAGCTCAAAAGTTGGAGTAAACTTCCTCTACCAAGAAATTTCCAGTCAATAGAGCATTTGACGGTAAGAATCTTGAAAGAAACTAAACATTAGACCAGTAGAAAGATCTTTTCATATTGGAAGAGTGAAGGAGTAAATAGGTATGTTGCCTATGGCTATACGCACATGGGATTTTCGTTGGTGTTTTCTGTTTGCCACACTGGCAAGATATGGTTCAAGCAATCAACGAAGCTCCCAGAGACTACAAGAGCCACACGTTTGAAAACGTATGGACCACCTTCTGAAGCATGTGAATTAGACAATTGAGAGTTTGTTAAGACTTGTTCCAATTGGAATATAGCCATGGCATCATTAGTTTAGATGGTACGATTGATTTGATGGATAATTTATTGATAATCTGATTTTAATATGTCCTGTTGGGTCATATTCCTTAAAAGCAATTGATGCTTCAACCCAATAGGAAAACAACTAAAGGATTGTTGATACAATCCTAGAAGTATTTGAGGTAATGGTCCTTGCAAATGCTGAACAAGGCATCAAATAGAATGTACAACCATGTAATTCCGATTGTTCAATAATTGGAAGTACATCTACATCTTTGGACCCCATGTGTAGTTCATAGTTGAAATCTTCCTTTGAATTCTATTGTTGTTTAAGTTCCATAAATGGAGCAGCTATGTGAAATGAACAAAAGAAATATAGCTTTTTTAATCTAAAATTTCCTTCAAGCGAAAAATATGGATAAGCAATTTGCAAAGCTTCTACAACCAAAGGTTTGAGAAAATATCTTTGCCTCCCATAGTATGCTCTAGCGATTACATTGAATGAAAGTCAGATTGGCCACTATGATGGCAGGTGAAACATGGTACTATTGTAGACAAGGTAACATAGAAAAGGCAGCTCACATTAAAATTGTTATTCTCGACGAGGCTTGGCAGGTCAAGTTGACCTTGTATTATAATACATGAGCTCGCGGTTGATTTGTCGTGGCTCTGTAACATGGACATGCCTGCAATAGGAAATGATCACAAGGGTATAAACCATTTGTTAGAATGAGTTGTAGTTGTTGAAGAGAAAGACCCCCAACGTGTATAAACTATCAAGGACATACTTGTTACAAGATGGGATGAGTACAAAACTCAATTAGATGCTTTTTATTTGTAGTTTGAAGCCCAGGTACTGTGACAAGGCTTACTTGAGTCACTTTGGGGATAAAAAGTTTCATCTATACAAAGAGCACTTTCCAGATTTTTTTATGATTAGAGAGGCCTTGGAGCTTCATAATCTGTTTGCCACGGGGTATTTAGAAATGTTCCAAGTGCTTACTTAAAGAGGTTCAATAGGGACAATTTCACAGTGGACATATTATGTCTCTGATGCTCCCAAGTTGCAGACTTTAGCAGTTCGAGTTATATCTAGGTCGCTAACTCTTCAACTAATGAGAGAAGTTTGAGCAATTATGGGATCATTCATTTTGCAAAGAGAAATAAGTAGGCATCATTGAAGATGGGAGTTATCTAGATTCAAAAACATCTTGCCCTCCTCTCCCTTTCAAAAGAAAGTATAGAAATAGGGGCTTAACAGTTGTAGATACATGGGGATGTGGATATTCTTACCATCATGATTGCTTATTTATCTTTGGGATCTTCCTCCAAAGTTTTTTTTTTTGTTTGAAAGCATAAGAGTTGGTTATGGGATTTGATTTATCTCCTCCATTTCTCATGCTTCTGGCCATACTTTTAGTGACGGTTCTTATTATTAGGCTGGGCACAACTAGATGATGTTGCTTTGGGTGATGTAGGAGGTAGAGACATTGTGAGGACTACATTGGAGCTTATCACAATTTATTTTCTATAATATTGGTTCTTGACATTCGTCCTAAATAGACTTTTAATAAGTTTCGAGTTTTTGCTATGTTACTAGGGTTCGCCCCCCCCTCCCTTACCCCCTGGATAGTACCTGGTATGGATACATCTTGGGTACGGTAGTGATACTTCCCGGTATGTCCAAGTACGTATCGGGTACACCTCGGGTAGGTTTTGGCGTACCTACGACGTACCCACGAGGGGTTGAGTAGTGGGGGACTCTAAAAAGTTTTTATTTTATTTTATTTTATTTTGACTCAAACAAACTTTAGTTTTATTGAGGACAAGACTAGGAGGGCATGACAACCACAAGAAAACTTGGAGATTGTTTAAAATTCCTCTAGTTTATTAAAGAGAAAATATTCAAAGGATATCAAGAATGTTTGAGCTAATTATTTGGGATCATCGCAATTGGCCAAGGAAAGAAACTATTCATAGAAATTTGGACATATATCTGTACAAGTTATCTATGAGATCAAATCTCAAGTGATCTTGAATACTAATAGAAAAATTTGGAACCACAAATTGCATAGCTTAAAGTTTCAAAGAGCATCCTTTCCATAAACTATCAAGGCACAACTTTGGCTCCCTCCCACATCCTTAAGGAGGATTAGAAGGTGATTTTGGATAATATGAATGTAAGAACCAACCATTGGACTGACCTATTTAGTTATCATTGGCAGGTTAGAGTCAATCTCATTAAATAGGTCCTTTACGAGCTCACTATATACATCTTTTACGGCCACCATTGCAACACAAAAATTAATCTCAAAGGAAATGGATGAAACACAAAGGAATACAATATTCGTATATCATAGAAAATGTAAAATCTTAAGTATATTGAATGTTTTGAACATTGATCGTACTATATTTTTCAAGTTTTGTATTTCTTATGGACTAAAAAATGAGTAAAATGAGTATATGTATAATATATATATATATATATATATATATATTTTTTTTAATATATATGTATGGATGTATCCAAGATGTATCATACCCAAGGGTTTTTAAATTGACTTATCTGCGTATCGAACCTGTACCTGTACCCGTATCCTAGCAACATAGAGTTTTGACATTCTTGTAATTCTAGGATTCATGGTTATCAACTCTTGAATGTTGATCACGTAATTACAAATATATTATCATTATTCAATGTTCAATAGCATAAATTTTTATTGCTCAGTAACTATATAGTGAATTATAAATCAAACTTCAACATACATCTAATTAAGTAAATGGCAAGGCTTATAAGACATACACTCACCAAAAACTTTTTCAGTTGGTAAAAAGGCTAGAGTGAAAAAGCCCAAGACAGTGAATTATTTAAAAATCACTGTTTTTCCTCCATACTAACATATGATTAGAGGTGCTTGTGTGTTTTGTGGGTCCCCTTTGCTTGTGATTGTTCACCAATGTAGAGGATTTAAAGATCATATAGAAATGGTTATTCTTGGAAAATAGAACGTTGTGCATTTCATTCTTATTCTCAACAAATTAATCCAATAGTTATGTGTGTGAACTTCAATCCTGCCATAGTGGGGGACAGTTGAGCAGTTCCTCAACAATTTGCAATAATAGACCTTCTAATGCCTCATAACAAGACCGGTCCATAAGAAATGGTTTCCTTCTGTTTCTTCATCACACTGATAACTTGACAACCACCTGCAACCACACAATACCTGACATTATTCCTTTTGAAGATACAACCTTTATTACCCTTTAAGAGAGGCAAGGTTTGCACTATGATGATAATGCTATTGATTCTTGATTTCTTGTTTCTCTTTTTGATGCCCTTATTTTTAACACGTTTTAGCTTCATTTTTTCCATATCAGGTGCATGCCACTTTCCTTCCTTCCTATGATGTGTAAAATATGCTCTAATTACTTCTCGTTGTTTGTACATGCAATCCTCATTGTGTTTCCTTGTCTAGTGGTGTTTTGACTGTCATCAACTTGAGTTTTGTGACTTGTATCCACTTGTAATCAACTTGCAATATCTATTTTGGGATGCTTGATAAATGTCAGCATCTTCAAATGCACTTTCAATTGTCATTCCATTTAAACCAGTGACCTCAACATTTGTTGTTGACAGATTAATGTTGTTTATTCCTTCTGGCATCTGAATTTACTTTTATTATTCTAGTGGCCCTTGTTGTTCATGTATTGGATTTGCTATCCTCGGTGATAAATTGTTTAAATAGTAACATGTATCTATTTCTTTTTTCTTTAATATTTTATTTTGTGTCTCCTTTTCAGCTTTACTAAACTTCTAACCATCTCTCTTCCAAATGAATTTCTAACTTTGCCATTTTTTGTAAGGGTCACTTTCCAATGGTAGCATATCCTCTCTTTTGCTATTGGCTGTTTGCACCTCCAATTTTTTTCTTAGGATCTTTCATATCCTGGGTGTACCGACTTTCAACTTAACTGGTAACTTGATTCCGTAAAGTCTGTTGCTTATTTGAACCATGTGAGACTTTTGTCATTTGCCACTCTTGGCCAATATAATTTTCAGCTTTTGATGTGTTTTAAAACGAGACAGAGTTTACAGTTTCATACAAACTGGGACCATTGCGATTGTGAATTGTAAATGAAGCAGTCTTCATTGCTGGTCTCTCTCATGTCGTATACAATGGCTATCAAGATTCGGACTGCAGTGAAGAATGGTTCTTGAAAACTGTGGTTGCTGGTGGTGCAATTACACATGGATGACCTTGTAGCTATATACAGAAGTCAGAGCTCCACCTCACAATTGCCAAATCTAATGTATTTCCCTGTGCAGACATTCTTTACAATGTGCTCACCTGTTGTGTAGACCAGAGTAATGAGATCAATTCCCAAATCACATTAATGAGGTGACCAAGATTTCTCGGTGTGATTAACATTAATGTTCCTCAAAACTGATTAACATTAATGTTCCCCGATTGTGCAGGTAAAGCCCAAGGTTGCCTTTGAGTCTAAAGGGGCTAAGGATCCAAAATCTAGCACAAAGGCGCACATGAGGACGGTTGGGTAAGTAATGTTTGATCTCCCCAGCTAAGTTGCCGCATTCAAATTCGTGTTCGAATTCGCCGATGATTAAATTCGTGAAAAATTCACTGGTAAAAAAATCAGCGATTAAATTCATGATTAAATTTGACTATGAGAAATATACATTTTTATTAAATATATAAAAACAAAAGATAAATTCACATTTCAAAAGAGAGATAATATCACATTTCATTGATTTCATAAGTAGCTATTACAATAATGTGATTGAAAGCAAAAACTTCAAAAAACATGTGCTTGCAGGTTGCAACCAAGTTGGCAGGTGGGACGATTAGTCCGAGCACGGGAGAATACTTGGCGAGTTTTGGAAAGCTATCCAGTATTTTTAATTACTAATCTGTCTAAAGGCGATCAAAGCTCATGATTCTTTCAAAAGATTGCAAGAAGTTGCTTGGTCCAAAAAGGTGCAAAAATGGATTTTATGAAAATAAGAAAAATATTGCCATCAATGCGTAGAGCTCGAGAAAATATGCACTTTTAGAGAAAACGACACCTGAAACGGAGCCACAGAATGAAAGTTATGGCACATGCAAGTTTTTGCTGCTACATCTTCCCGACCCTTTCCAAAAATGGCAAATTTTTTTCTGTCCTTGTGTTTTTTCACCGAAAATCCAAAAACGGAAAAAATTGCCAAAAAGGAAAAAAACACGTGAATTAAATCGCGATTTTCAACGCACTGTTAAAATTCGGCGAATTTCGATTTTTTTCCTTCAAGTTCGCCGAATGCGGCAACACAGCTCCCAAAGTACTTCCACTGTTACAAGTTCTCCAACTGCTGCTACTGAGAGTCCCTCTTCCCCACAAGATATGACGGTGTTCACAAGAAGACCTGAAGTCTGTGCGAAGGTCACTAATAATGTTGTGGAGCATGTTGTAGTGGGTACAAAGAACAAGGTAAGAAGGTTGGAAAGAGAAGCAAAAGTTCAAATACCACTAGATACTGTGACGTAGGTTAAGGATGGTGTATATTCTTTATTTGGGTTTCTTGTTGAAATTAGTAGCATTGGAGCTCAGAGTGACCTACTTTTATCAAAGATGTAGAATTATTCTACTGAGATAAATAAAATGGAGAGGGAGCTTGATGTAATTTCACATGTGGTCAAGAAAGGGCTCTTTCCTCATCTAAAGCTCACGAATGCATTTGATATAAGTTTGTGTCAATGTTTTGTTGTAAATACAAGGATTGTATTGCAGGATGCTTCAACGAATGTCAACGCATCAATCACACTATTGCGAAGTTTCCAAGGAAGTGTTCTTTCTTGCCTAAAAGAGGCAAATTTGACTCAATTGTATGATGATATAAAGCAAATTGAAATCTGGCCTGAGTTTGCTGGGATGTTTGAGAACTCTGTAAAAGAATTTCAGAAAGATGACACAAAAGTAAGGAAGGTTAGCAATCAAGAGATTACTGAATTTGTCACACAAGCCACGATCAAAATAGAGAGCCAAGTTAGCATGCACCTATCTTCATTTTCCAATTGGATGCCTTGCAACTCTTCTTGCAAATGCCAAACCTATTTTTAGGACCCTAATCATAATCATGTAGAACAATGGCTCAGACCGTCTAGCATGTGCGAATGCAGTGTAGGAGCAACAAGTGCCAAAGTGAAGATTGTGACCCCTTTGTCTCAGATAATTAGAGTTTAAGTGAAAGCATCTCAGAATTTCTTAATGCATTTGTGGTTTTGATCACATTCCATCCAGTGTTTAGTCTTTTTGAGCTTAGTCTAGTTTCAGGAGTTCTTTTCTTTTCTCTCATAGGCTTTCTTTATGACGAGGCAGCGCCCATCAAGATATTATAAACACATTTGTAATTCTCCTATTTTAACAGGAAGATTTTACTATGCTTTTGCACTCATTGAGAAATCGTTTGGATGTTTTGTAAGTAGTTCAATTATGTTTTTTTTTCTCAAATTTTCAGTATTTATGTTACGAGTACTTAGTTTAAATGCAAACACTTAGATTAGACTTACATGATTATGCTGAATTGAGCAATAACTAGTCTGTCTTCTATAGGAGAATTATGTTTCAATGTGGTGAATGTGTTTAACAATTCTCTGCATGCAACATATCTTATGTGGAGTGCTATGAGGGTATGTTCACAAATTGTTAATCCTTAAGACTCTTGAGCTGTATTTATTTGTAGTTTTAGCATATGTTAGGCTTGGTGAATATTGGCCAACTTTAGTGCGACTCTTTGAAAAGTGTTCTCTATGGGTAGAGACCATATATTTTAATATGGGTAGAGAGCATATATTTTTAGGGCTTTAGGGTTTGGACAAGATTGGATAGGCATAACGTTTATCAGGGCTGGAATATCCGCAGGAGGTGGGAGGGCAAAATCCTAGAGACCTATACGGGATCCAATGAATGCTATGTCTGCTAATTCCCAAAAGCCCCCTTCAATTTTTTGCAAAGGCGGTGCTTCCGTAAAAACTCCTAAATTATTCATAGATTTGAAAATAGTTTTTATCACCAGTGGTTTAGGCTCCCAACATTAGATTCACTCAAACCATAATTGTCACTATTACAGAGAATAAAATTGGCAGATTTTCCTGGAATTGAAGAATCCACTGTCCATGTCTTCCCAATACTACAAAATTTCACTACCCAAATTGCTGCTCTAATATCACTTGTTATGATATTAGTTATTATTATATTGTGAAAGGAAAAGGTGTCCAATAGCCACACTAATAATAATCCAGCATTGAAGAGACTTTTGAATAACAACAGTAATCCAATCCAAGAGTGAGCAGACATTCAGAATAGTAGCAGTTATTCAGAATACTCAACATAATGCAAATCTGATAAAGTAAAGGATGATGCCTGAAATATCAAATGAAAGAAGTGCACGAGTGCACGACCTCTTTGATGGGGCAATCTCCAAGCAGCAGAAAGATAAACAATGAACAAGTGAATTCCACAACTGATACTCTACAATGTACTCCCTACATAGACAACATTAGTGTGGGGCATCCTGAAAGTCCTAATGAGCCAACTACCTAGAAAATAGCGAATCTAGAATATACTAAATGACTAATTGACGTTATGTGTGTCACAGTTCGAGCTCAACAATACATAATGATGATGAGTGAAGTCGAGGAAACTTGAACAGGCGGAAGTAGCGAATTTGGTACAGTAGCAAATCTAGAATCTACTAAATGACTAATTGACGTTATTTGTGTCACAGTTCGAACTCAACAAGACATAATGATGATAAGTGAATGTGTAGGGCGCAACAATATTGTTGCCGGTGTCTTGTGAAGTTGATGAAACTTGAACAGGCGGAAGTAGCAAATTTGATACAATATTGGGCGCAGGAAGTCAAACCCTATAATTAATAGCACAATCTACTTTATGATGTCTTTTATAGCAAATTATGTAAGACAAAAATGTCTTGTGAAGTTGATGAAACTTGAACAGGCGGAAGTAGCAAATTTGGTACACTATTGGGCACAGGAAGTCAAACCCTATAATTAATAGCGCAGTCTACTTTGTGATGTCTTTTATAGCAAATTATGTAAGACAAATGTCTTGGCACCGACCATACAATATCGATACTATGGAGATTCTATGTGAATTGTTTATTACATATCTTACCATAAAAGATGTTATTGTAAAGTAGCTTGATGGCCAACCACTATTTAATTTAGAATCATCAATGCTAATGGTTCTTAGGATCTATTGAATTGTTGCTCTTAACATATGAAAATAACTTCTATAAATTTTTTAATAGAATAATGAAAGAATTTGAACGTGACAGGTTCACTTTTGTCATTCAGTAACGATATTTGTTATCAAATGTCAGTAAAACATTGATCTTGGCTAGGATTGAGAAGAATCTTAGCCGTCGGTACAAAACTATAGCATGATAAAATTCAACAGGAACTAGAAAATCAGACTCGACTTGAAGCAAGAGGAGGAAGCAAAAATGAGTTTGCGAAAAAATCGCAAGGAGGAATATATGAAACAGGAAAAGTTTTTGAGGATAGAAGATCTTGCAATTTATGAGAAGATAGAAGCGACTTGGAGTATTGTTGCTTTGAAAGAAGGCCATAAGTTCACACCTGAGAAAAATTATAGGCATATGTTCACACCTGAGAAAAATCATAGGCATATGTTCACATCTGAGAAAAACTATAGGAGGATACCATGCGAGCTAGATGTCTAAGTTTTAGAAAGATAATCAGGCAAATAAGGTCAGTTAAATTCTAATTGGTCATATTTATACTTGAGTGATTTTCTAACTGTTTTCATAAGTCTGTAGTTTTTATCGAACTGATTAGCACCTGCTTTCAAGTTATGTTTGTAAATTGTGAACTTGGCTTTGCTCTTCTTCCTACATTTGGAATTTGGAGCTCTGGATCATTCCCTCCCTGTACAAAATGTATGATTTAACCACAACTAGGGGTGCTAAGCAACTAATAAAGGTAAGTTTATACATTGTAGTGGTGCTCATAAACTGCATGTTTATGCATTGCCCTTATTGCATGTGAGTCAAATGCATGCCACCTTTTAACCCAGTTCCTGCTGATGCACTCAAATCTTTATCTTTCTTTTGTTCACTTTCCTTGTGCTAGTGGATTTTGTTTGGATCTTGTCACTGTGTTCCAAGGGTTGGTCAACTGTGTCCGGTATGTACTGTCTGTTGGCTAGATTGTTTTTATTTTTTGCATACGAATTCACAAGGATATACTTATGATAAAACATGAATTCAACAAAGGTAGGTTTGTGCTTTATCTGGAATAAAAATTTTCATTTTCCAATTTCAGGTTCATACAATACATGAATGGGCATGGGCAGGGACACCCCAAGAAGGTGCTGCATGGTTTCGATTACAAAGACTTGCTGATACCTGGCATCGTATATTGCTGATTCCTTTAACTGGTGGAGTTATTGTTGGTGTGATGCACGGTTTACTGGAGATTATTGACCAGATTAAACAGTCTAGGCCTCCTCAAAAGCGGAGCTTTGATTTACTATCTGGCTTATGTCCAACAATTAAGGCAATTCAAGCTGCCGTTACTCTAGGAACAGGTTGCTCATTAGGGCCAGAAGGTCCTAGCGTGGACATTGGAAAATCATGTGCTTATGGATGTTCTGAAATGATGCAAAACAACAGGGAAAGAAGAATAGCTCTTGTTGCAGCTGGTGCAGCTGCTGGAATCTCATCAGGTACAATGACTCTTCTCTGATCTTCTCTGTTTGGAGATTAAAGCAAATACTTGTTGATTCCCTGCAAGCATCTAATCTTTTCGCTGGAGCAGGTTATTTTCTTTGGTTATAAACAATATTTATTGGTTTTGTTTGGAAGTACATTTATTATAGTCTGTAAATCAACGTTTATGGTACCTTGCATCCTATCTTGTGCCCAAAGGGTAAATTCAATGCAGCCATGGCCACATGCACACACATTTGTTGTCTTAACATCCTTAATACGGTTTGTTTTTGTATTCATTATTTTGCAATGGAAAATTAGGCATATCTATTATATTTATTTTCAATTTTAAGTTTAATCAACTGGTCTAAAAGTTCTTGGTATTAATGTGCTTCATATCAATCACTTTAATATTACGATAATTTATAATTTATAATCGTGTAATAATGATACGTAATCAAGTTACATTTTGCAACGGTTGCATCAAGCAGATGTGTATTGATTATAGGTGAAAAGTGCGTCAGTTAGATGGTAGCAACTAAGCGAATAATGCCTTAAATCCAGGTTCATAGAAGTTGAAAAGCATGTTATGTTACACAAATCTCTAACTAACGCAAGTTTCCAGGTTTTTTGTTCCTGAGCTTGAGTGAGTTAGAATTATTTTGTATTATATGTTCCGGCAGTCCTGGAATTCCTGATCAATTATACATCGTTTCTCTTTTGAAGTCTAATTCAGATAGGCTAAACCATTCAAGTCCTTCTCATTTGACTGGTATTTGTATATTCGGTATCATATTGGAAGGGAGAATCAGTGTTGAAAAAGAGACAAGGTCAATAGACTACTGAAGAAATGTTTGAAGCCTATGTTGTATCATTATAATATACAATTTTATGCATGTCCCTTGGCTAATTGTTGATTCTTTGATGAGGTTTTTACAGTACGAGTATATAATGTCTAAAATAAAATGGTACACAGAAGTTGATTATGGTTTAGGCAGTTTTGTTTTGAGGGATCCCAAGTGATTCCATTGCATAAAAGCTAGTAAAAAATTTGATTGAAATGGACACGGTTGAAGTTAAATAAGGTCATAGACTCCAAGTGGTTACTTGTAGATCACAGAACTGAATCCCGCAAATATAACTTGCTTTCTTCAACTGCCTCACACACATCTTAACAATCACCCACTAAAATTTAAGCCCTAACATAGAGAAATAATCTATAGCTTCCCATTTGCATATTATTAAGTACATGAGATGGCATTTGTAATCTGAGCACAAGAGGTGTGCCTCAAGATGTAATGTCCCCTTCTCAACACTAGTTCTCTTTGAAGACCTTGAGCCCATTCCACTTCTTGTGGGCAAAAAGGAAATGAGCAAGGGAAGTTAATGTCATGATTTTTAGTTGTTTTTGTGAGCTTTGCATTCTTTTAAAGTAATTTTCTAAGTATAGTCAGGTCGGTTGGGAAAAAGAGAAAAGCCAATTGAAAAATAAAAGAAAAATGAACTATTATGTCTGCAAGGAGGCCGGTCAGTTTTAGACGATTCTATTTGGTAGTTGGGCCACCTCTAGCTATTTAAAGGGGTCGCTTGGCTTGGAAGAAGAGGTTATGCATACTTTTGGAAATTATTTCTCTTGGAGTTGGAGCATGTTTGCTTTCTCTCTCTTCCATTGAGGACGAAAACCCTCTTGGAAAACCTATTGAGAATGAAACCTCTCAATAGTGGGCTGGTTTGAGGACGAAACCCCTCAAGCTTGCAACAAGGTGATCTCATAAGGAGTTGTATTCAGTTTTGAAGGCATTTCCAACCCTCTCCTAGGGTGGCGACTTGCCCTAAGGTGGTGTTTGGGGTCTTCTAGGGCACGACAACTTCAAATTCAGCCATCATTGTGTTTCTCCTATTTTTAGCAGTTGGAATCTACATTTGTACTTCATTTTGGGCTTGGAAACCTTTATTTCCAGTCATATTTGTAAGGGTATTCACTGCTGTTGATTAATTAATTTCAACTGATATTAAATTGGTAAAAAATATATTTTCCGGTGCTTTTCTCTTGCAATCATTTCCAGATTTGAAGAATATTATTTTGAAGGGTTTCTAAATTATTTCCAACAAGTTTGTGGCTGATTTCTATCATAAAATAAATATATTTACAGCCTGCTGCTAGGGTTTGGAATTTAATTTCAGTTTGCTTCAGTTTACTATTTGGATTGTGCAAGTTCTTTGGTTTTCAGTTTCAGCCCGGAAAAGGGGCATTACACAAGACTACATCCTGCAAGCAATGTTCTTGTTAACATTTGGTTGCACAAAGCTTGCTTACTGAACACCAAAATAAGCGCAACCTAGTGCCAAGAAACATGGTGCCAAACCTCATTGCTAACACGCTAGTAGTTCAACACTCCCTTAGTCAACAGCTAACCTAGTGTTCCATCCGAATGGTGCTCCCGAGTTAGTGCACAATTAATTGAGTCTTGACATTATTTGGGCACGATGTCAATGTCGACGCACGCGTTGACACCATTCCTTTTAGTGCTTTCATTCCTTTCAGCTCTACTTATTCGATTGGCATTTCTACGGGATGTGCGATAGGTTGTGTTCTTACTTGGAACAACACCACGCTGGTTGGCTTGCCCGACTCTACCCACCTTGAAATTACCCTACACATCAATAGGTCTAGGCCATACTCGATTGGCTTACCCGACCCTACCCACATCAGTTGATCCACGCTATGCGAATGCTTCTCCTTGGATTAACACCACACTCTTCCCAACTCAATGCGATTATAATTGACTCTCCCCAAAATGGTGCCATCTTAGTTGGCTATCTCTAGATTGACGCTCTTTGATCATTTCACCTTGGATCGACGCAACATCCACATTGACTTTAACAATTCGGTGCCCACTTGGACTAGCTTATCTTGAGATGACCCACCATCTAAAGGATCACAATACAACTGCATTCTTCCCAAGTTAGTGTTACTCAAATTGTTCTCAACTTCTCTCTAGATTGACAAGTGTGATTGGATTTCCTCGGACTGTACCATCCTAGTGGATTCCTCACATCAACGTTGCTAATATCTAAATGGGGTTTTACTTTAACTACTCAGTTCATGAACCATAACTGAATAATTTTGCAGCAAGTAAGTAGTTGTTTAAAGAAAGGAAAAGTTATAGAAGAAGGTAATTACATAAACATATAGAAGAAATGGGGAAGATGTGCATCCCAATCAGTAGATGGCAGAGCTGATTGCATGCACATAGAAGAATCCAATAGATATAAACATAGAATTCTAAAACAAAGGCAGCTCTAGATCCAGATCTAAAATAACACAAAGTTTATTAAGAGATCTAAGATTAAAAGTAAGAAACACAGTACACCGTGACACAAAGTTCTCCGGAAACCTGCTCCTTTGTATTCCTTTGTTCCAAGTGGCTCTCAGGGGTTCAAAGACAAAGTCTACGATATAAGATTGGTGCTTACAAATTCTGATCATTAACCCGGAGGTTCTTCTCCTGCTTATAGAATGTAGAAGGGAAAGTACAAATGGAAAACTCAAACTGAACTGAAACACAAACAACAAATACAGATGACATTTGGCAATCATCCTCCACTAACTTCTCCTTAAGCGACACATGTATCACTTAACTAATAGAAGTGTTCCACATAACTTTAAGCAATGGTTGCAAAACCAATAACTTTAAAGTTTTACAATTTCATCCGGGAACATAGAAAATAGAAGAAGAAAGAATAGAAGAAGTCATGCCAGCTGTAATATTTATGTCTTCTTCTTGTTCTGATATCGGATATACTTGTCGAACATGTAATTCAACATCTTTCCATCTGTTTTAGCCACTGCTTCCTTCTCTGTCCTGAACTGCAGCAACCCTTCATTCAACACTTTGATGCACGCTTCCACATCTTCCAAGCTCGGCCCAAACCTTGCAATATCCGCCTGCAGCGCCACCAGTCTACTGATAGAATTCATCGTGAAAGGCTTAGTAGCTTTATCAATTCTCTTTTGTACCATCAGAAGAGACCCTTCTAGGGAATTAGGCACCTTGCTAGGAACGATCCGCACGTATGAAGTAACACCTCCGACCACGTCCTCCTCAGTGAAAGAAATGATACTGTCTGGTAAGGATGATGTCCTACTCTCAAGTGCCTGCATCCTCTTCAGCAAAACTCTGCAGATCTCCAAACGGAAAGATACTGCAAATTCTAGCTGCTTCCCCTTCTCGACTGATCCGTCCGGTAAAATTTGCTCTGCAACCAATACATCTCCTGGCAGCTTGTTGATCTCCCCCAAAGTACTCAGGTTACTCTCAACAACTGTGTTCATGTCTACGATGCTTGTCACCAGTTGCTGCAGCTGATTTGCCGCATCATTCATAACCTTTAGGCGGGCTGGCACTTCTCCAAGTTGTACAGAAGCTTGACGAATAATCAAATCCTTCCATTCGTCAATAGCTTTTACTTGATTGCTTGCATCCTCCATTTCCTGCATAAGATGATCACTCACCTGCTCTGAAATGGGCTGAATGGAAGGCTTAGCAACCTTGGCTATGATCTCGCACAACTGAGATACCTGCTTCTGAAGTTCTTCTTTCTCCGCCTTTTCACTGTCAAGCCTAAGGAATAGAGCATCTATCAATGTCTGCGTGTCCTGCTTCAATCCTTCAGTGGTGGCTTGACCGAGGGGTACTTTGGTTACTGTCACATCTTCTGCCGTGAGCTCCTCCTTTCCTTCTGCCGGAATTGATATCTCAGCAAACTTCTGCCCTGATTCCTCGATGATCAACCTAGAAGTTGCTTTAGCAACTTTAGGCCTTCTATCTCTTCCACCCAGATTCTGGAGTAGCTGCAAGTCGTGCTCTTCTAAGTTCATCTCCATTCTCGCTTCTGGAACCAACTGCGAAGCCAACCATTCCGAGAAGTTACTTCTCGGAGAATGAGAAGTCGCTGAGTGCACTACCATCTCTGCTCTACCTCCTCTCCGTCAGAAAGTGCCACAGTGTTATGGCTGCCATCCTTTGAATCATCCAAGGACAAAGCTCTTTCGAACTCCGCCATCTGCAGCTTCAACATCTCTTCTGGAATAGGTGCTGAACGGAGTGGCTGAGGAGAGAAAATGAATGTTGCCGGATTCAGTGGAGGCATGGAAGTGTCCTGCTGCTGCGGTGCAATAGTTGGTGAAGTACTGGGTGCTGGAGAAGCTGGAACCAAAGTCATGTCCGTGGAAGTGATCTTCTCCTTAGATTGAGATCTTCTGTGTACTTTCAACTTCTCAGACTTTCTGCTACTTTCTCCTCCGTGCTTCCGCTTGAGGGAATCTCCTGTGCCGAAGTTACCCGTGACTTGATTCATCAATGCTTCATCAAGGCAATATCCCTTTGTCAGCAGCGAGTTTGAAGTATTCACCAAAACAACTCCAGATCTTTCTTCAAGTGTATGGCAGCCTCCTATGTTATCCTGAAGTATGGCTTTATCTCCTCCCATTTGATGGTAAGTGTCAAGTACCACATTCCCATCATCTTTAAGATCCGCAGGTATCCGCGCTAGTCCAAAGTTGAACACTTGCTTTGCTGATAGCTTTGCTGAAATCTCTCTTTCTAACCTCGTACTCACTTTTGCACTTCATCCAGAAATCTTCTAATGAAAGCACATGTGCGTACTCCTGGGAGATTGTCTTCCTGGCTACTCCAAATGGATCGAAGTTCAGCCGTGCGGGAAGAACTCTTGCTCATACTCGGATAACATCTGCGTCTCCATCCCCGAGCTCTATGAATGCTAATGCAGCTGTAATGTCCCACAATGATTGGGAAGAAGCCCGTAGACTTGTGCCGCTTTGACTGAAGGTCGTGTAACTCCACAAGTTGCTGCTTAACTCCATGGCGATCAATCTATCATTCGGATACATGGGCATATTTATTGGTTCTCCAGAAAAGCCCGTAACCCTGAGGTATGTGAAATCTGCAAATTGAATGAATAGACTGCCAATCTTGGACACAGCTTCCCACGCTTCCTTGCTTACCCTATTGGCCTTTAAGTCTTTGTCTAGCCTACAAATGAAATCATAGAAGAATTCATCGTTGACCACTTTGAAATCTTTCTCGCACGCAGGTACAGTAAGTTGTGGGTAGCACTCGAAAATGGGGTCCTTAGAAAGAACACCACATCTATCCAGCTTGGAAAAGACGCCTTGTGAAGCTGCAACATACACCAAGTAGGAAGTCATTTTGAAGCTGAAAGTACGCTTCACGTTCCGGAGTTGCTCACCAATGTTGTTGCTAATAATTTCCGACCAATTGATTATGGAATCAACCTTGTTGACTTCAATGGTCCTGATGAAAGCATACATCCATGTACGGAAAGTGTAAGCATTCGCCTCGCCATTCATCCTACATAGCAATTTGACAACATCATCTACCTCCTGCACCAAATTGGACCGCGGAAGAGTTCTCGGGAACTTTGAAGGAGATCTAGGCTTCTTCATGTATCGGCTATTCATTATGCTCACACAATCAGCTCTATGCTTCTCCCACTGCTGTTCCGGCATCTTGAAGACTAATGGAAGTCACCACCTTTCGCACTGGAATCTTCAAACAATAATTGATGAACTCTGCGTCCAAACGAATTATTGTCTTTCCCGTAGCATCACGCACTGATCTGGATGAAGGATGGTAAGATCTAGCGCACTCCATAACAAACTCTAGCAATTGGGTTGTGCATGGAAAGGCTGTAGCTCGGATAATTCCACTGCTTTTAACCGCACGCATGAGTGAAGTCTTTCCCGCTTTGGATCTATCAATCAATTCGGAAAGAGGTTCCGGACCTAGATCTGTGTCTCCTATGTCTGCAAGTTTGGAAGCGATGCATGACTCCATCGTGCTTTCTTTTTCATCTCTCTTCGCCATGGCTTTGTCTATCTTTGTCTGAATAATTCTTTTTCTTCTTACTTGGCTGATTTCTTCAATACTGGTGCAGATCTGGACAATTCTTCAGATTCGGAGGATATATGCAATGTATTGGACATTGATTAAAGCTCATTTTCTTTTGTAAAACACCTGTAATGAATTCCTGCAATTAATTCAGACAAAAATGGCCACCGGAGCATGAATAGTGAATTTTAATTGTAAAAATCTGCACTTTTCAAGCCTGCTGCCCCAAAAATTGATGTTTAATTTGCACATAAAGAGAGCATGAATCCTTTCAACAACACCTGAGCACCTATAACACCTATGCAAACAATTATGCAGACAAAGATCAACCTCCTTCAAAGCATGCGCCAAATCTGGAAGCTTTTAGCCTTGTTACCACCTTGCCTGAGCAAAATCCTTCTTCAAATGGGGGTGCACTTTTCCTCTTGGCTGCAATTCTTTACCTGTGAATTAAATAATTCACCCATATGGCAGCCCATGCTTATATAACCCTCACAATTCTATAATTAATAATTGCCCTTCCTATTCCTGGCAATTAATTAATTAAAAATCATGTTTTTCTCTTTAAAAATAGCATGTTTAAGGACAGCCATCCAATAAATTAAATTAATCCAATTTAATCCTTCACACTTCACTTCACTTAAGCTTCACAGTGTGCCTTGACCATAGCCACTGAAAATAGAATTTAATTTAATGATTTAATGCCTTAAAAATCATTAAATATGTCCCAAATGGGGCGCACTTTTTGACATGAAGGGGGCAGCCTTTAAATGAATTAAATTTAATCCATTTAAATCTATTTCTTTTATTCCCCTTTGACTTCTTGACTTTCTTCCATGCTTGGGCGCCAAAATTGGGTGAATAAATATCAACAAATATTTATTTAATGCATTATTATTCACCCAAGGTGGGTCGCACTTTTTGCATGATAAAATTCTATTTTTAAGAATTTATAACAATGGGATTCTTTACCCTGCAAGGCAGCCCCGGAAATCCCATGATCCACTTAAGTGATTTGACTCGACAATGGGATTATTTACCTCCAGGCGTGCAATAAAATCCCATGATTTCACTTAAGTCACTTTTCTTTTATTTCACCATGGAAATTTTTACCTGCAAGGCGACAATAAATTCTGCCGCTCTGCGACCTCTAACTTTTCCACTTTGCAGCTTAAGTGAATTTTATATCACGGGAAAAGTGCCTGCTTGGCGGTACAAAAATTCCCACCTTGCATCTTTGCTTCCATTTTTCTCATTGCGGCTTGAATCCTTTGTTTTCCAAAAATGCGCCCAACCCCAGGGGCTTTTCTATCAGACTTTGCTTTTTCCCGAGTGATTCGGACCTCTGATGGTGACTTCCTTCGGGCATAACGTGCGTATATGTTTTCCGGATGCTCTAGGCCAAAAATTGGGCTTACTCGACAAAGGAATTGTTCTAGAGAAATTTCACAGAAAATGAAACGGGACAACACAAAAACACAAAATTGCCAAAAGTTACAAATAAAGCCCAAAACTTATTCCAAGTTAAAACCCTTCTGGTACATAGGAAGAATGACATGTTCGATCATAACAGAGTTAAAACGGAGCGCAAATAGCCT
Organism: Taxus wallichiana var. yunnanensis; assembly: GCA_018340775.1. Lineage (NCBI taxonomy): Eukaryota > Viridiplantae > Streptophyta > Pinopsida > Cupressales > Taxaceae > Taxus > Taxus wallichiana. The sequence goes on along the minus strand of CM031243.1, from coordinate 657,575,850 downwards.
CATACGGGGCTCAAAATAATTAAATACAAATTTTCCGCATGAGCAAATTTCGGCGACATGAATATAACAATTTTGGGCATCCGATTATTTGGCGAAAAAGGCTAATATGGCTCTTTGGGAATATCTTGACGCAATACAAGAACTTTCAGGCAATAAAAACACAAAACGACCCATTATTTTAAAAGTACAAAAAATTTACGGATAGGGTAGTTGCAGATTTCGGGATGAAATCTAGGTGACACCAGTTGGTTCACTTTGGATCAACGCCACCTTAGTTGGCTATCCTAGTTAGCGCTACTTGGTTGCATCCCTTCATTTGGTGCATGGTAGAGAAGAATTCCTCATAGGTCGGGCTATTGTTGAATTTTTGCACATGTAGATACCTAAATATGGACTTGACATTTGACAATTAATCCTTGGTATTTACCTTAGTGCATAAATAATTGTGCACTTAATTGACTAATTCCTACACACGCCTTGCTCAATTAACACTACCAACCACTAGGTCACACTTGTTACTCGTCATTGATCGGTCAAAAACTCATTATTCAATTATAGAACACATTTTTGGACATTTAGTCACCATCTCTAATTGATGGTTTGCATTGTGCACTTCACTTAGACGAAGTCGGTCTTGACAGAACAAAGTTGTTTGGGCGAATTTTCCCGAGTGACGACTTCATCTTCCAAAGCTTTAACGATCACATTTTCAATTTCATAAGTTACCCTAGTTAACCTAGTGTCATTCAAGCTAAAAATCTTGTCACAATAGTCACCTATAAAAGCACATTCACATAACCCATTTGAAGGGCCTCACCTCTCTCACATATTTGGGATTGCTTAGGAGATCACAACAAAACACCCAATTGCTATACCAGTTTCTCAAGCATATCAGCCAACTCTAAGTCAACATACATCTTACAAGGCTGTCGTAGGCCAATTTGTAGAGCTACATCTCATACACCAAAGATCATTCAAGAGTTTCGGATGTCCTATTAGGGTCTTCATTGCCAAACACATTGTGATATATATCTTGCACACATACATCGGGAGGGAAACTATGAGGGTTTGGTGCCTCTTGAGTATTGCTACATATGCGTGGCGAGGCCTTCTCAACCCAATTGGACTAACCCCTTTTAGGTCTCTAAGAAAAGGAGAAGATGAAACCTTAATTAGTTGCATAACCGTGATTGCTGAGTTTCACCACAAAAACAAAGCTACATGCATAGAAAAACACAATGATAGAGGCAATATCTAATCAAAATAAGTAGAGGACAAATTCATTCATTCTAGACAAATTTGCCTGTAAACTGCTGCATAACAGCGTCTTCGTCGTGCACTTAGTTTCGTATCTCTAGATTTTAGGACAATTTGACATTCGCACACTCTCGCATCACTTCCACCACGTCTCAATCCAAAATTGGTGCAATCCTCTCTAACCCTAACTTGTACTTTTCTTATTTAGCTCACCTATGCTATTGCTATTTGCCATATTTATTTGGAGATGAATCTAGGATTTGTGATTTATCAATATGTATTGTATTTTGTGATTCTAGATCATCTTTACATAATTGTTTAATGCTTAGTTAGATTAAACCCTAATATTTGCATTATGACAAATGACACCACCTTAGATTGCCCTTCCGCAACTTGCGCTATGTTAACAAACCAACACAATGCACCCCAGGAATATAGATCAACATAGGAAGGTGAACTGTTGTAATCACCTCTCTTATACTTCTATTTATATGCACTTGTATTCTTATGAACATGGTGAAATTTCAGTTAGAACTATATTTTTCGGTCTAACTGATCAAGTTTGTTCGAATATTGATTTTTTGAAATTTAAAAATTAAAACATTTAAATTAAAAGAATTTTAACCCAAAACACAAACAAAACAAGAAGCACTAATACCTAAACGCGTAAAGGAAAAACTACGTAGCCAATATATTTATTTATTATTTGTAATTGGTTTTTGAATTTTCTTTACAAATATTATGTGAGTTGTATTAACAATTCACATAGATAGGAGTCTCTAGAGTAATTATAGGGATATGTGAGAAAGATTAGGAGGTTGAGAGATTTGAGGGATTATGCGATATGCCTTGCCTCCTAGGTTATAAGAGTTGAAAAGACTTTATATGTATAATGTTATCAAATGAATGTAAATACGAGAGCTTTATCATGTGTTTACCTTGGGCAATCTCTACCAAATTCTACACTAATTAGGAAAATCTCCATTCTCATCTTGGGAATTTTAATTCTCAGCGATCCTTTGTGCACATATGTACCATATGCATTCATTTCCATTGAACAGAAGAGCATTATTCTTCTATCTCGTTGTCTGCATGAATGTGTAATCGTGTTTCTGCATTTGTTATTACATTTTGCATGTTCATCATAACCAAGGTTGTAGGATATGACACCCGTTCTGGTAGGGCACTCATATCTGCCTGCCCGATACAAATATGGGTATGGTGTGGTGTGGATACGGTCTGGATACCGTACCTGGCTGTATCTAGATATGAACCCATAACTGGGTTGTGTAAGATACAATTGGATACAGTTTGCTGGCCAATTGAAGCCATATTTTATTTAAAAGTTATAAAAATATTTGAAAATTTTCCCTTCAAAAGGTTAAAAACATGGTTGCAGTACATGGCACCCCTACTGCCAGGGCCCGTTGTGTTGAATACTATTATGGGTATGACACAACTTGGATATGGTTCAGAGTTTGTACCTAGCTGTATCCAGATACAAACCTATAACTGAGCCATATCAGATACAATTGGATACAATATGCAAGCCATTTATAGTCATATCTGATAAAAGATGCTAAAAAACTGCAAACGGTCTGGTATAAAGCATTTTAGTAGCAACAATTGAGGATATGGAGGTGAGAGTGCTGATTCCCTCTTTTACTTCAAAATTTTGTATTGGCTCTGCTCAACCTGCAATTCTTTTGATCTATAATTCCTTGACCTATTCAATCTCTTTTCTTTCATTTCGTCTATTTTTTGTCGGCCTACACAACCTGCAGTTTTTTTAATCCATTGAATACTCAACTTCCTACCTTTGCTGTGGATTGGGAGTGTGCAATTTGTGTGTAATGTAATCTAATGTATAGATTTGTTTATAATTTAAAATTAATAATTATTAATATAATTTTAATTTAATTAATGGGTTCATTAGAGCCTTGTCGCATCTTAGACATTTGAGCATAGGACACCATGTCCCCGATATTTATGGAGAATTGTGCAATAAATTGATTAGATAAATGGGTAAAGGCCCGAATTGAATGAATGGGAAGATCATAGAACCATTATAAAGCAAACTCCTTGAGGCTTCTAGGAAAGAGATTAGTAAGTAATGTGTCACTGTAAACATAAGCCAAGAAAGTGGCATGGAAAGAATGAAGGTACTCTTCAGGATAAATCAAAATATCCAGATTTGTTAGAAAGTATTTTTCAGGGATATTACAATTTCCTCTTTTACTTCAAAATTTCCTTGATCAACCTGCAATTCTTTTGATCTATAATCCCTTTGACCTATTCAACGTCTTTTCTTTCATTTTGTCTATTTTTTGTTGGCCTATTCAACCTGCAATTTTTTTGTAATCCATTGAATTCTCAACTTCCTACCTTTGTTGTTGACCAGGAGTGTGTAATTTGTGTGTAATGTAATCTAATGTATAAATTTGTTTATAATTTAAAATTAATAATTATTAATATGATTTTCATTTATAATCTAGATTATTATAATAAATATTATATATATGCTGTATCCAATTGTATCTATATTAGGGGCCTTAAAAAACTATATGTAACCTTATCCGATACCCTATCTATATCTGTATCCACATCCATATCCGTATCCATGTAGCTCTGGTCAAAAAGATAATAAAAACTGCAGCACAACAACAATTGAGGATGTGGAGGTGAATGAGTGTTGATTCTCTCTTTTCCTTCAAAACTTTACATGGATTCATAGTTAACAAATCTGACTGGATTCAGATCTTTTAGCCATCTCAGATATTGAAAAAAAGACACCTAGGAACCTGATATATTATTTAATATTATGTATTACATTATTAATGTTTTTCATTTTAATTTTCAAATTCATATTAATATAAAATTATGCTCATATATAAGTTTATAATATCTCAAATTGAATTTTTCCAACTTTTTTCAAGAATTCTGGAGTTCTGGATGTTTTTGCCCACCCGAATGGATCTGGATTTTCAAACTTAGTATTTATGCATTGGCTTTGGTCAACCTACTATGATATTATTTGATTTGTTTCTTTTTGCCTACTTCTTTTCTTTTCATTTCCGTCTGTTTTCCTTTGGCTTGCATTACTTGCATTATTTTAATCCATGGAATACCCAACTTCCTACCTTTCCTGTGGGCTGGGATTGTGTAATTTGTGTTCAATTTAGTTTTTATAATCTAAAATTAATAACTACTAAAAATATAAATTCTTAATTTATAATCTAGATTATTATAATATATAAAATACATTATATATATATATATATATATATATATGCCTTATCCAACTGTATCTGTATTTGGGGTCTCAGAAATTAGCGGTATCAGTGTTTGATACTATATCCGTATCCATGCAACTCTGATTGTAGCATGACAAGTTACTAGCTAATTTATTGTGTTCTCCTTCACACAACTAATTTGGGCTTTGTGAAGCGAATCAATTTGAGATTTCATAAGACAAGTAGGTGGGCAATGGCTACTAAGTTTAAATATTATAAGACTTTGCATGCCTTGTTGGCTTGGGACCTATAGGAAGAGGACAAGGTAATATGGACTATTATATGAAGATCTTAGTGAGCTATTTGTGTTCTTGAGTATGACCTAAAATGACATTTGGTGAACAAAGATTGACATACACTAACATAATAAGATACTTGATTGACCATATAATGTGACTTTAGGTGCATAGAATGCTCAAGGGTGAATGGAGATAATATGTATTAACTTGTGTATTGGTCCATGGTCTAGTGGTAAGGTGGAGTGATTGCCATGATGATGACCTAGGTTTGAGCCATATTGGGCATGCTTCCACTCTTATTGCAGCATACCCAAGAAACAAAGAGATGGAGTTGTGACTAGAAGTTGAAGTAGGCTATCATTCTGAGGAACGATCTTGTAAAGATGATATTCTTGAAGGATGTAACACAAACATTTGGAAATTTGAGCTAAGATACCTTGAAAGGGAAGTGAAGAATCTTGGCAAAGCCTTACCGAGAAAAAATATAAATTCTTATTCATTCCTTTGAATGTCATTTATTGTGTGAACCATCCTGGAAGAAAGAGTTTAAACAAGGCCGGTGATGAAGTGGAAATGCCCTAGTTTTTGAGCTATCTTTCTGCTGCCCACGTTAAAAGTAATGTCTTCAATTTACAATGTTCAAATAGCCAAGTTTGTCATCGGCATGCATTTCTAAATTCTTGAAGTATAACTATAAATCATAATATAAGAGAAGGGATATTCAAAATCCCTTATACCTGGCTGTAGTGTAGATTCTGAAAGGAATTCGGAAACCTTGTTACTAATCTAGTAAACCTAGAAAAATATACACGAAAATCATATGTTAAATTGTTTAATAATTGCCATTTGACGAGTTGCTTACATTTTAGTTTGTCCTCCAATGGTCTAGATTTAGAAATGCTTTGCACCTTAGTAAAAATGTTGAGGCAAAACAATTGCACTCTATACACCATGGATGACATGAATATGGGCACAAAAAGAACAAATTTTGTATTTTTGTTTGAATTTGTGTCTCGCTTGGATGGAATATATCATAAAAACAATTCAGAAGTAAAGTTGAGCCATTTAAGAGCATATGAAGTTCAACCATGCATGTATCCTTGAAAACTTCTTGGAATCTTTCCATTTGCTATCCGAACACTCCTACTTAGACCGATGGATTAATATGTAATGTCCCCTTTCCTATGCCAAAGGCCTAAGGGCCAATTCGAGTCCAAGCCTTGGTCATACCCAAGGGGCTATGGACGTTGGGAGCTATTGGGTATGAATATCTAGTCCGTTTTGTTATAATTCTTCGTTGACATGAGCGTAAAGTGTTTGGAGGGACTAGATATTATGTTTTGTCGTTAGGAAGGGGCCACATGACACTTAATGTTCTAATTTTGCGTTGGGGGTCACTTTTGGGCCATGGCGACTTAAAAAGGGAAAAGTAACTTAAGTTACTTTTATTTTATTGGCCCTTCCTAAGGAAAAATGTGACTTGGGCTTTTTGGGGCTCTTTTGCCTTGGGAAAAATTATATAAGGAGTTGGAGGAAAAAGGAAAGGTCATTCTTGCATACATAATTATTTTCCTTCATGTGCAACTGCTGCTTGCAAATTTACAGCTTGTGGAGTGAAATCCCATAGGGACCCTAGCTTCGGTGGTGAGAGATCCATCCCTAGCTAGTAGGGCATTCTTCGGTAGTGAGAGATCTACCCTAGCTTGTCATTTTGGAGCTGTTTTCAGGGCTGATTTACAGAGATATTTTCAGAGGTTTCAGAGGAAGGGTTTTGGAGACATTTTGTGGAGAAAATCAAAGGGTTTTCAGATCAGATTTACGGCAGCGATAAGAATAGGGTTTGACATCATTTCTAGAGGATTTCCAAAGGGTTTTGACCATCTACCAAAGGGGGCGACTTGTTTTGGAGATTGCAGCCCTTATTTGGAGGGTTTTCGGGTTGCCATTTTCAGATTTGAAGGTTGGGGTTTCATTCTCCATATTAGTATATGTTATTTCCAGAATTTCATAATTTTATATTGCTTATTGGAGAAGTTACGAATTTTTGAAGTTTTACCCCTGTTTAGGGCTTTCTGTAATTTTCTGGCTGCATTATATTATTCCAAAATTCCAAAATAGTTTTCTTATGTTCTTTATAATATTAGCAAGCTCTCCTAAAAATTTCAAGTGATTTGAGTGGGTATTTTGGGAGATATTAATTTTCTTTAGTTCGCTGCCCTAACTGTTAAAAATCTGCAAAAATCAGTATTTTATTTGGCTGCAAATTTTCAATATTTTGTGCATTTTTAAGTGGTATCCCACAAGGGATATTTCATAACATCGTGGATGTTAGCTTGTTTTTTGCCGCTTATTGCAAGATTGAACCCGGGTTGCAAGTGAATGTGCCTTATTTTTTCCAATGTTCTTAAACATCATTCTAGTTCTGTTATGTCCCTTTTTTAAATAAAGAAAAAAATGGTAAAGTTGTCCAAGTAACTTAAAAAAAAGTGACAACTTAATATTACTTTATTATTATTAGAAATAAAAGAAAAGGGTGAGAAAAGGGAAAGTAAAAATAAAAGAAAATGATGTTGTTTTTGGTTGCTTTTCCTTGAAAAGCATGAAAGTAAAATTATAAAAGTGGGGCACTTGGGGTCTTTTGGCATCACTTTTCAATCAACTATTCTTATTTTGTGAGTTTGAGCATTCTGCTTCAGCTTTCAGCCTCAGAGGATGAAAACCCTCCGGTGGAAAAGACTTGGGGACGAAAACCCTCAGGTTTTGTGTGGTGGTTCCATCCAGGGACTACATATGCGCTTCAGATCTGTCTATATCAGAAATCAGCTTCATCAAATAATCAGCTTCAGAAGTCATTTTCAGCTTGCTACAGTAAATTAGGGAAGATTGAAGTCATTTTCAGCTTGCTACAGTGAATTATGGAAGATTTCAGCTTGTAGAGGATTAAATTCTAGTTTCAGTGTGGCTGAAGATTGCTATCAGATCTGGAAAAAATCTCATCTATACGGTCAGCTGTATTTTGTTTTCTGATTTTCAGTGTTGATAAATAAAAAAATTTGATTTCAGTGTTTATGTTATGGCTGTCATTATATGCAACAAATCTGGATTTTTCCTAGGGTTTAGAAATTATTTCCATCATTTTCCAGCATTTGTAAATTTTGCTGTAAGGGTTTTGCAATAAAAATCAGTTTTTATTAATCCTGCCCTAGGGTTTCTAGTGAATCCAGAATTATTTAAAAATGTCCATTTAGGGACATTACAAGTTTCTTTACCTGACCAGTTATTAGAAGAGTATTTCAATTCTATCTATAGTTATTTTAAGATTGAATCCAAATTGCAAGTAAATGTACATTTCTTCTCCAGCATTCTCAACATCATTTTAGTTTCTTCACCTGACCAGTTATTAGATTAGTACTTCAATCCTATCTCATGCAGCAGTTATAATCTCTTGCTTTATATTGGCAGGGTTCAATGCACCAGTTGCAGGTTGCTTCTTTGCTATTGAAACAGTTTTGAGGCCTCTTCGTGCGGAAAATTCACCTCCTTATACAACTGCTATGATAATTTTGGCATCTGTTTTATCATCGACAGTGTCTAATGTTATAATTGGTGGAAAGTCAGCATTTACAGTGCCAGCATATGAGCTTAAATCTGCTGCAGGTATGTTTTCTCTTTTTTTTAGTGAACATTTATGTTCATCATAAAAAGTGATGTTGTCTGCTGCTTGAGATTGGGCTTTTGGTTGTCATCATTACAGGCAATTTTGATCATGTACTTTCATTTTGTGTTGAATGTTTGAAATCCACTTGTAATGTTTTTTTAAAACCATTATTAGGCATGCCCATGAATATGACTCAACTCGTTTTGATCCTGATAGTGAAGTAGTAAACATCTCTATGAGCAATATATTTTTACTGCATGCAACATTTTCATTAATTTATCTCAAAAATTTGAAAACATCAGCAAAAACAGTATATTCATCAAACTGGATTTCTTTCACCGTCACATTCAAATTCAATTTTACACATTTGTTCACATTGTTACCTTAATTTGCAATGAATTTTTCTTTAATTGCGACTTAATTTTACTTCAACAATTTATTGAACTGAGATCACATCTAACAAATTAACAATTCATTGAAATGGTCAATCTTGCAAAAATCAGCATAACCATAAAACAATCGTGTTTACTAAATACTGAGGAAAATCTAATGTCCAGAAGTCTTCCTCAATGGATGACTTGTCCCATGCAAATGGCTGAGTTGTGAGAGGCTCAGCCATATATCCTATTTTGTTTTCCACAATTTTAAACACAACACAGGCCACATGAAACAATTTGGCTTTGATACCAAATGAAGCATGTACGGGATAGCTAAATTTTAAAAAAGCACATGAAGTAAATATTGAAATAATAGCTAGACTGCACAGAAACGCCCTAGACCCCCTCGTACCTGGCTGGGTACGTTTTTGGTATGGGTACGCTGTGGGTACGTACCCACAGTTTTTTTCTTTTTTAAGTGCAAAAAAATAAATAAAACATGAGGGCTTTGATTGGAATTGAACTTTGGAAAGTTCGTGTGAGATTCAATATTGCCAATAGGCTCTGAAGGGTTGAGAGAGATGAAAAGGACTTCATTTGGTTGACTTACTATTTGGGGGCTTTCTTGTTGCTCCTCATGGGTCCTTTATTCTTCAGTCAATTTGGAAGGCATGGGAACAAGTGAAGCACTTGGTGGTTGGGCAGCCTATCTTCTCTTCATTTGACATTAGGTGCCAAGCCTACAAATTGATTTTGTTGAATCAGAAATATAATGACAAGATCCTTGCCTTGACAAGAGGCTGTTCTGCCCTCCTTTGGTTTGAGAAAGGAATTAAAATATTTCACGACTTTTAAATATTTTTTTAATGTCCAATGATATGTCTAACTCAAGCTTAAGGCATTAATAATGAATTATCAAATCTATAATACAGTCTATGTTATTAACTATTATGTTTTGAACATTATGAATCAATACAAACTCAAGTCTCAATTCTCAAAGTATTGGAAATTTGTTTTCATGTTCTATGAATGATTTTAAGTTGTACGAGTATTAAATTTCAATAAATATGCAAATGTTTCTTTAAATATATATATAAAACATACCCAAAAGTGTACCGTACCCAAGATTTTTAAAATTTTTCCGTTTCAGCGTACTACACCCATACCCGTATCCATGCAGTCCAGAATAATAGTGATAGAGAACAAGAAAATGTATATCAATGAACAAGAAGGAACCTATATAAGTCTTATTTATCATCTTCAAGGTTATGTCACATCTATATAGTTAGGGGTCATACTGATAAATTTAGCCTTCCTTCTTCATGACACATACGTCATAGTGTAAGATGTCACATAATCAGCATCTATGATGACACTTTTGTACAACTCCCTTGTAAGCAATGAATAAGCGTGTCATCTTGGCATAGTTAAATAATTAATCATTATCACACAATTGTACTTGTTCCCCACAATTTATGTTAATATATTTGTCAAATATTAAACATTCTCCCCTAAACGAAAGTGATTGTTTATAGACAATTCCTTAAACAGAAGTAATTAATGGTGATACAAGAGTGCAAACTAAAGTTGAGTGTGCTTGTATCCAAGCAGGAAAAACCGTTAATGTAGAAAGATTATGTATATCACTCCAGATCTAACCAGTTGCAGAGTTGTGACAAAATTAATATCTATGACTCACTCTTAGACGCCTAATACTTCAAGGGGCCTCCACGGCTGCTAGGTTGATCACTTCTTTTTTCAGCCTATTACTAGTATTGGGAGCATTAAGTGCCCATTTGAAGTAGCTTGTTCACAGGGAGATGTTACCATGTCTCTAAGATGATGCCCTCCTCTTCCGTCTGCTTGTACTAGGGTCTACCTCTACTCAACATCAATCACACTCTAGTTCCCTTTATCTGCAGCCAAGGCCATGAGGATAGACATAGATGAATTGGTCTTGGTCGTTAGGAGAGATGGTAGGGAAGCTTCTTACTTCTTCCTAGGGTTTTCCAACGGGGCCCTCGCATTCCTGGGGATTCCTGTCGAGCATTATCAGATTGTGCATTTGGCTCTTTCACAGTGATAGATGGTGATGTTACCCGCCCTTCTTCTCCACATGATACTTTGAGGCTCTCTGCTCTGAGATTTGATTCTTATGTTTGATTCCATGGATCCTCATACCAGGCCTTCAACATAGGTTTCCACGAGCTCTTGACAATCTTGGTTGATGTACTCAATTTAAGGCCGGTTCATTTTTTTTAATCTTTTGGTAAGTTTTTCTGTTACAGCCTTCCCTACCGTAAGGCTTTACTTTGGTAAATAAGTATATTTTCGTCTCCCATTGATTTATTTTGGTTACTAGTGGGTGTTAATATAGTTTCTTTCTTCTGGCTTTCTATCTCTCTCCTTCTATCTTTCTTAACATGTACCGGTCACAACATTTATGCATTTTCCTCATTCAGAAGTATCCTTATCATATACTGCTCACAGATTTAATATATGCACCTGCCTCAATTTCAAAAATATCAATGTTTTATTAATTGCTTTGAAAGGCTGCCAATGAAATATGATTTTGTTCTAGAAGTTGCTTCAGCAAAGTGATTGCAGTAAAATATGACTATGAAAGCATACGGACTACATATGAAGTATTTAAGAAAATACCTTGTGAAATGAAATGGGTCCGATGTCTTGAGTCTTAACTAATGTAATGTGAGTTCCACGTTGTTGGTATTCTTGGCGATTCTTTTCAACGCAATTCTTTTGTAGAATCCAGAGAGGCAAGAGCAAGAAAGGGTTTGGGTTTTATGTTTTGTTTTAAAACAAATAACAATCGGTTTCGTGAGTAAAGTCCATTGGAATAAAGTTAGGTAGATAGTGGATATGCTAATATGTGACAGCAGGAAACCTGCAGCTCTATTATCTTGGAGAGGTTGAGCTTACATGGTCCCCCTGGTTGTATGTTTTGTCATCAAATGCATTGACTATTGGTTTTGGAAGTGCATTGGAATATATTTATAAAATTAACTGGATAACATAATTCTAATGTATGTGACAAAATGCAACCTGTGGTTCTATCATCTAGGAGAGGTTGAGCTTACACGATGTTGTTGTCACATGCCCTATTTGTTTACATTTAGCATCTATTATTCTGCTATATTCCTTGGTCTGACTGTTCAAAATCTAGTTTGGGACATGTTTCAAATAATGTTTTAACTTTTTCTTATTAGTTATATTTGTTTTGCAGAGCTTCCTTTGTATCTTATATTGGGAATGATCTGTGGAGTGGTAAGTGTGGTCTTCTCTCGCCTAGTGTCATGGCTCTCCAAGTTATTTGTTTTTCTTAAGGAGCGGTTCGGGATACCTACAGTTATCAATCCTGCTTTAGGTGGCTTAGGAGCTGGATTAATAGCTTTAAGGTATCCTGGGATATTATATTGGGGCTTCACTAATGTTGACGAGATACTACATACTGGAAAGAATGCAACAGCACCCGGAATATGGTTGCTGACTCAGTTACTTGGTGCAAAGGTAGTGGCCACAGCCCTTTGCAAGGGATCTGGGCTTGTGGGAGGTTTATATGCTCCGAGTTTGATGATTGGTGCTGCAGTTGGTGCTGTGTTTGGTGGCTCAGCTGCTGAGTTAATTAATGCAGCAATACCAGGGAATGCAGCAGTGGCACACCCACAGGCTTATGCTCTGGTAAGCTTCTCCATTTCAGCTATTTTTGCAGTAAAGAATTTTGTCGATTTTACTGAGATTTTGCTAAATATAAATACACATAAATTGGGCTTGATTGCTTTTTTAATAGAACTGCACTTAGCAACCCCTGATCTAGGGCTTGTCGTCAATATAAAACTAAATATATTAATTGTTTGTTTGTTTCTCTCACAGGTTGGAATGGCAGCGACTTTAGCATCTGTTTGTTCTGTTCCTCTGACATCAGTGCTACTTTTGTTTGAACTGACTAAAGATTACAGAATCTTGCTTCCACTTATGGTATGTTTTAGAGGTTATTTATTTGGCATGTTCTAAATGTTGTTCGTTTGCTTTCAAGTGGGAATTGTACCTTTCTTAATTAAAAGTTTTTCTAATGATTTTATAAGTATAGATAGAGTTTGAGGAGTTTTCTTTGAGTATGACTTTACTCAAGTTGCAAATTAAGAAGATGCGAAATGTGACTGGACTGTATGTACATGGGACGGAATCAAGAAACTCATGAAAGCATTTACAGAACTAGAATGATTCCTTTATTAAGGAGCTTGACATCTCCATAAAGGACCTAAGTTATAACTGAAATCCAAGGTGCAATACCCAACACCTGTGATATAAAACTACTTTTTATAAGCAGGGCATGTTTATAGTCTTTACTTAAAGTGTTATCTCATCAACTAAAGACACGATATATACATATGCAATTCTGGTCTCAACATAAATAACACCAACAGGATCCACCCAAGTAGAAGATGTACAGAATACAATCATGAGATATCATTTGCACCCATCTTAGACCGGGTGTCGTGCTTAAGCTCTGCAAGTGGTTGTGAAGGGATTGTGGGAGATGCCTTCTACTAGCTGGAAATAAAAGTCAATCTTACTGGTTCTTTTCAAGTAGTTATAGATTTATAACCGAACTGTGCTTGCACATTGCTACATCAATAATGTCGGTATACTTTCCTTAATGAATTGAACATTTTATTCCTCCATTCTTGAATTTTTATTTGCCTGCTAGCAGTGTGTTCCTCTAACTCTCTAATACTATTTGCCATTTGATCTTGCTTTGAGTTCAATGTCTTTTGTTTCTAAAATTCTTTATCCCAACTCTAATGTCTAATATTGCAGCTATTTCCTCCTTGTTTTTCCTTTGCTAAGCTTCTCAATGTTCTTGGTTTTATTTTTCTGTTCTACCTTGGTTGTTTCATTCTCTTCTTTGATCTCCTTCCGTTTAATATCTTCAATTCGACTATTTGAATGTTGTTACCCAACTGTATTATTTAGGAGAAGAAAAAATCTCTACTCTTATGCGCTAACTCTTCATGGAGTAGTGGAGATTTTTATGTTGTATTTTCTGGCTTTATCGAAATTTAGATATTGCTATTTAGCATGGGATCATTGCCTAAACAGCCACAATCCTACTAATTTAAACATCCCATGGCACCTTCCCCAACCATTTAGTCCCCTTCATTTGCAGCTTTTCTCAACCTTCTTAAGCTTTTGGTTTCTACATATTACTTCAGGTGCACAGTCATCAGATCTGCATGGTACAAGGATGGTAATGGGTGGAGTAAGAAAAGTTGGTGGAGTAACTACCATAGAGGCCGTGGATTGTAAAGGAATCCTGAAAGAGTAGACCATAAAGAATTATGTCTCTTCATTGGTTTCCCATATGCTCCAGATAAGTACCCAAGGGAGGTCATAATACCCAAGGGAGGTCATAATGTCATTCACATTATTTCCATTAAGCTCGATTTGTTAACTAGTGGAAATTATTCATTTTGTTGTTGAGGAGGTGATTCATTTTGAAGAAAATATTTATTTTTCTCTTAACTAGGGGTCATTCTTCTTCTTCCTTATCATCCTCATCTACCTTGGAGTATTAGAACAGGAAAAAGTGGCCTTTAAGGAGAAAAGAAGCGGAGTTAATCCCGGTGACTGTTCAATGTTGAAGCCTCTTCAATGTGGCTGGGCCCAAGTTAGATATATTTAATTTCCTTTGTTCCCCTTGTGAGCTGAAGGGGCGGAAAGTTGTAAGGTTAAGGCGTAGTGGCCCTATGGGTTGTCAAGGCAGTCTCTTTCCCCCTGCCAATGACAATGAAACGAGTTCCAACTCTAAAGAATTTGGAAGAAAAAAATGGTGAAATATGCTTCCAAAGGGAACAAAGTTAATCCAGGTAGCAATTTAATGATGAAGCTTCTTTAGCACTTGCTGACCCCAAGCTAGACATGCTTCATTTTCATTTTCCCCTTGCTAGGTGAAGGGTTGTAAATTGATTCCAGCTGGATCATGAAGTCTTTATTAAAATAAGCTAACCAAGCCACTATTCTCAAGAAGACTAAGAACATAACCTGAAACATTTTATAACATTCCTTTTTGGACAAGTTTCAGTCAAGAATGGAATAAGAAGTCTGTATCAGATTCATAGCTGAAAAGAGAAAATGAAATAACTGCGTGTTTTCCAATCTTGACGAAACTGCCAATTAATGCAGAGGGGCGGTTACATAAATGGCAGATCTTTCATGGGCGGTTTTGTAACCTCTGGTTTACCAAGTGGCGGTTTCCTCTTACACAGAGCGGCGGTTTCACACAAAGATAGAGATTTGGGGAAGTAACAGCTGCAGACAGTGACCCTTCCTCTTTTAAGTCTTTCTAGCTTCCCATCTGAGCTTCATATGGTTTTGAACATGTATAACAACCTCAGGGGGTCATTGTAAGGAAGTTCATTATTTCCTAGCACTTCTTTCTTCATGGTCGAGTGTCTTAGGAGTTGGAGTGTGACAGGTAAGTGGAATTGAGCACGTTACAGGTTGTTTAGGCATGTAGCTATTGTAAAAAGTGTCCATAAAGGCTTTTAGAAGGCGGTATACTTGTAGGAATAAATGAATAAGACTTCTCCTTCTATAATTGTTTTGTATGGTTATGCGGTTGTAACCGCTAACTAATTTTGTAATCGTCTTTGCATAATAAATACCCGGACACATAACCCATTTGCATAGTGTGTATTCCGTTTTCTCTTCAATCATTCTTTACATATTTATTCGGTTTATTGTTTCTCTCCGCAAATTCTAATAGTGGTATCAGAACGAAGGGAGTAGAGGTCACTGGAAGGGCAAACAAAGAGAAACCAGAAAAATCGTGAGAATAAAGAAGAAAATCGTGGCCGACCTGACCTGTAGAATAAAGAAGAAAAATCGTGGCCGACCTAGGAGGGGCAGAAAACGCGAATAAAATCAGTGATCTGTAGAAATTGCGAAAAAGGGCATCTAGGGCGTAAAACTGTTCATGGGGATCTGTAGACAACGCGAATTTAACAGAGGAAACAACAAATTGACCTTGAGGGCACACTGCCAAAATCTACCAAGCAGGGAAAAAGCGAGGGCAAAAGAAAAAAAAATCGTGGGTAAAATCTCCCGTCTTAGTCATAGTTATTTTAATTTTTTTTTTTATGGAACTTCCCGTAGAAAAACATTATGTTTTAAATTTTCATACTTGGAAGGTGAAAATTCAAATGCAACTTGTGCATAAAAATTTGTGGGGCATTGTTAACAAGAAAGAGCCAAAGACCCATAGATCCTACGAAGCTCCCGGACTCGGAGTACGCAAGATGATAGAGCAAAGGCTATTTTTGGTCTTGCACTTTCGGATTGAGTTGCACCATGTTGACTTGGAAAAATCCTCCAAAAAAATATGGGAAACTTTGAATAAATTGTTTGGTGCGAAAGCAATAAACTCAAAGTTTGTTATCCAATTTTGCCCTTGGGGCAAAATTGGACAATGGGGGGCCTATTATGCTCTAACACCAGAAAGGCCTTCATGGGAAATTTTGGGACATTTCGGGTTAATTTTGTGTTTAAGGGATTTTCACGGTGTCTTGGGAAGGTGTGGGATCGGGATGGACTATGCTTCTCTTTTCCATGTTTTGAGGTTCATAGTTTTCTCGTAGTGAAAAATTGGCCTCGATGGGCCCACTCCTAGTCATCATGAGTAAAAAATGATCAAAATTGGTAAATCAATTTTTTAAGAGGTTTCTCTATGTTTTCACGACTCTCCGGTTTTGACAGAGAGCTTCAGAGGATCAAAATCAGGGCAAGATCGGTAAGGAGGTCTAGATGGCATTGAGCTACGAAACAGATTTCTCGCCGAGCTACTCGACAAGCTAATACTAGTGCATGGATCGCTAGGTGTAAGATATCTCGGTCGAGCTATTCTAATCATGACAAGTCATAGCGGCTCGGTATTGATAGTTAAACGTTTCATCGAGTTCACAGATTTGTTGGCAAAATGGTTATGTCATGTGAGGTGCAGGTCGATCAAGATGGAAATTGCCAAGGAAAAACGAGTAAGAGAGCTCGGGACATGACCAAGTTGAGGAGTTACAGGTGGCTCACCGTTTAAAGGAGCTCAAGGGGTCTCGAGCCGAGCCAAGATGATATTTAGGTCGGGTTTACGGTGGAATGTTGAAGCATGATGGAGGAGAATTTTTCGGGGCAATTAATGATGCAATCAAGCATGGAGTGCCACAAGCAAGTATGGGCCAACAACATAGTTACTCATCTGCTACCTTTTTGCCTAGATTCTCGGATTCTTCTTTCTTTTCTCAACAACTCGATTTTCTATAAAATGTAAAGGGAATGCATAATTCATAGTATTCCAAGCTTCCCCTCTGCACAAACCGAGCTATTGTGAATTTGCAGGCTCTCAAGCCTTTCTTATGAAAATTGTAATGGTAGCTTCTGCCTCTCCCTATTGTAATGGTGCACTGTGCAAGTGCTTGGAGCAATAAAATGGTGTTTTGTGACTTATTGTCTATCCTTATATCATTTTTACTACTTTAATTTGCCTTTGTTCATGATTGTAGGTATACTGTGCAGATTTGATTTCTATTGCGGTTTTTGGAATTATTGTGCTTATCTGGATGTAATATCCCCTTCCCATTCGAAGACCTTTGGCCTATTTTGTCAACCCGACGGCCAAAGAAAAATATAAGGGTGGCTTAAGTTATATTTAATTATTATAAAGTGCCATTAATAAAAGAAAAAAATATATAGAGCACTTACAATAATTTATATGACTTAATAATTATTAAATCAAGGATGGAAAAGGCCCAAATATAAATTGTTATCCATCCTAGGTGAAAAGGCGACTTGCCTTAGAAGGGGAATGGGAACATAGAAAGGATAAATGCCCATTTTACTATGTATTTCCCCTAGAAAAATGCGACTTGCATTAGGAGAGAAAAAGTTGTTGGAAAAAGCATTTAATATGGGAAAATATTAAATGCTTGCATAGGAAAATCCTTGGGAACTAATTGGATATTGTAGAGGTTGTTTTGGGTCTCTTCTTCCTTTATAAGGAGAAGTCGACTTGAAGGAAAGATATTCCATACCATTTGATATTTTCTAATTTGTGTCTTAAGCTTGTAGCTTATGCATATTCTTTCATGTGCAACTGTTTGCAAATATCCAGCTTGTGGAGTAAGATCCCACGGGAACCCTAGCTTCGGTGGTGAGAGATCCATCCCTAACTAGCAGGACATTCTTCGGTAGTGAGAGATCTACCCTAGCTTGTCAATTTTGGAGTTGAATTGATGCCCTAAATGTGCTGGGCGACCTACTTTTTAGGGCAAAATTAGGGTTTCGTGTTTGCTGTGCGAAAACTATTTTTGGAATATTATTCTTCATATTTTTGTGGCCCAAGATCCAAAGTTTCAGCTCATTTGGACTTCTCTAGCAAAAGATATTAATTTTAGAAGTTTTCAGCTGTTTAGGGCACGCTGTAAATTTCTGGCAGCATTTTGTTATTCGAAAAATTCCAAAAACAGTTCTATAATATCAGTTATTGTATTAGCAAGCTCCATTTAAAATTTCAAGAGATTTGAGCAAGTATTTTTGGAGTTATCCATTATTTTCTGTTCGCTGCCCTAGATTTAATTTTCTGCAAAAATCAGATTTCTGTTTAGCTGCAATTTGTCTGTATTTTGCATATTTAAAGTTGGGATTGCCTAAAATCCGTTTAGGGGTAAAATAATGTCCATTGGGGACATTACGAAATGAAGTATTGTATGTGGTTGGGTTTGTAATGCACGTTCATTCTTCCCATGTTCATCTTTCTTCATTGGCAAGCCGAAACTTTGTCTAGCAAACCCCTTTCTTGGTGCATCACCACTTCTAGTATAGGTTTTATTTCTTGCAAATCTCTCTCCCTAATCCCTTGGAAATGTTAGTATAGGTCTAGTTAGTTGTTTTTATTACATTAGGAGTAGTGTAGTGCTTAGTTTAGGAAGAGGAAGCCAACCTTCTCTGGAGGTTCACCTCAATCCCGCAAGTCCCATAGCTTGAGAGGTGATCCCATGTTACCCAATCACACCGAATGTCCCATTTACAATCAGGCCATTCGGGTGTGTGATTTGGTGATAACAAAGTTTTCACTTAAATTGCAGTTGTTTAGTTTCAAAATGGAAGAAGGCATATCTATGTCAAGTCATATTAACAATCTTCAATCTCTTATTAGACAACTTGCAGATGTCTAGACCACGATCGATGACGAGGATGCGAAGGCTATTCTATTAAATAGTTTGCTTTCGAAATATGATAATATTGTTTTTACCCCCAGTCAAATGTCTAAGCAATCCTTGGATGATACTATTGCAACACTTCTTGCAGATGAACGCAGAACACTTGCTGAAGATGAGGGTACTTCTCATCAGGAAAGTGCCTTCTATTCCCATAAAAGGTCACATAAAGACAAAAAGAGCATAAGGACAAAAAGAACATAGAGTGTTATTACTGCAAAAGAATGGGTCATACAACATGGGATTGCCGTGTTCGTGCTAATGATGTTCTCAAAGGAAAGCTCAAGTCTCACGAAGTTCATGTAGCCCACATGGAAGATCCACCTGATGATGAAGGTGGAGAAGATTCTGATCAGGAATATGTCCTTTAGAGAAACCAAGGAAGAAGTTCCGTGTTCAAAGGAGCACATGTTGATAGCACAGAGAAACCTGGTATAAGTACAACTCAGTATGGATGGTTGCCCAGCTTGTTTGGGAGACCGTGTATCTTGGGAATTTTGACCTTATAATGATTCTTCATCATCCTAGAAACCGGATGTGACTGAAGCTATCAAGGTTATGTTAGTGGGGGAAAACAGGATATTTATTTAGCTAACAAAAATGGTTTTAACCCACTAATCGTAGAAAAGTCTATTAAATCATCCTCCAAGGTCATTTCGAGGGCAGGAGAAGATGACCTGAGAAAAATACGAGACCACTGAAACAAATTTTTGTATTTGAGGAATCACAATGTAATATGCATCTTTCATGTGGATGATTGTCTTTTATTTTTGTTTGATGTACTTTGCTGTTGTTTTCCTACAGAGAAAGTTAAGAAATCTGGGTTTCAGTTCTATATATTCTGTTGGTTTCCCACAAGCAAAATGTAAAGAATTTTCAAATTATTATAGTACTCAAGTTTACATTTTAAAATATTTGTTTGGTGAATTGTTCTTATCCAGAGCATCCAATCACAAATCCAATTCAGTATTAAACCAGTTTTTCTTGGAATAATGAAGGTACTATCAAGTTTACATGCATCTGACCAGATGAGAGAAGAGTGTTTGTAAAAGAAAATTGCTGCAATTTGAGCCAGAAGCCAAAACAAAGCAGATAATACATTGTTCATCTTCAATGGCAGAATTTGAAGATTTGAAGAACCAGAAAATATCAGATATAAAAAGGAAGCATATTCAAAGCAAAATTCTCTAGAATGGAAGCCAATGTTTCTGCCTTAATTGACACGTGCTACAAAATCTATGTGAGTGATGTTCTAAAAGAAGAAGAAAAGGCAACACGAGGAAGTGGAGTCAAAATTGAAAATCCAACTGTATGAGGGGCAACTGGATGCAGAGAAACCCAACAGCTGGTTGAGAGAGGTTGAAATCTACTTTCATATCCATGGGTTCTCTAATAAGCATGTTATCATGCACCTTGATGTGCAATTCGAAACCTAACAAGAGATTGACATGCACCTTGATGTGAAAGAGGTCAATAATAGACCAACATAACTTGGAAGTGGAATGGTAGAAGCTCTTTCATATTAAAATCCAAATGAAGATGACCAAGGTAAATGCCTAGTTTGATTCAGGCTAAACTTGATATTTAAGGTGTTGGTGTAGAAACTTGGGTTCAACTTCTAGAAACATCCAAAGCCAAACCTATTGGATTGGCTGCACAAAGACACCGGGCATTGCAAATTCTGATTTTTCATAGCAGCTGATTCCATGTATGAAGTGGAGTGTGAAGTAGTATCACTCGACGCTTTGTGAAGTTGTTTTTGAGAGCTATATTTCTCTAAAGAGAGCAAGTATAGGCTGCTTAAGGATGGGAAACCTTATTTGATTATTTTCTGTAAAGGAAAGCAAAATATTTTCCACTTGTTTCCAATCAGGGGAGAAGATTAATTAATGCCAGTAAGAAGTCAGTGGTGCTGGCGGTTAAACCTAAAGTTGGAATAAGTAAAGTAGTAGAGATTTCTAATGCAAGCTGAACTAGAGAATTTTTATCTGATTTTCCATTGCCAAACATTGGACTGCTGTAGGCAACGGCTCTTGGAATTTGACAAAATTAAGAAGCAATTGTAAGAACTTTGGACCAAGGAGTGATAAGGTCATGTTCTTCACCATGTGGATGGTCTCTATATTATTTGTACCCAAAAAGATTGCACCTTAAGAATGTGAATTGATTGGAGGGCTCTTAACCAGATAAACACCAAGAATGGATAACCTTTCCCTTGGATTGACAATCTACTTGGTCATTGGCAGCACGTGAAATATTTTACCAAGTTGGTTTTGAATGCCAAATATCATAAAGCTCGGTTAAAGTAGATATATCAAAAATTTCCTTAAAAGTCTAAATAAGGTTTGTCTGAATGATTGGTAGGCATATTCGATGCACCATCCACCTTCATGAGGCCGATCAATGAAATTCTATGTCTCTTTCTAGAGTCGGGTTGTCTACTTGGATGATATATTCGGTTTCAGTTGTACGTGGGAGGCACATTCCCAACAAGTATTAAAGACTTTAAAAAGAGTAAGTTACTTTTTAGTTTGAAAAAGTGCGATTTTTCTGGAAAATCATTGTATATCTAGGATTTGTGGTCTGTAGAGGTGAAATATAAATTGATGCTCATAAAACCAAGATAAAACCATATTGAAGTGGCCAAGACCCCCAATGATACAGTTGTGAGGATATTTATGGATGCTACTTATTATCCTTGAAAATTTATGACCAATTTATCCAAGATTTCAGCATCTCTCCATGTCCTGATGTAAAGCAATAAGTCTTGTGGAGGGTAAACCTGAGCAACAAGGTTTTGAGGAATTTAAAAGGAAGATTGGCAATGCACCGATATTAGTACTTCCAATCTGCAAATTTTATTTGAGATCGAGACAAAGACGTTGGGATATGTATTGGCAATTGTGCTGATGCGAGGATGACAACAAGCATGTTATCTTGCTGAGTTATTTTCAGGAGCGGTAGCGAACTATCCCACTTATGATAAGGAGTTGTATGCACTGGTACAAGCTGTATGAAGATATGGAGCACTATTTGCTGGAAAAAGTTACCGTTGAATGTCCCTGTTATCATAGGGAATGGGGATATGTTGTGGAAATATCCTTAAGAGTTGAGACATACTTTTCTATAAGGGATCATCTGGGAAGCATCTTGTTTGTGAGCCATCTCTTGGTGCCCTGACAGCAGGGGATGTTGGGCTATCCCTTTGCCCTATTTGGGAATCTTGGTTGTTTCCGGTATCATCTCCAAGGATACACCGAATCCCCTGATGTGAAAACATGGGATGAGTTTCTAGGACAGATCCCCTCAGTCCTCTCTCTCAATCTCAGTGGTTGGTATGGGAAACATCCATACACAAAGAATCCAAACCAAAGTGGATGGCATGGGAAACCTCCATACAAAGAATCCAAACCAATTATTCTACAAGTAACAACTTATCATCAAGCAGCTATATATTTGCCAAATACACATAAACATGCATATCAAAAACTCAGATGGATATGAATCATAAATGGTAACTAAAAGCCAAAGTAGTTCCCTTATTAAATTTAAAAATTTAAGGTTTCCACTAATATAGCTGCATAAGAAAATGACAGATATGTACACAAGCAAAAAAATGCGTATATGGGTCTAATGGTCTATGCTTAATATTCTGCTTTCATGCTGTCCTGATGCAACGTCATTAGGGCCTCTTTCATCATCTTTATCACTCTTCTTAGGATCATTATGCACTGGCCATCTAACCCAACCTTTCTGCACATCTCAAACCTCATCAACTTGTGTAGCATCCTCTGGATGCACATTCCGGCACTGTCTTTATTGTTTGCCCATTGTCTTTTTGCTGTTCTCTCATCTTTTTGTTGTTCATATGTGGAAATGATACCGGACTGTTTTTTTCTAGTTTTAAGAGTTTTGAGTTCTTATGGAGACTTTTAGAGTTAGGATGTGCATTTGTTTCATTTTTGTTTAAAAATATTTTGACTTGAAAAAAGTTCGAAAGCTGGCTGTAGGAGATGGCTGGAAGATTCCCATGTGATCAGGGAAAGCCAGAAATCTCTAGCCTGATGTCTCCAATCTGAGTAGAGTTGCCAATATCCCACTGGCTGCAGGGATGTCTGGGGACAGCACTTTGCGTCCCTTATGTCCCTGTGTCTCATGGGGATACAACAAGACATCCCCAACACCTGAGGATTAATACCTTGGGTGCACTAATCATCTCCTCACACAAAAAAAATTAAACAAAATCTTAAAAAGAAAATAGAGGCAGCATGAGAAGTTAAAGGTCTAAAGGATGGTATTTTTAATCAAGCCTACTACAATCAGAATAGGGGTTAAAAAGGGAAATTTCTTTAAACAATAAGTTATGCCTCACATTCCTTAGCTAATAGATGCCTGATGAATAGACACAAACTGTAATGGCACGTTGTAACTTGTTGCTGATTCCCTAAATCATGGCAGAGGAGATTTGCTGTGCTTAAAGTGTATTGATTTCTGTTGACAAAAACATCCTTCAAAAATAAGTTGCTACTAGTGAATATTCCACATTCATTTCCTTCTCCAACTGGGTCTATCAGTAGTGTGTATGTCTTATATGAGATTATTAAGACATGACCTTGTAAGAGAGCAAAACATTAGACAAAAAAGAGCCCGACATTTCTATAGTGTGTTCTTAGATAATCAATCTTTCCTAAATGTATTTTTTCATTATTTTTCTTATGTCTGTTCTCAGTGTGATCCCCATCTCGGAAACGTGTCCCATTGTTTCTTTGTGCTATGGTCTAGGAAAGATGGCACAACCTTAACATTTTCTATTGTGTGTGTGTGGGTCTTGTTATTTATCATTATACATTTTATTTATTTGGAAGATTAGTGTACTAGATTGGCTCTATCAAATCCATTTTTATTTCTAGGTTTTATTTGGTGTCTAATTTAGATTTGAAGGATCATAGAAAAATAATTTCTTGTGATCCATGGAATATGTTATGGTTTAGGAGAAGTTTTGGGATGTCCTGTTTACAAGCACTGATTTACTTGCTCTTTATTAACCTTAAAGGTTAAACCTGTAACACTTTATGTTATTTATTGAGACATTCTACTTGTGGCATTTATTGAATGAATCTATTTTATCATCTGTTTTTCTCAGGGTGCTGTTGGACTAGCATTTTGGATGGCATCTGTAGCAAATCAATCAAAGGATACCGAATGTAAAGACAAACAAGGGTCTGTTCATGCATATTCACCTTTGACAGATAATGGGATTCAACACAATGTACAGGACCACCTGAGGAAAATGTCCGATGGAAAGGAAGTAGAACTCTGTGTTTTAGAGAATGGCACTGGCCCTCACATACCTGAGGATGATCTCCTACATGAGTTGAAGGTATGGTTTCATATTTTAGAAATGACGTTAAAGATTCAGTGTCAGTCTTTTCTACCATTTTAAAAATGCTGGCGGGTACTATAATATTATTTTCGTTCTATGTATCCTATGCACGGACAAGTAAGATTTGATTTTATCAATCTTTTGGCTCATTTGGTCAGCTGGATTGATATTGTATTACTTCTTGCCAATGCTTCAATTGCATCTAGTAGTTGTTTTATTAAGTATACAGTGCTTAACTTTTTGCAGGTTGTCCAAGCAATGTCAAAGAGCTATATAAAGGTCTCTGCAAATTGTTCAGTAAAAGATGCAATACAACTAATGTTAGAATTTCAGCAAAATTGCGTCCTTGTAGTCGATGATGAAGATTTATTAGAAGGCATCATGACTCTTGGAGATCTCCAAAGAGAGGTGCAAGGGACTGCTGATACTAATGTACATAGTGATATGACAACTTTAGATGTAAGTCTATTTTCTTTTGGGCGATGATATATATGATTTTTCTAATTGCTTATAGTGTAATTTGGAAATCCCTAGATATTCCATTCTATGATTGTTGCACGACTAAAAAATTTGTTTGATTTAATACAGTTTTCTAATTTATTTATGCACAATGACAACTGCTGGAAATAGTGAAATCATTGGAAGCATGCAATTGCATAGTGAAGTAATGTTTGCAGAAGCCAGCCAATTTCGTGCAAACTTTTCAAAATGGAGCTTTAGAGTTACCTGACATATAATCATTTGTGAAAGCTCACAAGTTTAATATAACCTTGGTGCTTGTAGCGTACAACATATATCTTCAATCATGACTTAGTAAATATTTGATATTAATCCCAAATGGCACATATCTCTGTTGAGGCTGGCTTCTACCTGCCTTAATTAAAGCCTTTGCAACCTCGTCAGTCAAAGCAGCTAAATCATATGAACAGTAGCCATGTTCATAAAAAAACGAAAAATGAGAGGTTCAAGAAAATGTGAAATAAGTTTTGAGCAAAACAAGAAAACGACGACATATGGAATTTTTAATATAGGACAATGAAAGAAGGAAACATTAGTTGATTAAGGTTACAAATAGTGTGGGTTGATGTGACACATTACCCTAAAAAAATGAGCGTTCTATATGTATGGCCATGAAAATGAACGACAGGGTTTATCAATTGGAAGGTTTTCTGCAACTGTGATCATGTCATGTTGTTTATTCATTCTGTAGTTTTTGTGCAGTATTCATGTTAGATCCAATTCTGTGTTTCATCTGCATTATTAAAAATCTATTTGATTGAATCCTTAAATATGCAGGCTTTTTCAATAAAATTTTATTTAGTTTCCTAAAGCAAGAACTAATAATTATTTCCCTCAGGTAAATACAACGCTTGTTTCAGCTGTTTGTACCCGCCGAATACATTACCGAGGACATGAACGTGGAATCCTGATATGTTATCCTGACACAGATCTTATGATGGCAAAGGAAATAATGGAGGCTAGAGGAATAAAACAGCTTCCTGTTGTTAAAAGGATTGGAGAGCGAAGGCAAGAGTGTGGTCGTAAGCTTGTTGGTTTACTATATTATGATGCCATTGCTGATTGTGTCAGGTGGACTTTTCCATCCATTCTTAGTAAATAATTATTTAGAAAAACATAAAATTTTTGTTGCACTTTGGTTAACGCGCATGTAAAATTGGTTTCCTACTGTATGTGCTTTTTAATTGGAATGCATCAATAATTATGAACTAATCAAAAAGAACAGTACAGATGGCTATTTTGAAATGGAACTTAACTGAATTCCTCATTTTCGCTTCTGTGATTCAGGGAGGCTAGACAACGGGTTGTTGTGCTTGTTAGTCAGTCAAGAAAGGATAAGAATGATGAGATACTACTTACTGGGCACTGAAAGTATACATTTTGAATCACCCCTTTAGAAATTCCAGAGGTGATACCTGCTTGAGAAATGCAGTTTAGAAGCATGCAGAGCTTCTTGTTTGGCATAACAAGAGTCAAATTAATTCGGGTGGCATTTGATAGTCCTTTAGTACAATCATGTTACGTATGATGCTTGTAGCTACTCTTATTTGGCCCTTGTTATTCTCACAGGCAAACTCTGACTTTGTATGCTATGACAAGCCATTATTCTTCAAAAATATAATAGCGACCAATGTGCAGCACAGACCCCTGTCTCTGTCTTCAGTATTTGGTACTGTTCAGATGTATTGATATTTCTATTTAGAAAATCCAAGGTAAGTCATTATTATAGTTCATCTTTCCAAGTGCATTATTGGACTATATTATACAGGTCTTGATGCCAGAAATGTGTTGCATCTTGACCCGTGTCATTGAAATATACTAATATATAAATCTTAACTATTATTCTTGACATCTTTTTTTCTTAAAGCCATTCATGATGCGAATGGTTCACTTACTCAATTCTTCAGATTTCTGTTTTCCATGTATATCAAGTTAGAAAATCCATTCTATTTGATTTTCTAGCTACAAAGGTCCATATTCCAGTATGGCGATCATTAAGGTTCACGCTGGCCTTGAATCTTATTTTCATTTCAAGGAGAAGATTGAAGGAAATGTGGGATGGTTTGAAGGGTTTGTTTTACAACCCAAATGAGAAATGCATTTTCAAGTTGGATGCCGGAGTTTTATTCCTAGGTTTTGCCTAGTCTAGGAGGGTGTATGCACAGCATACCCCATCATTTATTGCCTTGCGCACTGGCACAACATCTAGAGATTTTGCTCTAATTGTCATCCGAAGGTCCGGAAGCTTATCGGGCCATTGCTGGTTAGGGAAGTGGGCTATGCATCTAATAGAAGCTTTCTACAAGGACTCACCAATGTGGGCCACCATTACTAAATCGTGCAAGACGTAAACATGAAACAAGAGTAAACATCAGTGAGCCACTAGGAGTTTTAATCTAGTGTATAACAACCACACAAAAGATTAAGATGTTAACAAATCACATTCATAAACATCACAAACATATTGAATCTTGTATCACTTGTTCAACCTTCTCATTCAATCTTTGTATTATATGCTCTCCACAATCAGACACCATAATAGTACATAGATAATAGCTACCTTCATCCTCAGCTCTTGGCCTCTATTTATAGATTTATGTATAATACATTTAAATCCAAAGATCTCCGAGTCAAAACGTTGGTAGGAAGCATTAATTGTAGGTGCAACAACAAGAGTTATTGCACCATTTGCATGGATTTGACTATACAGCGCTAAGCTTCACCATGATTTCTATTGATAAGATATTGATGGTGTCAAGATTCAACTAGCACACTTTGCTCGGTTATAACTTCTTTGCCCGTTGTCCCTATCTGCCGGACTTGCCAACTATATCCCCACGTACCACACTCTTTTGACACTTGTCGATTGCTTCCACGTCCGAATGCACGTTGGTCCTTCCAAAATTGGGGTCTACACGCCTAGACCAACTCGCTTGACAATCTACCAAGCCTTTGTTTTTGGGCTTTAGGAAATTCTTGGTATTGTCTTGTTGGAGCTTAGCTTCATTTAGTGAGTGCGACCTTCATTTTTTCCATCTTTATTTCGGTGCTCTCTTGTGCGATCGTCCATATGGCTTGTAACTTAGAGGTGAATTGTTCTTCCACCCGTATGATGTCCTCCTCTCCCATGGCTTGTAGCTAGAGAACCTTTAAGGTTGTCTCAAGCCCTTCTTGTTTCACCTTGATGGCTTCAAGCCGCGTCTCAACCTCCTAGGATTTGACTCCTTTCGGTCTTATCCCTTGTCTCATAGACCTTGGCTTAAAGTGCATACTTCTTTTCATTGCCCTCCTTCAGGTGGCCTTTTATCATCTTTGGCACTTTGGCATGAGCTTAAAGCTTGCAAAAACTTGCTCGACTTGATCTGCCCTTAGATTGCAACCCCGACCAAGATTTGGTTGCACGTGACCAAATGATCTTCCAATTCCTTTTTTTCTTGTGCTAAATGGGTCTTCTTTTTGGATTGTGTAGGGGGTGCACGTGAGGAGTTGGTTGACTAGTTGCTCAAGTATATCCATGGGGTCATGCTCCTCGTGCCTTGTTCCTTCTTTTGCACTCGTTTCAAAATTTTGGCATGTAAGCGCTTTATGTGCCATTGTAATTCATTCACCTGTCTCAACATGTGGAGCTCGTTGTTTTATGATTCGTGTTTTGTTGCTTTGTAGTTGGTTACACACTCTTGGTTTAATAAGTCCTATTGGACTACTTCGCCGACAATTTTATTAGGGTGAGAGAGGCTTATTCCTTGCTAAGGCTTCCTAGATCCAAGGAGGTGACATCCACCCGCCCAACCTTTCGATAAGTCCAGTCATGTGACTGTGTGTATTTTAGGACTTCATTGTATGGCTTGTGCATATATGTATCAATGTGGAATGAAGCTTGCTTTCAGGACCTTTTTGACACACACGACGGGTGCATACTTTATGGGCAACTTCTTATTGGGAATCCCTTTTTGGATCCTCAATCGATCTTAATGGACTTTTGTCATGCTTGGGGCTCACACCTTCTAGAATGTGCTTTGTCATCGAATCACTATTTCCATTGTAACCTTCATCTCCTAGGATACCTGTTTAGACCTCGATGAAAAATGAAATGCGATTACATATTTATTACAAAGAGAAATGATTGTTTAGTTCATCTTCAACATTACGACCTTTAGATGTCTTTAGAGATTCTGAATGAAGACATATGCCTACTCTTAGAATTTATAAACATTATGTACAATAACATTGTACCCCCTAAATCTGTGGGCTTATAGTGAGACCAATCATGCCTATGAAATTACAAAATTTCATTCTTCCAAGCGCCTTTGTTAGGATATCTGTTGGTTGCTTTGCAATTGGACAATGTACTGATTTGACATTGTCATCTTTCACATAATGCCAAATCAAATGATATTTGGTGTTTATGTGCTTGGTTCGGTCATGAAATATTGGATTTTTGGCCATTGCAATCGTTGAAGTGTTATCAACCATGGCTGGTGTAGAAAACAACTTGTGATACTTGTAAATCTACAAGGATCCTTTTTGATCCATTGATTTCCTTTGTTGCCTTTGCAATAGGCATGTATTTTGCTTATGCTAAAGAAATTGCTGGCACCGACTTCTTTGACTTCCAAGAGATGACTGTTGTTCCTAAGTTAATCAAAAAATCTGTAATTGATTTCCCATTGTCAAAATCACCTCCATAATCAGAATTTGAATATCCAACCAGTTTGAAATCCGATGTCTTGGGGTGTTTGAACCCTAAATTTTGTGCTCCCTTTAGATATCAAAGCACTCTTTGTTTTTACACACCGACTTTATCTAGGCGGTTGTATGAATCTAGAAGACCAACTGCAAACAAAATGCTTTGTCTAGTTATGGCTACATAGATTAGACTTCCAGCAAATTGTTTGTACTTAGTTGCATCTACAAAGCTTTGTAGTTTCATCAGATGTCAACTTCAATTTTTGTTCTATACACATGCCAAGTGGTTTACAGTCTGTCCAATTTTGCGCATAATTTTACCAATGTATTTTTGTTGTGTGATGTAGATGTATTTTGATTCTTAAATCACTTCAATACCAAAATCTTGAAGAAGGTATCCCAAATCTGTCATTACAAGGCCCTTCATTATTTCTTCTTTGATTTTTTTAGTGTAATTTTTGTTGTTTCCTATGGGGAGTAGATCATCCACATAGACACCCGAAATAAAATTGCTTTCCAAGTCTGTTGTGGCAAAAACGACGCGTCTTCAAATTCAAAACGTTGAAAGTTCATGTTCGGAGTTGCTTAGTGAGCTTTTCATACCATGCTCTAATCATTTGTTTCATCCCATACAATGATTTCTTCACCTTGTACACTTTGTGCTCTTAGCTTCTACTTAAATCTTTCTAGTTGAGCCATCTACACTATTTTTTTGAAATCAACATTCAAAAAGTAGTTTTTCGTTTATTTTATGAACTTTCCATCCGTTACTGTGTTGGTAATGCCAAAAAGTTCACGTAGTACATTTCGATGTAGGTGCAAATGTCTCATTATAGTCTATCCTTAACTTTTGGGCAAATCCTTTTGCGAAAGGGTGTGCCTTGTGTTTGTTAAGTGAGCCATATGCTTTGTACTTGTTGTGAAAGACCCACTTGCAAACAATTGGTATACAATTGATTGAAGGATCAACCAACTTCCAAGTTCTGTTTTTGACGAAGGCATTATATTCACTTTTCAGCACGTTTCTCCATGCATCCAACTTTTCCTCTTGTTTGAAGGTCTCGGTTTGGAGTCAAAAGAAATGTTGATTTTCTTCGAGATGGTCAAAAGTCGGTTTTACTCGGTGCCCATGCCAAGGTCTAATTTTTCATTTTTTCTTGAATCTCATGTATTTTATCTATTTTCTAATTTGTTTGTTGTTTGGTGCATGTTTTTTCCAACTTCATTAGGTCTAACGTCTATTAGTGACCATGTGAGCCATTTAGGCATTTTTTGTGTGCATATTCTAGAACAATTGGTGTTGTAATTTCTTGTTTTAAAACGCTTTCATTTTCTGACAACAACTCCAGAAACATGTGCTCATCATCTAATGAAGTTTGAATTTCTGTTGCAGTGGGAGTTCCATTTTCAATCATAAGAGACAATACAAATTCAAGTGATTCCCAATTATGTCTCCCCTTTCATTGTTTGGGATTGCTTTATCAATCTCCTTGTAAACATCAAATATAACAATTTTCTCAAGTCGACTTAATTGTCAATCTATGTTGGTTGTGCCCATTGTCGTTTCACAAAAATCTCTTACAATGTGAATTTTCTTGTTCTTTTCATCATATAACTTAATGCATGTGAGGATTTTGAATATCTTAAAATGATGCATTTCTGGTTCTTGTGGTCCAAGTTGTTCCTTTTCTCTTTGGGAATCAATGCATAACATATGGATCCGAAAACTTGAAGATGTCACATTGAATGAAGATGACCACACCAAACTTAATAGAGTCTTCATTTCAAGGGTTTCAAATGGCGATCTATCACAAAGATACACCTGTGTTTGGGCTACTTTTGTCTAGAAATGCAAATTGACTCCTTTGAAGTATAACATTGCACGAACCATGTTCTTCACAATTCTATTCATCCTTCCCTTAACTCCATTTTGTTGAGGAGTGCGAGTGACTGTTAGGTGAAACTTGATCCTAATTTACTTCAAACAAGCCTTAAATACCTTTGAGTGAATTCACCACCATTTGAAAAGTTTTGAAGGCTTCTGATTTCTGTTTCATAAAGTAGATCTATGTCATCATAATGTATTGAACAATTGAACAACATGAAGTGCTTGTGAACACCGACGAAATGATTGGTAGAGAACACAAATTAGAGTGAATTAATTGCAACTTTTTGTTAGCTTTCCATTATGATGTTTGAAATGGTTCCCTTGAGTGTTTAACTAGAGTGTAGGTTTCACATTTTTCAATTTTCTTGGGTAGAATTGACAATCCTACAACACCATTGATTTGCATTGTGTGAATATTGTCGTAATTTGTGCTTAAATATGGCATACCACAAAAGACTTGATGACATCTCTTCTTCTATGAGATGAGCAAAGTTCTTTGAGATTGAAGGCCAACAATTGAGTTATAACAACTTGCCTATAAATGAGTCATTACAACCGCTTTATCACATTTTCTCGTACTTTTTACTTGTCCATCATCCAACAAAATGGAGTGGTCTTGTCACATTAGCACCATGGAAAACAAGTTCCTTTTAGTTGAGGAAGGTATGAGACATTTTTAGAATGAATATGACAGACCTGGTGGCTTGAGTTGAATTGTCCCTTTTCCTTCTAGTTCCAAACTTGTTTTGTCTATAAAGTAGATCCGACCACAAATTTCTTCATGATACTCCGCAAAGTTGTTTTGGAAAGTTGTGTTGCATGGCACAAGGGCCAAAGACCCGATCACTAAACCAAGATGTATTTGCTACAACATTATTAACTTCATTTGAAATGAAAAACATATCTTCACTTGTGAATTGAGTAGAGTCCGATTTTGAAGTTTTTTTGTTTGTTTATGATAAGCCTCAATTTTGTCCCACAATGTTTTGCATTCATGTGTCTCATGAGTCTCTTTTTAACTACAATGTTTGTAAAAGATGATTGGTTTCTTATTTTGCTTCTCTTGTCGACCAATATCTTGTAGTTTTGGCCTCCTCGCCCTTTATATCTTCCCTCTCCTTTATCACTGGAAGAGGAAGCCTTGTTGGAAGAATTTCCTTTTTGATGAGCATAACACATACTTTTGCTTGAGGTTTTAGTCTTTCTTCCAAAGGCCTTTTCTCTTTTAACCATTTTTGCTAAAGACTTTAAATAGATTATGTAGGAAGAAGAGTTTTAATGAAATAAATTATATATACATCAATTTTGATATCAACAATTTCAACTTTTGTTTGAAACCTCGCAGGTCATAGACCACCATATCTTACGGTCGAGGTGGGCAAACTTCTTCGACTAAGTGTCCAAGGACTGAGGGGTTTCCATTCCACCAAATTCGCTTGGGGCATGATCCCGGCCTCATCCCTTATTATGGTATCTCCTGGCTTTGCTTTTAGCGAGAATTGAACCATGTTGGGCTCTTTAAGAGCCAAGCATCTTTCACCATTGAGTCAAATGCCATTTGATTACATCACCATTTTCAACTCAAGATTGAACAATTTTAGTTGCAATTATATGAACCATAAATTTGAATGAGAATCATGCAAATATTTGAGCTTGTTTAGTGCTTCCTAGGTGTGTTGCATCATCAGTATGCAACATGACGAAAAAACTTCACCATCCACCAAGGTCCTTATAAAGGCCAATGCCTTAAAATTCTTTTGCTTCCATATTTGTGATTTTGCCTTTGTTATTGGTTCCATTGGTTGTTTGTCTCCATCACAAATGTCAAACCACAAATCATTGAAGATGAGTGTTCTCAACTTGTCACAACCAATCCAACCAGGTGTCCTTCTCGGTTAGTGTTGTGCCAACAATTGAATTTATTGAATGCATTTTGCTATGAAGAGAGATGGATTGGTTCCTTATTGCTCCAAAAGGTTATCTTTTTATATGCAACTAGATTGATATACCAAATCTCTTGATATACTCACATTTCCTATATACTCAATGATATGTGGAAGAAGCTTGTCCTTTCTATATAAACACCCCATAGAAAGTATAGATCTCTCGATCTTTCGAGCGAGCTAGCAACCTAGCAACTGACCCCTATCTATCTATATAGGCACTGGACTGACGAGGTGCATCCGCCTTCTATAGATAGGGCCCTCTGGAACTATGGGGGTCCACCGGTGGCCCTATCTAGATCTATGGCACCACATGGGGATCACCTAGTACACAAAAGAGACGCTAAAACATGTGAGAACATAGTGTTATGTGGTACCTAGGTAGTACATGAAAATGATCCAAACTATCAATTACACTTGTTTATAAAGAAAATTGCTACACCCTTAATCCTAGGTCATATATCGGGATATGCATAAACGATATGGGGCTAATGTAATGATCCAAAACTTAGGGGTTTTGGGATTAAATGACATAATAACAATTGTGCCAGATGTAAACAATAAAACTATCTCTGAAAAGAAATGTATATTGCTTAGAAGACTGTGATTACAATAGCTATCTCTACAAGAAGGTGTGTTACTCCCTTGCGGGTTACATATACTTATATACTACTTTTAGAAATATGAAGAGACATCTAGAAGAATGTGGAAGGTCACCAATCTCAAGGGAGACGAGGTGGTTCACCTTTCGTGAATTACATATGCAAAAATTTCGTGAAATTACTATTTTTAGACAGCACTACAAAAAGCATTTTGAGGCCTTTAGAAGCAGATTTCAGGGGTCAAAATTTGCTAAACCAACTTCTGCATCCTTTAACCATATTCTACACATTCTAAGCTTTCTAACGCATTTTGAGCGAAGTAAATTGGAGCTATGGTGCAAAAGTTATGACCCCAAGAAGTTGCCCCACTAGAATTGTTGCCTGGGTTGTTTTGACCATTCCTTCCTCCTTTAGAAGCAATGGTCCCCATTGTGCCAAGGGGTCCCATCAAGTGTGGGAATTGTTTCTTGATCTGGTATTTAGTGAGCCGTTTGCCTTGATGAATGAACTTTCCTTTCTTGATCACCCGATAGAGTGAATAGGACGTCCCCTGGTGGTCTTGGTACAAGTGTCCACAATTTGGTCTTCATCAAATGGAGAAAATCTTTCTGGGTTGAGTTCAAATATGTCCAACAGTTCTGCTACCACCGAGATGTCCAACAATGGTGGATGATATGGTTTGAGGAGGTCCATGTTGAAGATAGGATGTAGACCAAGGTATGGTGGAAGATTCAACTCAAAAGCATTTTCACCTACTTGCTTGGTGAGAGTGTAAGGACCATACCATAGAGGTCGAATTTTCCTATGTGGACCTACAAGCCTTTCCTTCTGAAGCCGCAACTAGACCTTA
Organism: Taxus wallichiana var. yunnanensis; assembly: GCA_018340775.1. Taxonomy (NCBI): domain Eukaryota; kingdom Viridiplantae; phylum Streptophyta; class Pinopsida; order Cupressales; family Taxaceae; genus Taxus; species Taxus wallichiana. The sequence goes on along the minus strand of CM031243.1, from coordinate 657,540,869 downwards.
TCACTAACCTTGAAATGATGTGGAACCCTGTGTTGATCATGGCGTTGTTTATACTTTTCATTCATCTTCTGTAAAATATCATGGACTGTTGTTGAGTATACTAAATTTGTTCAACAAACCTTGTTGCCTTTTCTGCTTCAGTTTTTCCATGAGGCGTGTATTCCATTGTATGCACTGAACACATACATCAATGGGTGCCATAAGATGGAATCCGTAATAAACTTAAAATGGACTCGTGCTTGGTGGAGTCAATGGGGCTCAATTGTATCCATGTTGTATGTAGGGCAGGGCCTTATCCCATGTACGTGGGTGTTTGGAGTGATACATATGAAGCATATGGACAATCGGTGGTTCACCACCTCTATTTGTCCGTCAGTTTGTGGGTGGAAGGAACAAGTCATCATCCCCTTGACAGATGGAAAATACATGCCCTATACCGAGCCCTTAGGAGAGGAAGTCCTCGACAGAATCTATGTGCGCTCCATTAGAGATCCTGAGGTAATTCATCCTACAGAAGGAGTCATCCAATTTGAAGATGCTCAATCGATGAGTGATATAACTAGCATATTGTGTGACAATTGGGCACACAAGACTTATGAGTTGATTGGGTGACAATTGAGAGGATCTGTAATAAGGGTGATGAAGGTGCACTCAATCAAGTGCCTGGGAAGAAAGAAGCTACCAAGTTACTCTAGAGGGGCAAGCTCTGATGATTTCTTACAAGAAATGGAGGCTCAATGGAAAAATGAAGATGAAAGGAGAAGTATGCTCAGTTATAACTTGCTCGGGATCTTGTGACTCCTATTTCTAACCCCGAACTCGGGTTTGGCCTTCCTTCTCATTTTCCCCCTCAGAGGTTGGTTCTTTGTATTTCACTTTCTATGCTTTTGTTCAATTTTGATCGTGAAGTTGTACGCCTTTATGAGGGTATGAAATTGAAATAGGTCCATGCCCTCTCGTATGTACCATTGTAGGCCACTGTGGCATTTGAGGATTTTGTGTTGCTCTGTGTCTTGAATACCCAATCTTGTAGACATAATGAAAATTATTAGTATAATCTTGAACGGTCCTTACCTTGGTGGAGTTGCTGCCATTGTATGTACAAATCATCATAGGCTCCAATAGGGTAGTATTATTCCTTTATGGCATCCACAAAATCATCCCATGTGGGTTCCTCTGTGATGCCCAATTTGTCCCTATTGAGTCCGTTCTTGTACACCCCCACCAATTTTTGATAGAAAGTGACGATTTCAAGAGAGAAAATGTTATCTTCTCTTTATCAGTGAATTTATTGACAAAAAGTAGGAGGATAATTGGTCCAACTAGTTTTCTACTACATCATAATTTATTTTACCCTAAAAATAGGAATATCAAAATTTACTTGAACCTTAAGGGTTTCGGGGCACTAAAGGGCTGGTTCATAGAGGAGGTAGGATTTCCCATTCGTAGTTGTTGAAGGACTTGGTTGAATTGTTGTAACATCTCAAGGTCTTTTTCTCTATGAGATCTTCATTCAACATTTCTTAAGAGGATCATTTGTCTCGGTGATGTCCCCCATTTGAGGTTTCCCGCAACGAGCAAATCAAGTATTCTAAAGGATCTTGTGTGGACCACCCAAGCTTCTTATATCCCGACCTCGTTCTGGGAATCATACACTCTCAAGAAAACTTTTCTCCGATACCACCGATCCAAAACTTAAGGATTTTGGGATTAAAGGAAAGAATAAAAATTGAGCCAAATTTAAACAATAAAACTATCTATGAAAAGAGGGTATATTGCTCGAAGATCAAGCGATTACAATAATTATCTCTGTGTAAGGAGATGTGTGTTCTTCCCTTATGAGTTAAATATACTTACATGCTACTTTTATAAATACGAAGATACATCTAGAAGAATGTGGAAGGTCACCAATATCGAGGGAGACGAGATGGTTCACCTTCCGTGAATTACATATGCAAACATTTCATGAAATTACTATTTTTAGACAACACTACAAAAATTACATTTTGAGGCCTTTAGAAGTGGATTTCAGGGGTCAAAATTTTCCTAAAAACTTTATGCACCCTTTCACCATATTCTACACGCTTTCAATCTTTTCAACGCATTTTGAACGGAGTTAATTGGAGCCACGACGCAAAAGTCATGACTCCCGAAAGTTGCCCCACTAGAATTGCTACTGGTTGTCATGTTTGATCACATAATCTCTTAGCATGTCATATCACATTTATTTATGTTTTTTGTATGCTTAGTATGTCAGCCTAGGTGGATTTCATAACATAAATAGGGTATATATAGGAGGTCGTAACTAGCAGTTCATCATCATATTGAGCATTCGAGTCTTATTGTAAGGTGTGGACGTTGCCCCCTCGGAGTGGCTAAGTCATTTTAACTTGCATATTTTGATATTGTCTCTATTTTGGTCTTATTTGGAGCTCTATTTCTGCTAAAATTGTGATCTATCTAAGTAATTTCCTTACAAGTGGTATCAGAGCTTCGATTTAGGCCAGATTAGGTTGAAACCCTAATTTTTGGGACTCACCTATATCTCGTAAAACTTTATTATTTTTTAATTCAACATTCACTAGAGTTTAGACGCAAATAGAAGAAGTTACCCTCCAAATTTCAGCTTATTCCAATTTGTTTATGGAAGTTATATTCATTTTACGTTTTTTCACAAATTCACTCCACACATCGCAAATTGTGGAATTTCTCAGAATTATTTACATTTTTAGAAATGTCTTTGAATTTAAATTGGGATTTATTCTTGATGTTTTTTTTCCATTGAGTTGACATCATCCTAAGACCTAAACCCTAATTTCAATGATATGTAGATCTAGTAGAGGCCAAAGAAAAGTATCTGCCACTCCGGGGAAAACTCCTAACAAAAAAAGGTTGAATAAAAGTTTGAATGGGGTGGAAATTCAAATGTTGTCTTCTTTGGTGGATGAAAAAATATGACACTTGGTGGAGAGTTTGTAAACCATGAAAGGAGAAGTCACCTTGATGTTTCATAAGAAGAGGTGAACACATCAAAGAAGATACGACTAAGATGTCCCAAAAAATGAGGGATATATCCCTAAGGTGTAAAAAAACATTGATTTGTTAGCCTCTCAACTAACTCAAGGTGGATGTAACAAACATTGTACTCACGATTCAAATACGCACTATATTCCTCTAGATCTAACACTAATTTTAGGTTGTGAAACCTACTCCCGAGAGGTGGGCATGCATAAATTTAATGATAAGGACCACTCAAAAAGTCAACCAAATGAAGAATTTATTTGATTTACGCGATCTTGGGAGGGCAAGAGTTGTTATGACATCATTATATCCGGGACATGAACAATTCGGGTTGGTATAGATGGTTGTGTGCTCAAAATAATTTGGTTCTCTGTCACTTGGTTGGTTTTTACGGAGAATTTACGAACACACTATAGTAATAGTGTGGTAGAGAACTACTTTAGCTAATTGGAAAACTTGCGGCAAATAGGATCAATCAAGGATTATTTCATCAACTTCAAACTCGTCCTTGTGCATTGACACAATTACGAATGAGAGAATGAATGACCTACTGCTTGGTGTTCTCAAGGATCACATCCAATATGAGGCACAAATGTTTAATTCAACTAATATTTTTGACTCTATTATCCTAGCACACATGGTAGAGGAAAATTATTTTCTAATGAAAGGGAAACATTAAAAGATCATAACATTCCAACACCATTGTTCCATTAGCTTGCTAGATTGACTCTCCAACAAATTGAAGAGAAACAAGGAAAAACTTATGTTTCAATTGTGATAACAAATATTACAAAGGACATAGACATGTTGAAAATAAGTTGTTCTATATTAAGGCCATTAATGATGAAATAAAAATAAGGAAATAAAAGCGTAGAGGTTATGGATGAAGTAGGGTTCAAAGATTCCCAACTAGCTATTTCTTTCCATGTAATGTTAGGTGTTATCTCTGCACAAACCCTCAATGTAAGGAGTCTTCTAAAATAAAATAAGGTAACAATATTGATTGATGTAGGGAGTATACATAATTTTATCAATAAAGAGTGGTTGACATATCTGAACTGTTTTATTTCCTAGCTCCAAAATTTTAGGTCATGATTGTAGATGGTGGCACAATTAATTGTTCAGGGAAATGCCATAATATCAAACTTGAAATGGGAGACTACAAGCTATATTCCCTATGTTTTCTATTCCCATGGGTGGAGCAAATATTGTTTTAGGATTCCAATGGCTCACAACCTTGGGCACAATTGAAATGAACTTCCAAGAATTATTCATGTGTTTTTGTTCACAAGGCAAGATGTTTGAGTGAAAGGGTTACACACGAAGTCACCTCAAATGGTGATGTCCCATCAAATGTAGATAATCAAGGGTTCAAAAACACAATTATTTTCAAAGTGGAAAAAAATCTTTTCCCATGTTAGAAATGTGTTGTATATTTTCCACGAGATATATATGGCCGACGTGGCCATGACGGTCCCGTATTTTCTAGGGCCCGTAATGGGTGGTTAGATCGCCATGTTTATGGTGAGTCATTATGGGTTGTATTCTTGGCCCACGATTTCAATACTCATTGTTTTTTAATACCACCGTGAAGGTTACCAAATAATATGCTTATTTATAGTGGACTTGTATTAGGTTGTGAGAATAACTACAAGTACATTATTGTATGGTAAAACAATTAATTTAATACAATACGGAGATTGATTAAGCTAAAATATAAATAAGAGCCTAATCTGATGCTATTGTAGCAATAAATAAATATGCAATTAAGTACAATAAATAACACAAACAAACAAAGCAATGAAGTGAAAACCCTAAGTGCAAAGAGAAGGTAAGAATGCCTTAGCTAAGTCATAGAGATCTCGGAGGTATACGTAACTAGAGAACTATAAAATACGAAGCATTGACCGTTGCACCGAAGTTCGTAAAGACACAAATTTGGAGGAGTGAGCTAGACCGGGGTGCCTCGGAGAGGGTTAGGGCACTTGTGGGCGCCCTAGTCCCGATTTTGGGCACTGGGTTTGTGCGGCAGAGGTTTAAGAACCAATTTCACAAGATCTCTAGATGGTGCAAAACCCTTGCTGCTTTGTCGCTACCGTGTTGTTGAATCCTATCGAGTGTCGTTGTAAACTCCGTAATGAAGAATGAACCTACAAAACCCTCAAATAGACATCAAATCCTAAAAATGAAAGATGCCAAATGAGGGGTCGATCTGTTTTAATTGTCACAATGGTGAACTTACGATTGAGCATTGCACTACATCTCAGACCCAATGTAGTTTTGTGTGTGTGTGCGGAATCGTGCCCTAGGTGTGATCTTGTGTGAGTTGCATGTGAAGATAACAAACAATAGCTAGATGTAGAATGTAGTAAATGTGTGCATGGAACAAAAGAACTTCCCTCCTATGCGTGTATGTAGAATGACCAACCCTTGTGTCTCTTGTGATGGTGCTAGATGGATGCAATGGAGCTCTTAGATGCTTGATGGATGCAACCTTAGGTGGAAATAGATAATGCTTAGTGCTGGTCCTTTATTATGATCACATAACTTTATATTTATACAATTCCCTTGAATTTCGTAATTAACCCCGAAAATGCCGTCTACCAAAATGATAAGATGCTCAAATGACTAGAAAAGACCTAAAAGGTGTGAGCAAAGTACAAAGAGGATAGGGGTGCCTGAGGGGGGACTAGGCGCTTGACACTAGAGTCTTGGCTAGGCGCCGATGTCCGAGGATGATGAAAGTTAGAGTATGAAAAGAAATAATGAGCAAGTAAGGGCACAAGACAAAGAGAAGCAACATAAGACAAAGAAAGATGGCCAAAGACATGGGTTGATTAGTACTTTTCTTACTTGGGAATCATACAAATAGTAGTATGTAATTAGGACTAGATAATTACCCAAAGTGTGTGATTTTGTGTCTACATTTTCCCCCACTTTATGTTAGTGAGTGGAAAGCTCAATAACATAAAGTAGATAGAGATGCGTACCTGATAACCATGTAGACGATGGTGAAAGCGTGACAAGAAACGAGACAAACGTGGCATGATAAAATAGTGAATTGTGGATGCTAAGGAGAAAAAGTATAAAAAGTGATGATGAAAATGAACCTTGAGTGGAAACACATGTGTAGATGTCGTGATGTACCCGTTGTTGGTGTTGATGTCATTGTTGTTTTTGATGTTGTTGATGATGATGACTATCGCTTCCCATACGAGATGGAACCGCAAAGGGAAGAATGAACAAGTAGTCAAATACGTGTGTATATGTGTAAAAGCATATAAAGAAGTATGTAAAAATACTGAAAATGTGAAAAAGAAACATGTGCACTTGATCTCGTGATGAGAAAAAGGGGTGTAGAAAGGATCTTGTAGATGTTGATGAAGACCAAGTTTTTTGGGTGATCTCACGCCAATTGTTCTGGGGTGAAATGTCATGGAAGAAGTGTAGGGAGAGAAGTCTAGTGTCATCCTCCAACCTTTAATTGCTTCCCGTAATGTTGGACACCACTACGAGATGGTGTGCAAAATTAGTGAATGCCAAGGAATGTCCGCCTTGTAAAATCCGTATATGAGTTATGTAGACTGTGATGAACCCAATCACTATGTAATTTCCTCTGGTTTTAGGTATCTCGGAAAGGTCGTTGTGCTAAGTACCTAAGTTTGATTTCTAGCCCTATCCGAAATTGAAAAGTGTAGTGTACCGATACATCGTGTCTTGTGGTGTGTAAAATGATGTATGGGGTGACTATTTCACCCAAATGATGCCCCTCCTCTTTGGGGTGCATGCGACGTTGTTGAAGGAGTATGCGGCCCAAAGGAGGAATGATCATTTTGCTTAAACTATTCTCTGTGGGGAGAGGGAATGTTCTTGGTAGATGCTAAGGCCCACAAAAACAAAGTGGCTAGGAAAAAAGTGTTAGTACAAGCAAAGACAACACACATGTATAAAACAAAATGTAAGCTAAACAAGCAATGTAAGCTAAGATGCTAGAAGGAAATCATGCAAGAAGACAATGTAAACTGCGAAAAGTGGGTTGCAAACATGGGACATCACTCACGATGTCGAAAGAAAAGTGAGGCCAACTAGGTTGAATGTAGACAAGTGTGCGAGAAAGACAAAGGGCAAAACCCGCAAATAGTGGCAAACAATGAAAAACAAGAACAAACAATGTAACAGACAACCATGGTGGAAAATAGACTTGCAAAACAAATGCTGCACATGAAGCACCTATTAACATGTTAGAAAGATAAAAATTATGTCAAAGCATGTATAATCTGATAAAGTAGTGTTCTATGAAACAAAATGAAACAATAACACCTGTAGTGTACAAAAGTGGATGCCCCTAGGAGCCTTTATGGGATTGGTAATAGGTACTGCACCAAACATCCATTCTACGTGCATAGACATGTATAATATATGATCACAACTATAAGGCAAGTGAACGCGCATGTGTGTATGAAAAGATAATGCCATATAAGATATCTATCTAGCATGTGTAATAAAGCGTGAATGTAAAAGCATAAGTAAGCAAGAGTAAATGTAACCAATCTATGCAGATGATGTGGATGAGAAGAAATGAAATGTAATATGGATGATAGAAGCAACGTTCCCCCAAGTGGATGTATATGTATGTGATGAGGTTCATTTATTTATGCCCCCTCAACAGTCAATAATGAACCGTAAATGAGAGTGCGTCATTGGGAAATGGTTTGAACGATGTTGCTTTGTATGCAAGGAAGAATGGATGAATAAAACGTTGAGTGTTTGTAGAAGAAAGTAGTGCGAGATGATATGGGAATTGAAGAAGATGTTATAATATTGATTGAATGTGAGGCTTGATGAGGTGTCTAGATGTGATAATTTAGCCTAAGGCGTTTATCATGAAATGTGTGTGTAGGATTATAAAAGCATGATGATTTAATGTAAGCGTATATAACGAAATGAGTGAATAAGAAGCAAGAGGGAGAGATGATTTAACGTCAAGTGTATATCACAAAAGATGAGAAGAAGTGGTGAGCATGCGTGATGATGTAGCGTAAGGTGTATATCATGAAAGAATGGATAAGAAGCAAGGAGTGATTATTTAACATAAAGCGTATATCATGGAAATAAAGGAGTAAGAAGCGAACAAAAGTGATGATTTAACACAAAGCTTATCACAAAAATGTGAACGAGGTGGTAGCTAGGAGTGTTGCATGATGTGATAGAAGGTGTGATTGATTGATCAAAAGGAATAGGTGTAAGTGTAATTATGTGAGGTTCAATTTAGATTGATACCCTCAATAGTTGAGTATGAACCATGAGACTAGAGTGCATCGTCAGGAGTGTGCGCTGCATGTCAAGTTGGTTATAGGATGTATAGAAAAAGAGTGCAAAACATGTAGGATGTGTAGAAGATGTTATAAGATAATGATGAAGCCCTCGTATAGTGTAGAATGAATGGGTGTAGGAAGCACAAAGTGTGTATGATGTATAAAAGAAGGCATGGACCGAAGATATAGGAAGCACACAAAATGTATGATGTATAACAAGAAAATGATGAAGATGCGTAGAAAGTTGGTGTAGATGTGAAATGTACAAAGGTGTGAAGTTCATGTTTATAGGATGCCCTCAACAAATCAAGTGCAAATAGTAGCACAAGAGTGCGTGATAGGAAATGAATGGTGTTCTATGCATAATATTTTTTAGATGCATGATATTAAGTGGGGTTTTGAGTAGTTTCTCAAAAGGGCGGCAATACGGTATACACCACTACCGAGTTTGTCCATAACCGTAAGGGCCAAGCCAATTGGGTTTGAATTTTCCTTTAAAATGAGTGTGAACATTTGTATTTTTATTTTTATTTTAAGACGAGGTCACCTATGCTAAAGTATAGATGGCGAGTTTTGAGGTTATAAGCGTGTGCAATGCGAGATTGATAGGCATGAAGATGTTCGAGGCTTGGACACACGGTGGGAGTATAACATTTCTAATTCCCGAAGGTAATTTTCAAGGTATTCATTATCTTTAAGTATGCCTTTGAGTGAGACCTGTAATGAGGGTATCTCAAGTTTGAGTGGGATGACACACTCAATACTGTAGACGAGTGAAAAAGGAGTTGCATTAGTGGATGTATGCACACTAGTGCGATAAGCTCAAAGAGCGTAAAGTAGTTGGTTATGCTAATCATCCCCACTAGAGACAATTGTCTTGTGTAAAATTTTGATAATGGTTTTGGTGGTGGCCTTAGCTTGGCCATTGCCTTATGGGTAATAAGGAGTAGAGAATGATTACTTACTTTTGAATTTTGAACAAAACTTTTTAACTTCCTTATTTTTGAATGAAGATCCATTACCAGCTTATGATTGCAGTAGGATCACCAAAGCGTGTAATGATATGGGTAGTGATGAAACTCTAAATTTCAATGCCATTGTAGTTCGTAATGGTGCTACTTTGACCCGTTTGGTAAAATATTTGGCAGCAGTAATAATAAATTTATGTCCATCAGTCGATTTAGGATTGATCATGCCAATTAGGTCAAAACCCCAGAAGGAGAATGATGATGTTAACACGATTGGTTGGAGGTCATATGCGAGCGCATGATGGAAATTTCCATGTTTTTGACACTTTTTGCAGCGAGTAGTGTATTCAACACAATCTTACTCTATAGTGGGCTGATAGTACCCCTGATGCAAGAGATTTTGAGACATGGCCTTGCTTGAGAAATTACCATCGCATAGGCTATCATGTATCTATGAAATAGTAGTGGGGATATCGATAAGCCCTAAGAAACATAGGATATGACTATCAAGGGCTCATTTAAGTAAGTATGTGCTGACGATGACATAATGAGTGGCTTGACGTCACAAATGACAAGATTTATGTAGTGGCGACCATGAAGAATGGTTTGCTTGTATAAGGAATTGTAAATTAGAGTGAACCATTCGGGATGGTCATGACTATGTGTGATGGCACAAGCCGCCAGAGGTAAAGTGGAACCGAAAGGGCTTCATAAGCGCTTAATGATGAACATGACTTAATCATTGGTAATATTTTGGGGATAAGCGAAGCTACACTAGCCATGACGTCGACATGATGATTATCCTCATGAGGGATAATAGTAATGGAGAAGGACACAAATGTATCCAAGAGGTCTTTAACAAGGGTATTACATGGGATTAAGCATTCCTCCTTAGTGTTATATGTACCATTCACATGATTGATGATGAGCTGGGAATCACCATAGATGTACTGATTACGAATGAGGAGTTTTTGGGTAGAGAGAAGGTCGAGGATGAGGGTTTCATATTCGCAACATTATTTGTAATAGAAAAATCTAATTGATATACAAAGGGTAGTGGATCACCATGGGGGTGGTAAAGACTATTCTGGACCCAATGCTAGAGTGAAAATGAGACCCATCAAAGTACATAGTCCATGTGTGAGAATCAATCATATAAGTAGTGAAATCGTCGCGGAAAGAATCAGGGACAAGAGGGGTATCGATAAGAGGTGATGTAGCTAATTGATCGGCGATGACTTGGCCTTTAATTTCTTTCTTTGGTATGAAATTGAAATCAAATTTGGTGAGAAGCATAACCCAATGTTTGAAACACCCGATAGATGGGTACATGATATGATGTAGCGTAATGGATCAAACTTGGTGATATGTATTTTAGTGTTAAGAAGATAATGTCGTAATTTTTCTGCAACAAAGAAAAGGCTGAGGCATAACTTTTTGATGTAACTATAGTTGCATTCATAAGTAAGTAATGTTTGAATGATGTAGTAGATTTCCATTTTGCGTTGAGCGTCATCATGTTGTGCAAGAAAATATCCTAAGGCACGAAAAGTGTTGAAAATGTATAATAAGAATAGTCAGTCAACCACTAGAGGGACTAGGATAGGTGGATTCAAGAGATAGGTTTTTATGTCATTAAAATCTTGTTGGAAGTGATTATCCCATACAAACTTAGTATCTTTCTTCATTAGTTGTGTGAATGGCTGATTTCAAAGGTGAGTCATGCAATGAGTCGTTAGATAGCTTGGATTTTGCTTTGCAATGATCTTAGTTGATGTAATTTTCTAGGTGGAGGCATGTCGACAATGGACTTAATCTTGTTAGGATCTATTTCAATACCATGTTGTGATATAATATATCTAAGGACATTTCTAGTCAGAACCCCAAAAACACATTTTAAAGGATTTAAGTGTACATTATATTGGCATAAGCATTCAAAAGCATACGTAGATATTGGGCATGGGTGGAACGATGTCGATTTAGCTAAGATATTGTCAACATAATCTTCGATGATCTTGTGGATGTAATCATGGAAAATGTGTGTCATTGCGTGTTGATATGTGGATCCGATGTTTTTAAGGCCAAAGGGCATGATAGTGTAACAAAATGTTCCCCATGGTGTAGTAAAATTAGTCTTCTCTTGGTCAGCTGGGTTAATTTTGATTTGATTGTAACATGTGAAACCATCCATGAAAGATACAATATCATACCCAACAGTCGAATCGACAATAGCGTCGATATGAGGTAATGGGAAACTATCCTTGGGATAAGATGTATTTATCTCGCGAAAGTGGGTACAATAGCAGACTCGACCATCTAGCTTCATCACGGGTACAATACTAGATACCCATTCAAGGTAATCAATAACGTGAATAAAATTGGTCTCGAGTAGTTTTTTGATTTCTTCCTTGACAAGGAGTCTAATTTTTGGGTGCATTTTGCAAATTTTGTGTTGGACAAATTTTTTATTAGGGTTAGGAATGATATTATGCATTGCAACAGATGGATCAATACCTGGCATATCACTAAACTCCCATGTGAAAATGTCGAGTAATCGTGTAATAATTTCTTGATATCTTTTTATTCATTAGGGGTGAGAGAGACAACCAATAAAATGATACGTGGATTTTTAGTTAAACCTAGGTTATATTGAATCATTTCTTTGTTAAGAAGAGCCGACCGATCCTCGTGGATAATTTTAGTGGTGAATATTCGTAATATGGTGAATATTCCATTTTTAAAAATTTGAAAAGGTAATTTTTTTGGTGCGGGTCAATGACCTATTTGCCTAAAAATTACAAGTTTAATTTTTTTTAAGGGTCGGCTTCGCCTACCCTTGAAAATATCCCCTATATAATCCTAGATTATTCGCTAGGTAGAACACTACTAGCTCACTCATACCACATGGGGCATATGTATTATCAAGTACAATAAACGTGCGACAGAAGGCGGAGGCTGCAGATGCATGATAGAGAGTTTGTTGACGCACGACAAGGAGAGTTTGTTGACACGCATCAAGGAGAGTTTGTTGATGCGCGATAGGGAGATTTTTTTAACATGTGTCAGGGAGAGTTTATTGACCCGCGTTAGGGAGAGTTTGTTGACGCGCGTCAAGGAGAGTTTGTTGACGCGCGACATAGAGAGTTTGTTGATGCGTGACATGGAGAGTTTGTTGACGTGCGACAGAGAGAGTTTGTTGATGTGTGATAGGGAGGTTTTTTTGACGTACGACAGGGAGATTTTTTTGACGCACGACAAGGAGAGTTTGTTGATGCATGACAGGAGAGTTTGTTGACACGTGAAAGGGAGAGTTTGTTGATGCGTGACATGGAGAGTTTGTTGATGCACGAAAGGGAGAGTTTGTTGACACACGAAAAGGAGATTTTTTTGACATGTGACAGGGAGAGTTTGTTGACGTGTGACCCGAGAGGGAAGAGGTTGCAGATGCGTGACAGGAGATTTGCAGCCTTCTGTCACACCACTTGAAAATCAAGCAAAAATTTGTATATAACCCCAAAAAATTACCTTCCCGCGAAACCGGTTCTGGGGATATTCGTTAGGTATTTTCCACCTCCAATTTCCAAGAGGTATCTTAAAATGAACCCTTTCGATCCTCATTAAATGGAGTAGTAGAAATGGTATTAGGAGGTTCGAGTGTCATTAATAGGTGGATCAAAATCTCCAAAGTAAGCAAGAGCATTGAGATACATTAGAGAATGCTTCTTATGATGAAAGGAAGGGAATTCCTCATAAACGCCTATGTGTTCTAGGAGAGCATTTTCAAGTGGAAACAATGTCTAAAGCATCCCAAGTGTTAGAGGTAGCATCACCGATGAGTTCTATATGTATAAGTGGGAGTGAAGAAGTATGCAAAACTATATAAGCTTCCGAAAGAGGGAGAGGCGGAGGATGATACCCTAATCCAAATTTTCTAGATTGTGTGGGGAGTCCCAAAGTGCTATGACTCCATGTTCTTGTTGCTCGAAGGTTGTATCGAGAGAATCAGAGTGGCGCAAGTAATCATATCCTAATTCATATTTAGAAAATTCTTACGTAGAAGCATAAGAACAAGGAGTATCATTAGACTGCTCAACAAAGTGGTAATATGCGAAAGGTGATGGATCGTCGACGTCATAAATAATTCCTTGATAATGGAATTAAGCCGTGTAGGTAGTGTAGAGGGGACTGCATGCATGGCATGGATCCAGGGCTGCCCAAGAAGAATATTATAATTAATATTATTGGGCATGTTATGACATGGAATAGTGATCGTACATGGACCAACGGTGATAGGGAGAGCAATGGTGCCTAAAACACGCTTGGGAATATTGTCAAAACCATGGATAGAGATTGATGAAGGGGCTAAATAATCTTCTAAAGTCCTAAATGAAGTAGAAAACTATGTTACGTATATTAAGACCAAACCCATTGTCTACTAAATCACAAATGACCCCGACATTATTGATACAAACCCGAATGTGTAATGGGGTTCATGTTCTAACATTGCTTGAGATGGCAACTCATCTGATGTGAAATTTATTTGATCCTCATTAAGAGATAAAGAGGAAGTAAACTTATGGTATACATATTCAGGTGAGGTATGAGGATGAATATAGGTAGTAGCTAAATATTATTTGAGTTTGTTGATGCAATCTAGATGATTATGTAAATGGGCATGGATAAATATGTTCATGATAAATGGAGAAGAAGAAGTATCAACAAAAAAGAGTTCAATCGAGTTCGAGTTCACCAAAATGATTAAGCTAAAATGTAAATAAGAGCCTAATCTGATGTTATTGTAGTAGTAAATAAACCCAAACAAACTAAGCAATGAAGTGAAAACCATCACCCAAAGAGAGGGTAAGAATGCCTTAGTTGATTCGCAGAGATCCCAAAGGTATACAAACTAGAAATGGAAAATACAAAGCACTGACCATCGCACCAAAACTCGAAAGACACAAATGTGGAGGAGTGAGCTGGACTGGGCACTGGAGAGAGACAGGGTGCATGGGGGCACCCTAGTCTTGATTTTGGGACGCTTGGGTCTGCAGGGGGAGGTCCAGAACCAATTTCACAGATCACCAGATGGTGCGAAACCCTCGTTGTTTGTAATTCTTGTTTCACCGAATTCCACCGAGTGTCTTTGTAAACTTGCAATACCCTCAAATAGACATCAAATCCTAAAAATAAAGATGCAAAATGAGGGGTTAGACTATCCTCGCCATAATGGTGAACTTATGACTGAGTGTTGCACTACATCTAAGACCCAATGTTGTTCTCTGTCTGTGTGTGTGTAGAATCATGCCCTAGGTGTGCTCTTGTGTGAGTTGCACATGAAGAGAATGAGTAATAGCTAGATGTAGAATGTAGTAAATGTGTGCATGGAACAAAATAACTTACCTCCCATGCGTGTATGCGAGAATGACCAACCCTTGTGTCTCTTGTGATGACACTAGATGAATGCAATGGAGCTCTTCGATGCTTGATGGATACAACCTTAGGCAGCGATAGATAATGCTTAGTGTTTGGTCCTTCATTATGATCACATAAATTTATATTTATTTGATTCCCTTGCTTGAATTTCGTAATTAACCCTGCAGGCCGACTACAAAAAAAAAAAGATGCTCAAATGGATAGAAAAGGCCCAAGATGTGTAACCAAAGTACAAAGAGGATAGGGGAACCTGGAGGGGCTAGGGTTCCTAACACTGGAGTCCCGATCAGTGCTTTGGTGTCGAGGATGATGAAAAAAGAAGTATGAAAATTTAGACTTGAGAGGAGCAAAAAAAGACAAATAAAGGTGGCCAAAGACATGGATTAATTAGTACTTTTCTTACTTATGAATCATATAAATAGTAGTATGTAATCAGGACTAGATAATTACCCAAAGTGCGTGATTTTGTGTCTACAGAGATAACTTACTACACTAAGTTTTTTCCCGAAATGGTTTCCAGAGATATATCTTTTTTACTCGTGTTATTTTGTGTATGTCGCTTCTCCATTTTTGTTTATTTTAAAGATTCTGTGAAGTATTTATTCTTTCGTATTTTCTCATTAGATAAGTTTTATTTAGCCCGATACCACCAAATTTTTAGGAAAGGGTGGAAAAGTGTTCAATTATTATGGAGGATATTCCATTAGTCAAGATACTAGTGAGAGAAACTATTTTCCAAGAGCTCTATTGATTTCCAACCACCATCTACCATCTCAACATTGCAAATCTAAGCAAAGTCTTGAGTAGTCAAAGAAAACAATGAGAAAAAACTAAAAAAGTTCAAACTTAGAGGTTAATATTTTTCACACTTATCTACTAAAAAGTTCAAACTTAGAGGTCAATCTTCTCGTTTATAACTGATATATCACCTTTGAACTTTTTACATTTCATTTTTCAACTTCAAACTTCATGAATTTTTGGCTTCTTCAACGAGCTTGTCTTAATTTTGAAAAGAATGGTGCTTGAACTTCCTTTACCACCATTTGATATATCCGACTCTTGAGTTCTACCAACTTACCATCAATTGGTAAGATATCCTTCTTCAACAACTCTAAATTCGAGAAAGGAGTCTTAACATCCTTATCCTTTATGCAATATAAACAATTTACAAATTAGCTTATTCAATGTTTTAAAATGAAGCTTGCATGCATGCACTTATTCAAGCTTACTCGAATCTGCTTCAAACATTCAATGGAAATTCCAACACTTAATTTGCCTTCTCTTGAGATTCTAACCAATAGCAATTGCACTCCACCATGATCACAATTCAAAGAAGCATAAGATAAAGATGGTCATGTTATAGTCACAAGTGCAAAACACTGTCATGGGAGCAATAAAGTATTGAAACAATGATTGTTGAGCTCAATCATGATTGGAAAAACATTTTAAGAACTCCATACAAGATCCTAGATGAATGCCCTTCGAAGGATCTTCCGTTATCTCTTGAATACCACCGGAAAACCAAAAATACAAATCTAACTATACCGAGCACATGTTTATCGTGACTCGTGATAAAAAGTCTCATTCAATACTCCATCATTTGATCTAATCCCCTTTGCAGTAGTTTGATGATGCTCATATAGAGCTACAGTTCAAATTTTATTAATTTTCATTGGGTGGATCAATCACAAAGTCTAAAATAATTCCATGGAAACCCTCGGACAAGGTTTTGCACATCCTTTACCCGAGAGAGCTAATAAGTCAAATTATTCAAAAACATTTCATGAAGTTTGAGTATTAAGAATTCTCGAGGGTTCTCACAATATATTACCTTCTTTTCAAAAAACACAATGAGTCATTTACTTAATGGAATTTTCTTGAAAAAGGATCACCAGTATGCATGTAACAATTTAAGACCGAATGTATAGGTGATAGACTCGAGCAAGATTATTTGATGAGTGAGATGATTAATGCTTCAAAAAAGTGAAAATAGTTAATGAGAATAGTGTGTATCTTGGAACTCTACATTTGTGAGTTGTACTTGTCTCACAAGGAATGATTTAGATCTTGGTTTGACATGGCCTTCACTAAGGACAGTGAGAACCTTCATTTTGCATTCCTGAGTCTAAGAAGACTAAACCTTCAATCTTATCATCTCCAAACAAGTGAACTCACACCCATGAACTTTTACATTATTTTATATTTGATCCTATATCCATGTTTTAACACTGAGTTAACATTGCATTTGAAGTTGAGATTCTTGGGGCAGTTCTAGGTGCATTGAGACAAGGCTCTTCAGAAAATCTTAGCAATAAAATAATATGCCACTAACCACACCAAAAGGGCTTGTAGATGCTCAAACTCATTGAAAAATTCCTGTAGATGAATTCTAACACCTATTTGAGAAATAACTCCAATGACAACAGTTAGAACCTTTACATACCTGGAGCATTCACACCAAGAACAATGACACATGCAACAACATGTACCTTCAAGAAGTAAAGCCTTCAAATGAATTATGAGCATGAGAAACATCATGAATGGAATAAAAATATATGCTAGAGATGATGAAACAAGAATTCAAATCCAAATTAACCTTTTTTCTCTTTTAAATTTGGTGCACAACCCAGAGAGAGAAAAACTGCTCCACCAAAACACTCATAACTTTTCAAATACACCTCCTTTTGAGAAAATTATTTTTGCACATGATTTTTATGCCAATTTAATTCAAAAATGCCTTCTATGGTTTATTTTAAGGAGTGTATAATTTTTCTTGAAGGCTAAGAAGCCAAGTAACTCAAAATGAGCTTTTTAATAGGTCCGTTTTGCAAAACTCACATAAATTGCTCAAATGATCACCATGACCTGAAATTTTACATGAAGCACTAGAACATCTTCCTCCATAATTTTCCATGTTTCTTTTGAAAATAATAGGTCTAAAATTTCCCAACCCATCTCATTTGAATACAATAATACTACTGTTCTCAACACCATCTTTGAGCAACATAGAAACTTGACTCCTAGGGCTGAGCTGAGCCTAACTATTTCTCACACATGCTTTGTAGATACACTCTCAAATCCTCTCCCATGATTTTTTTACCCGTACCATTCTGATTACACTTCATTAGGCACATGAAACCACCCTAAAATGGCACTACCAATCACCTTCCAAGACCATGTCTTCTTGAAACCACATGAATTCACCTTGAACCTCTGAGAAACACATGATAATCCTGCTCTTACATTCTCCCTTTTCCATCAATTCCTTTGACATCAATGACAACAACCAACAACACAATAGGGTGCAACAATCTCCCCTTTTTCATTGATGGCAACATACTGAAACTTGATGACAAAATGATATATGATATATGAAACAAGTTTCCAACACTCTCTCCCCCCTTATACATCTATGAAAAATATGCACAAGCACACCAAATTGATTAGATTGAAAAAATTCAACAAAAGAGAATGCTCATACCTTGCATGCACTTCCCCTGGAAAGGTGTTGTTTGCTTTCCTGAAGAAGTCCATGAATTGCTGCTATGTTTCTTCCATGTGCCACTTGCAACTCTCTATATGATAAATTTTTAAATCATCCTTCAATTCCTTGTCTTTACATGATCATAGCTTTGTTACTTGAATTGGAAAACCAACTCCCCTATCTAGACTCAAATTGAGCCCTCTTGGAGTAACTTTGGCACCTTAGCTGCTCCCCCTATCTTTCTGAGACCTTTAGTGACTTTTAGGGGCTAGAAATACCCCCAATTTATCCCTCAGCTGCTCAAAACCAGCTCTAGGAAATGGTTTAGTCATTATATCAACCACCTCCTCTTTTGTGAAACATGCTCAAGCCTAATTTTCTTTTCATTTACCTGTTCTCTCATAAAGTGATACTTTATTGGTATGTGTTTTGTCTTTGAATCGACACTGGATTCTTTGAAACACTGATAGCACCGGTACTATCACAATACAAAGGAATTGGCTCTTCACATTCCACTTTGTAGTCTTCAAGATTTTGCTTTCATCCACATGACTTGGGTACAACAAATGGCAATTGTTACATATTCTTCTTCACAAGTGGAAAGAGCTACAAGAGACTGTTTCTTACTTATCCAAGAGACAAGACACTTACCAACAAAAAAGGTGCCACCTATTGTGTTGTTCCTATCATCTACAATGCTTGCCCAATCTGCATCCGTAAAGGCCTTAATCTAAAATTCATCACTTCTTGGATACCAAAGACCATGTTCTAATGTCCCCATGAGATACCTAAATATCCTCTTCACTACCAATAGATGAATTTCCTTGGGTCTTCCTAAAATCTTCCTACCAAGCCAACTGCCTGCATAATATCAGGTCTGGATGTAGTGGAATACAAAATACTACCTATCATGGACCTGTATAAGGTCTAATTTACTTTGGGTGATTCATCTTCCATGCTGAGTTTACATCCCACACTCATAGGAGTACTAACTGGCTTGCAATCATGCATCTAAAATATCTTTAGCATCTCCTTGATATACTTTGTTTGTGAGATGAATATACCTTCCTTATTCTGAAGAATTTGAAGTCCTAAGAAAAATGAAATCTCTCCTAACATAGACATTTCAAATTCCTTTTTCATAACCTCAGAAAAACCATGTGACATACCTTCATCATTGCTTCAAAAATGATGTCATCAACATATACAACCACAATCAACATGTGCTCTTTTTCTTCTTTAATGTATAAATTACTATCTACCACTCCTTTCCTGAATCCTTGCTCAGTTAAGTACTTATCTAGTCTCTGCTATACCATGCTCTAGGTGCTTGTTTCAGCCCATATAATGCTTTCTTCAACATGCACACATAATCTAAATCATCAGTGAGAGTAAAGCCATTTGGTTGTTCTATGTATACCTCTTCATTCAGTTCCCATTGAGAAAAGTTGACTTAACATCCATCTGGTATACTTTGAATCCTTTATGAGCTGCATATGCTAAGAAGAGTCTAATGGATTCCATTCTGGCAATAGGAGCAAAAGTTTCATCAAAGTATACTCCCTCTACTTGTGCATAGCCTTTACAAACCAACCTTGATTTATTTCTTGTTACCTCTCCTTTTTCATTTAGTTTGTTCTTGAATACCCATTTAGTTCCAATAAAATTTTTATCTTTTGGCCTAGGTACCAGCTCCCATGTTTCATTTTTCTCTATTTGATCCAGCTCCTCATTCATTACTTTTATCCAATGCTTGGTCTTTACTTGCCTCCATTACATTTTTTAGTTCAATTTTTGATAAAAGAGCCATATCTTCTTGATTTTGAATGTTTCTTAGCCTTCTTCTTTTTTGAACTCTTTCTTCCTTATTTCCTATGATTTTTCTTGAAGGAT
The DNA here is from genome assembly GCA_018340775.1 of Taxus wallichiana var. yunnanensis. Classification (NCBI taxonomy): domain Eukaryota; kingdom Viridiplantae; phylum Streptophyta; class Pinopsida; order Cupressales; family Taxaceae; genus Taxus; species Taxus wallichiana. The sequence continues at coordinate 657,520,755 of CM031243.1, read as the reverse complement.
GGTCTCTTTTAACTTTCCTAGGAAGGTGCTTTTGTGTCTAGTATTTCTTCTTCTTCACTCTCTTCTTCATGCTCAACTTCTGAAATTTCTTCTTCATTCTAATTTTCAGCAGCTTGTGGAGTTTCATTAGGCTGAATTTTCATCTTCTTTGGGTATGATTCATCCACTACCACATTTGTGCTTTCAACTATTTTGTTTTGGATCTTATTATAACACCTATAAGCTGAACTAATAGTTGAATATCCAAAAAGATACCTTCATCACACCTGGAATCAAATTTACCTAGATTCTCTTCATCTCTCTTGATGTAACATTTGCTCCCAAACACTCTGAGATGATTTACATTTGTAGGTTTTCCCTCCATAGCTCATATGGTGTCTTTTTGTTGTTTACTATGATTTGTCCTCTATTTAATATGTACACTAGTGCCCATTGCTTCTCTCCAATAGCCATCAGGTAATTTAGCCTCATTTAACATGGTCCTTGCCATTTCTTGCACTATTCTATTCTTTCTTTCAACCACTCCATTTTGTTGAGGTGTTCTTGCAGCTGAAAACTTGTCTTTTTATACCATGAGTCTCACAAAATTCATCAAAATTAGCTGACCAAAACTCTCCTCCTCTATGAGATCTTAAGCTCTTTATCTTACCATTCTTTTCATTCTCAATAAGAGCTTTGAAGGATTTGAATCTCTCCAATGCCTCTGATTTCTCTTTCAAGAAAGCAACCCATGTCATCCTGTTGAAATCATCAATCAACAACATGAAGTAGCTATCTCCCTGTATGTTTTCAACTCTAGTTGGTCCCACAAGGTCTGTATGAATCAATTCCAAAGGTTGAGTGGTGGAGTACTCTTTGATTTTAAAAATTCTCTTCATGTTTGTTTCCCATGAAGGCAAGATTTACACAATTTATTATCAAGTTTGTTGATCTTGGGCATATTTCTAACACATCCCATAGAACTGATTTTGACAAGATTATCAAAGTTTAAATGACCCATTCTTCTATGCCAAAGCCAACTCTCATCCACTTTGCTTGAAAAACATTTTTCTTTATTCACTTCTTTAAGCACATACATATTGTTTTTAGTCCTTTTGCTTTTCCTACCACCTTACCTGTTTCTCCTTTCCTTATGTCACATCCTTTATCATGAAAGAGAACAATGTAGCCTTGTTTGCACATTTGACTGACACTAAGAAGATTATGCTTTAGGCCTTCAACATACAATACATTTTCAGTTATTATTTTCCCATTGTCAAGACTTAATTTACCTTTGCCAACAATATTTGTTGATGTGTTATCACCAAATCTTACTGTGCCAGCTGCATTTTCTTCTAAGGAAATGAATTTTCTTGTTCCTGTCATGTGGCTAGACATCCACTATCAATATACCATTCTACATCATCACTTTGTGAATGAAATATTGTTTGTGCTATTAAACCTTGCTCCTTAGTACTTGTAGGACCTGATTTGACCCTATAAACACTCTTGTTCTATGTGGAGGTCTTTGATAGAAAAACTTGGCAACATGCCCATACTTTTGACAATTATAGCAAATCAATTCATCCTTGTTTCTTGCATGATAAGAACTCATATGTCTACCATAACTTTTGGAATACATTCTACACTTAGCAGCTTTGTGACCAAATTCATTACATGTATAACAATATCCATAAAAGGAGTAAGCATACCTCATGGCATAGTGTCTTCTTGGATAGTTCTTCTTCTTGAAATTAGTCTTCTTGGCTTTAGGAGGCTCTTCATTTGTCTTGGCCATATTTTTGCTTGCACTGATTTTGTCATCTACCTTCTTCTCTTCATATCCTAAACCAACTTTGTCACTTGCATCCTTTTTGCTCAAAGATCACTCAAATCAACAGTGCTTTTCTCAAACTTATGATACATTTTCAATTTTCTATAAGTCTAATCTAATTGTATTTGCATCTTCTCCATCTCAGTTTTGAGCTTTAAATTCTCTTATTCTTTAGCCTTAAAATCATCTTTAATTAGTTTCACTTGTGTTTCATACTCCTCGATCATTTCTTCATGTTATTTGCTTCCTTTTTATGATTTTCTTCAAGAGACTTGATTTTTCTTCATATTATTTAACCATGATTTTTAGCTTTTGGTTTCTTTTCTTTTGATGCTTTATTTCATCCAGAACACTTATTAATTCAGCTTCAAGGTTTACTTTTGCTTCTTCTTCATCTGAACTCTCATACTTGAGTTTGAAATTTTCCTTTGGAGTTGCTTGCATCATTTATCTCAATGGCCATAAATAAGGTTTCAGCTTGCATACCTTCATCATCACTCTCTGAGCTGTTGGAATCACTAGATTGTGAAGAGCTTGAACCCTCTTGTGTGTAGAAGTTTTTCTTGTTTTTGAAATACTTATTTTTCCCTCCATGCTTCTTGAATGTTTTCTTCTATTTATTAGAGGAATCTTCATCTTCTTTATGTTTATTTGGACATTTAGAAGCAAAGTGACCAACCTGTCCACAACTAAAACATTTGAAAGGTAGTTTACCTTTGTATTTTCCTAATCCCCTTTTTAGCTTTCTTACAAACATAGCTTCTATTTTATCATCATCTATGTCCATGTCTGAATCAACTACTTTGTTCTTTTCTTTTGACTCTTTATCAGTTGCTTTAAAGGCTACCTCCTTCTTTACTGGCTTTGAATCACTTATTCTCATCTCATATGCTGTCAGTATGCCATGAAGGTCATCCATTGTTAGTGTTGTTAGGTCTTTAGCTTCTTCTACTGTTGATACCTTAACATCAAACTTTGAAATCAGGGACCTAAGCACTTTCTGCACTATCACACTCTCTTCCATTTTCTCTCCCAAACTTCTAATCTGATTTATGAGTTCATCAATTCTCTGTAAGTATGAGGAGATACTCTCACTTTCTTTCATCTTCATGATTTCAAATTGTGCTCTGTATGTTTGTAGTTTAGCTATTTTCACCTTGCTATCTCCTTCATAGATTGTCTTCAATTTATCCCACATCTCTTTGGTTGTAGCACACTATATAAATTTTACAAACTCAACCTCAACTAATCCACAAATAATTGCATTCATAGCCTTGGAATTGTTTTTAGCTGCTTTCTTTCCTACTTGGTCAGTAGGGGGTGTTGTTGGAATGATATAACCACTATCAATTACATCCCAGACATCAAACCCAAGAGACATTAGATAAGTCTTCATCTTGACACTCCATAAGGCATAATTTGACCCATTGAATAGAGGTGCTTTGGAAGTAGAGAAGCCACTTGCTTGGTTACTTTCCATAGTTGAATTTATTGGATCTCCCTTGAGTTGTTAAACTCACTTTACCAGGGCCTGATCTGATACCAATTGTTAGAAACTGGAACACTGAGAGGGGGTGTATCAGTGTTTAATTCAAATTTTACTAATCACAAACTCAATCACTTAATTTGAAAGAAAATTTAAAAGAGAGAAATCACACACAAGAGACAAGAAATTTAAGTGGGAAACCTAAATAGGGAGAAAACCCACTGAACCAGTGCACTATGTGGCAAAAGGTTACAATGATTTGTTGAGATACAAATCAAATCTTGAGGATACAACCTCAGTATCACACAAGCTACAACTTGGTGAAGGAAGCACCAACTTCCTGATTGATTCAACTAGCTACAACTAGATTTCTGCAATCTCCTACCTGCAAGGAAGTAACAACTCCATGATACACACAAATCAAAATTGATCACATTTCAGTTTGATGCTCTATACATCATATCATGATTCTAGATTTGAACTCAAAATCAACTGCCTTGTTTTCCTTGTCTTGATCAAACCAATCTTCTTGTTTCTCCACTTTCTCTTAAACTTTATTCTCACACCTTGAATTGTCTCGAAATCATACATTGAGTCAAACACTAGTATCTTTGTTTTTATTTCTCACAAAGGTTCTCAAGATCATACTTTGCTGCAAAAACATACTTCACTGCTCCATTCACATCTCGGTCTCATACATTCATTGAATTCGTTCTTTTCACCGATAAATCTATCTCGTATATCCAAGTGCAATCACATATACATTCTAACATACACTTTCAAAAGCATTTCAATCATGATTTGACTGTCTCACATTCATACATTGAGTCGATATATTTTCTTTGCTTGAAAACATACTTGTTTCTCACACACATTCATGTTTTGTTAGACACCTTCTTTACTAACTTCAGCTCTACCTCTTCATCTTCTTTTTCAAACCTATCTACTAAAAAGTTCGAACTTAGAGGTCAATATTCTTGTTTGTAATCGATATATCACCTTTGAACTTTTTAGATTTCATTTTTCAACTTCAAACTTCATGACTTGTTGGCTTCTTCAACGAGCTTGTCTTAATTTCGAAAGAATGGTGCTTGAACTTCCTTTACCGCCATTTGATATCTCGACTCTTGAGTTCTAGTAACTTACCATCAATTGGTAAGAGATCCTTCTTCAACCAATCTCAATTCGAGCAAGGAGTATTAACATCCTTATCCTTTATGCAATATGAAAAATTTACAAATTAGCTTGTTCAATGTTTTAAAAGGAAGCTTGCATGCATGCACTTGTTGAAGATTACTGATCCGTTAAAAATTCAAAGGTACTTCAAACATGTAATTTTCCTTCTCTTGAGATTCTAACCAATAGCAATTGCACTCCACCATGATCACAGCTTCAAATAAGAATAATATAAAGATGATCATTATAGTCACAAGTGCAAAACATCTTGTCATGAGAACAATCAAGTATTGAAACGATGCTTTCTTGTTATGTTTGTGGAGCCTGTTTTCATGTTAGACTTTGGTACACCTTCCATGTGTTACACTCGGATATTTTTATGGTGGTCTTTCTCGCTGGTGAGCGGGTCAAGGGGGTTCAGGGCGAAGCCCCCGAAGCAAATTTTCATGGGTGGTTTATTAACCCATGGGTAATGGGTAACCGTTATGGGATGTTTTTGGGCCCATGGTTTGTCGGTACCCATTGGTTTGTAAAACACCCTCTTCGGCTACCTATTGATGTACTTATAAATAGATGTACATACAATAGGATTTGTAGAAGTGTGTTTTGTGAAGGTGAATAGTGTGTGCGAATTCAAGTGTGAATTCGGGAGGGTTTGTTGAGCGCAGCTCCAAACAAGATTTGATTATTGTAATTGTGAAGACTATTGGCTTGTAATAAAATCTGAGCAAGTGTTCTTGGTGGATGTAGCCCACATTGGGTGAACCACATTAAATATTGTCTTCGTGTTGTGCATTTTTCATTTTTGTAATTCTATTCATACTTCTTATTATTGTGATTCTGAGGAATTATTCCGCATTAGATATTATTAATTCCTAACAATTGGTATCAGAGCTTGGTTTGGTTTGCTAAAGTGTTGAATCACAGGGAAAGTTTTTAGCTTGAGTGGGAGCTATGGTAGATGATGGAAGATCTAGGGTTGATAAATTCAACGAGCAGAATTTTAGTCTTTGGAAGATGCAGATGGAAGATTACCTTTATCAGAAGGATCTTTATACTCCGTTGTTTGAGAAGGTGAACAAACCCTCGAGTATGAGAGATGCGGAATGGGATTTTTTGGATCATAAGACACTTGGAAAGATCTGGCCGTGTCTTGCATCTTCGGTATTATTTAATGTTTCAAAGGAAAAGACTACAAAAGAACTAATGGATGCATTAGGGAAGTTGTATGAAAAACCCTCTACCTCTAATAAGATATTTTTAATGAAAAATTTGTTTAATATGAAGATGTCTGAGAATGGTTTAGTAGCAGATAATCTAAATGATTTTAATACGGTTGTAAATATGCTAGCTTTGGTTACAATAGAATTTGATGAAGAAATTAGGGCTTTATTAGTTCTTGTGCTCTTTACCTGAGAGTTAGAATAGCCTGGTAATGGCGGTAAGTAACTCGGTTCCTGCTAACTCAAAGTTGAAGTTTGAGGATGTTGTAGGGGTGATTCTAAGCAAGGAAATGCGAAGAAAAAGCTCTGCTGAATCTTCTACTTCAGGGAATGCTTTGACAGTGAAAACTAGAGGGAGACAGAAGAATAGAGGAAACCATGGAAAATCAAAGGATCGGGCAAGGTCAAAATCCAAAAGCAAGATAGTATGTTGGCATTGTGGAAAGTCTGGTATGCAAAGAAGGAATTTTGGGAGCTTTGGGACAAGAAGAAACAACAAGAAGAAAACAAGGAGGTAAATGTGGCATCGGGTAATGTATGCCAGGATGCTTTGATTCTTTCTTTGCATAATATTACTGAATCTTGGGTTTTAGATTCAGGGGCTTCTTTTCATGCTACTCCACATAGGCATTATTTTTTTGATTATGTTCAAGGGGATTTTGGGCATGCTTTTCTTGGTGATGATGAGCTTTGTAGTAGAGTTGGAAAAGGTTCTGTTCAGGTTAAGATGCATAATGGGAATACATGGCTATTGAAGGATGTCAGACATGTGCCTACATTAAGGAGAAATTTGATATCGGCGGGGCAATTAGGAAGTGATGGTTGTCTTATGATATTTACAACCGATTCTTGGAAGGTTACCAAGGGTGCTTTTATGGTGGCAAGAGATAAGAAGGTTGGAACCTTGTATTTATCCACCGATAGTACTAATGATTGTGATCTTGTGGCTTCGAGATGCGAGATACAACATTATGGCACTATAGGCTTGGTCATATGAGCCATAAGGGCATGGACATCATAAAGAAGAATTTTCTGGATATACAGAAACATGTTTGGATTTATGTGAGAATTGCATATATGGGAAATAGAAGCGAGTAAGGTTTCTCAAGGTTAGACCTACGAAGAAAGAGAGTAAGTTAGAGCTGGTACATTTTGATGTGTGGGGGCTAGCTCAGGTATCATCTCTTGGGGGTTCAAGTTATTATGTTACTTTTATTGATGATGCAACAAGGAAATTTTGGGTTTATTGTATTAGAAACAAATCTGATGTATTTGATACTTTTGTTAAATGGAAAACCTTGGTAGAGAATGAAACATGTCTTAAGTTAAAATATTTCAGGTCAGATAATGGAGGGGAGTATTGTAGCAATGAATTTGATGATTATTGTTCTAAGAATGGAATCCGCAGGCAAAAGACGGTTCCAGGAACCCTGGTAGCAAAATGGGGTGTCAGAAAGGATGAACATAAAAATAATGGAACGTGCTAGGAGCATGAGGATACATGCAGGACTGCCTCTTTATTTTTGGGTAGAAGTGGTGAGCACAACTGTGTACTTGATAAACAAAGGACCCTCAAGTGCCTTGGATGGAGGCATACCTGAGGAGGCTTGGTACGGTAAGAAAGTTGATTACTCATTTCTTAGAGTCTTTGGATGTGAGGTGTTTGTTCATATTGACAAGGATGATAGGACCAAGCTAGAGGCTAAATCAAAAAAATGCACTTTTATTGGTTATGGTGGTGATGACTTTGGATTTAAATGTTGGAGTATTAAGGACAAGAAAATCATTCGGTCTAGGGATGTGGTCTTTAATGAGAAAGTCATGTATAAGCAATAGTTGCAGGAAAATATGGAAGAATCCAAGAAAGAATATGCAGTGGTAGAGGATCTTCCAGATGGGATAGTGACCCATGAATCAGTTCAAGAACCTACTCAACAGGAACCCCAAATTCCTACAAAGGAGGAGGTCTTCCAGGATAAGAAAAGAACTTGAACATTTTTCTCCTTCTCTTTATTATTTATTACTCACTGATAGTGGAGAGCCAAAGAGATTTGATGAAGCAATGCAGGTAGATGCCAGTAAGAAGTGGGAGCAAGCCATGGATGAGGAGCATAAGTCTCTCATGGAGAACTAGACTTGGGATTTGGTGAAGCTACCAGAAGGAAAAAGAGCATTGCAGAACAAGTGGGTGTACAGAGTTAAAGACGAAGGAGGAAAGAAAATATATAAGGCCTGGTTGGTGGTCAAGGGGTTTGCACAGAAACAAGGTATATATTTTGATGAGATTTTTTCTCCTGTAGTAAAAATGACTTCTATCAGAACTGTTCTTGGAATAGTGGCAACAGAAGACTTGCACTTAGAATAGTTAGATGTAAAGACTGCATTTCTCCATGGTGATTTGGAGGAGGAGCTATATATGCAACAACTAGAAGGATATGAATTCAAAGGTAAAGAGGAGATGGTGTGCAAACTGAAGAAGAGCTTGTATGGCCTGAAACAAGCTCCACGTTAATGGTATAAGAAGTTTGATAGTTTCATGATGGAGCAAGGTTATATTAGATGTCATTCTGACCATTGTGTATACAAAGAAATTTGAGGATGGAAGTTATATTATCTTGTGTTTGTATGTTGATGACATGTTGGTTGCAGGTAAAAACATGCAGGAAATAAAAGTACTCAAGAAATAGCTAAGTGAATCCTTTGATATGAAGGATTTGGGGGTAGCCAGACAAATCCTTGGTATGAGGATAACTCGGGATAGGAAGGAACGGAAGCTGACTTTATCTTAGGAAGAGTACATTAAGAAGGTATTGGATAGGTTTAACATGCAAGATGCTAAACCGGTTGGGACTCCTTTGGCAGGCCATTTTAAGTTATCAAAGGAGCAGTGTCCCAAGACAGAGCAGGAAAGAAACCAGATGTCCAAGGTACCTTACTCATCAGTGGTTGGTAGTTTGATGTATGCTATGGTGTGCACTAGGCTTGATATTGCCCATGCAGTGGGAGCTGTGAGTAGATTTATGAGTGATCCAGGTAAAGAGCATTAACAAGCAGTAAAGTGGATCCTTCGGTATTTGAGAGGGACCATGGGGACAGTTTTGTGCTACAGTGGATCAGACACCACTTCATGTGGTTATGTAGATTCAGACATGGCTGGAGATGTTGACAGATGGGAGGAGCACAATAGGTTATATTTACACTATAGGTGGGATAACAGTGAGCTGGATTTCACAACTACATAAGCTAGTGGCTTTGTCAACCATGGAGGCTGAATATGTTGCTGCCACAGAGGCAAACAAAGATATGATCTGGTTACAATAATTGCTTGAGGAGTTGGGGCATAAGCAGGAGGAATTTAAGCTACATAGTGATAGTCAAAGTGCTATACACCTAGCTAAGAACTCTGCTTTCAACTCCAGGATGAAGCATATATAGTTGAGATATCACTTCATCAGGACAACTTTGGAGGAAGATAAGTTGAAGTTGGAGAAGATTCATACTAGTCAGAATCCTACAGACATGATGACCAAGGTGGTCACAAGGGATAAACTAAAGCTATGTTCAACTTTGGTTGGCCTTTGCGGATGACAGTGAAGGGTTGAGAAGCTTACTCAGTGGAAATCAGTCTCCAAGTGGGAGATTGTTATGTTTGTGGAGCTTGTTTTCATGTTAGATTTTGGTACACCTTCCATGTGTTACACTCAGATATTTTTACGGTGGTCCCGCTCGCCGGTGAGCGGGTCAAGGGGGTTCGGGGTGAAGCCCCTGAAGCAAATTTTCATGGGTGGTTTATTAACCCATGGGTAATGGGTAACCGTTATGGGATGTTTTTGGGCCCATGGTTTTTCGGTACCCATTGTTTTGTAAAACCACCTCTTTGGCTACCTATTGATGTACTTATAAATAGATGGACATACAATAGGATTTACAAAAGTGTGTTTTGTGAAGGTGAATAGTGTGTGCGAATTCAAGTGTGAATTCGGGAGGGTTTGTTGAGCGCAGCTCCAAACAAGATCTGATTATTGTAATTGTGAAGACTATTGGCTTGTAATAAAATCTGAGCAAGTGTTCTTGGTGGATGTAGCCCACATTGGGTGAACCACGTTAAATATTGTCTTCGTGTTGTTCATTTTTTATTTCTGTAATTCTATTCATACTTCTTATTATTGTGATTCTGAGGAATTATAACGCATTAGATATTATTAATTCCTAACATTTCGAGCTCAATCATGATTGGAAAAACATTTTTAGAACTCCATACAAGATCCTAGATGACTACCCTTCGAAGGATCTTGCAAAGAATCGCTTGAATACCACTGGAAAACCAAAAAAATACAGTCTAACTATATCAAGCACGTGTTTATCATGACTCAGTGATAAAAATTCTCATTCAACACTCCATCATTTGATCTAAAGCCTTTTGCAATAGTTTGATGATGCTCATACAGAGCTACAATTCAAGTTTCATTAATTTTCATTGGGTGAATCTATCACAAAGTCAAAAATACTTCCATGGAAACCCTAGGACATGGGTTTTGCACAATCCTTTACCCGAGAGAGCTAATAATCAAATTCTTCAAAAAAATCATGAAGTTTGAGTATTAAGACTTAGGGTTCTCACAATATATTAACTTCTTTTCAAAAAACACAATGAGTCATTTACTTAATGGTTTTTTCTTGAAAAAGGATCACTATATGCATGTAACAATTTAAGACTCGATTGTACAAATGATAGATTGAGCAAGATTCTTTGATGAGTAACATGATCATTGTGTCAAAAAAGTAAACACATTAATGAGACTGGTGTGTATCTTGGAACTCTATATTTTTGAGTGGTACTTGTCTCACAAGGACTGGTTTAGATCCCGGTTTGACATGGCCTTCACTAAGGACAATGAGAACCTTCATTTTGCACTCCGAGTCTAAGAAGACTAAACCTTCAAGCTTATCATCTCCAAAAAAGTGAACTCACACCCATGAAATTTTACATTATTCTATATTTTCTCCTATATCCATGCTTTAACACTGAGCCAACATTGCATTTGAAGTTGAGATTCTTGGGGCAGTTTTAGGTGCATTGAGACAAGGCTCTTTAGGACATCTGAGCAATCGAGATATCATGCCAATAACCACACCAAAAGGGCTTGTAGATGCTCAAAATCATTGACAAATGCATGTATATGAATTCTAACATTATTTGAGAAATAAATCCAATGAAAACGGTTAGAACCTTTACATACCTGGAGCATTCACACCAAGAACATTGACACATGCAAAAACATGTACCTTCAAGAAGTAAAACCTTCAAATGCATTATGAGCATGAGAAACATCATGAATGGAATACAAATATATGCTAGAGATGATGAAACAATAATTCAAATCCAAATTAACCTTTTTGCTCTTATCAATTTGGTGCACATCCTAAGTGAGAGAAAAACTGCTCCACCAAAGCACTCATAACATTTCAACCACACCTCTTTTTGAGAAAATTATTTCTACACGTTATTTTTATGAAAATTTAATTCAAAAATTCCTTCTATTATTTATTCTAAGGATACTTTGTATAATTTTTCTTGAAGGCTAAGAAGCCAGTCACTCAAAATGAGCTTTTCAATAGGCCTGTTTTGCAAAAACTCGCATAAATTGCTCAAATGACCTCACAATGACCTAAAATTTTTCATGAAGCACCAAGAAACCTTCCTAAATCATCTCCCATGATTTTTTTGAAAATAATAGGTCTAAAATTGTCCATCCCATCTCATTTGCATACAAGAACACTGTCTGTTCTCAACACCAACTTTGAGAAACATAGAAACTTGACTCACAGGGCTAAGATGCGCCTAACCATTGCTCACACATGTTGTATATACACTCTCAAAGCCTCCCCCATGAATTTTCTAACATGTACTATTCTTTTACACTTCATTAGGCACTTGAAACCACCCTAAAATGACACTACAACTCACCTTCCAAGACTTTGTCTCCTTTAAACCACATGAATTCACCTTGAGCCTCCGAGAGACACCTAAGAAACACTTGAGAATCCCGCTCTTGTACTTCCCTTTTCCATCAATGCCTTTGACATCAATGACAACAAGCAACAACACAACAGTGCGATAATATCTACAAGGTAATCTAACCCATCGATCATTTTGACACGTGTCAAAGGAAGGTACCTTTAATCCAACATAAAAACACCATCAAGTACAAACAAAAACTATGCACCTTGTTTTTTTAAAGATTTTATATTGATGAATAATTTAATTGTTTTTTAAAAGACAATTATAAAATAATGTAATTCACTTGTCCCATTATCTATCCTATTAATCTTTTTAAAAAGAGAAGAAAATTATTTGTAAATAAATAAATCATATAAATGTGAAATTCAAAGTTCAAAATTATGTCTGAAAATTAACTAAGAGGTTGGTTAGTTATAAACGTCTCCTCAAAAAAATGATATCGAATAATGTGGCTAACAATCATTTTAAGAAATTAACAAAGTTAAAAATGAAATCGAGTATAACTTGTAAGAAAAACAATATTTCAAATCCAAATAATAAGAATGGAAATAAATACATAACTAAAATGTAAACTATTTTTGCATGGACATAGTTTTCCTAACATACCCTCAACTAAAGGAAATATCGAATAAGACTACAAACTAAATGACACAAATTATCCAACCAAAAACAGGGAAAGGAATTAAAATAACAACATCCATTTAAAATTTAACTCAATTTATGTATTATGTAATAGTTATTAAAACAATAAATTTGACGTGCATATTAATTTTTGAACTCCAAATGAAATCCATATAATTGTTTAGAACATTAAATAGTTTTATTGTGACATGTAACATTGAACCTCAAAATCCAGTGGACCAGCTTGAAGTAGATGAGGAGAATGGGGCGCCAGGAGGGCATGCAATAACAAAAAAGACTCTCCTTATGAGATTAAACCTACCGTTAATATAAATTCAGAAGAAGGCCTCCATACATTCCCATCCATATCCTTCTCTGGGCCTGCAAAACCACTAAGCAAGATCTCAATTTCAAAAGACTATTAAATTCTACATATCAAGATTCATTGGTGGAGAATGCTGGTTCAAATACTCAAGCAGGGTTTGGACCTTGGTTCTCCAACAAACATGTATACACTAATCTTTGCACAGTTAGATATTTTTGAAAATACACCTAGATGTTTAGAATCAACATCGATTCGTAATTCTTTTTTCTTAATGATGAATCACAAATTATCCCAAACATTAATCTTAAAACTGACACACAATTATTTATTAAAAATTTGATGCATTCACAGTCCATAAAAAAATATTGTTTGGAGAATTCTTACCATCCCACAACTGGTTAGCAAATGTGATGGTGTGATCGACTGTATAGCTTATTCCACTGGGCTCTGTTACAGGGACATCTGAAACATGCACTCTGACATTCAAACAAGCACCATAATACAAGATTAGTATGTTGATAAAACTGAAAAATAAAACTACACGTTCATCTTTTAATTGAAAGATGAACATCCCCATTGAAGTGCATGAAAAATCGACCCTAACAAAGAAAAAAGAAAGAATTTTAGAGAACATTACAAGCTTTTAGTGTCATTTCCGACTGCGGAAATTGAACAAATAAAACGACGATATAGAACGACTTTTGTTAGCAGTTTGCTTGTTTCTGTATGAGACGGTCTAAATTTTTGATGTAAATGCATTACGATGAGCCTAAAATATTGCAAGTAATATATGGCCTAATGTACGATAAAGCTCCCTACAAACTCCAATAATTAAAATTTGAACAAATAAATAGTATACCATGCAACTACAAAAGAAACATTATATTATTATTATCCGCATTAATATACATTACCCAGAGGAGAGGGTTCAAAACAAAATCATGTGGATAGAGATTGTACGTTAATGGATCGTATATGGAAAGCATTTTGCAATGTGAAATCACTAGGGGAGAGACAATGATAGTTGAGGGGGTCCAATTATGGATATAGTTTATTGAATACACAATATCCAATAGTTGTCATAAAAGTACATGGCAATTAGTCATTTTTGATGTGATTGGGTGTTGTCATAAAAGTACATGACAACAACCAATCACATCATGTCATGTAAGAATTATCATTTTTAAATTGTTAATGTTCAACCATTATCACCCATAATCAAGTATGGGTCCCAATCAAAATGTAGTGTAACTCAAATATACTATTTTAAATCTATTTAAAATATGTCTGTCCCTCCAATTCAACTGTAGTGCCCCTTCTGGGACACCGAAAAATGCACCAAACGTGACTGAAAATTTTAGGGTAAATTTTTTTGAAGTGTTTAGTTAATACTAATACATCCTTTATATCCTTTCCTGATAATTACTAATTTTATACTATTTTAATTTACCCAATTAAATGAATTATTAGCCTAAACCCGATTTTAATTATTTACTTATCTTTTAAATTTGTACACCTTAAATACCTCTTTCCTTTTAATTAGAATTTGTCATGGGAACAATAATCTACTCATTTTTAAATATAATTAATTTCCCCTTGGATAAATTTACCCACAACCCCTTCTTAAATTATTTAACCCATCACACCCTTCCTCTTTACTATAATTCCCATTAAAACCCATGACTAAAAAAAAAAGGAGGATTTAATAATAACCCTAGGATTAAATTCATCTTGGCCCTTGGATTTGGAAAAAGCCCTAAAATTTTTGCCCTAATCCTCTAATGGCCTTTTTTTTTCTTCTCTTTCTCTTGTTTCTTTCTCTCATTTGATTTGTGTGATCTTTTGCAAGTGAAAGAGGATTGATTTGGATTTTTTTTTTTTTTATTATAGAAATTTCTTTGAGTGCTATGAGGGTTTTCTTTTATTGTGAAGACCCCATAACAAGAAGGATTTCTCCTTTTTTTTTTTTGCTTTTGTTTTTGTGTAACTTTCATTGTAATATATATATATATATATATATATATATATATATATATATATATATATATATATATATATATATATATATATTTTTAAATTTGTTTTGGTTGCGGTGCGGGGTGGAGCAGGGGAGGGAGGCGTGAAGAGAGAGAGAGGGGCGGTTGGCGTGGAGGAAGGAGGGCGCGAGGGCGGTGAGGGCGCGCACACACAGCGAGATGAGGGGGGCGGAGATGGGGTTTGTGGGTGCGAGGCGGAGAGGCGGCGGGAGGCCGCAGGGCGGAGGGGTTTGTGGGGGTCCGTGGGGGGCGCCCCACGAGGTATTACATAGAGGTGCTGGGGGGGTTCGGCCCCCGCCATTGTTTTATTTATTTATTTTTGGTTTAAAATTTAGCTTAAAATTTGTTTTGTATATCTCTTCATATATATATATATATATATATATATATATATATATATATATATATCTAATTTGATAACATTTATAAATACACACACACATACACACACATATTTAAGGGATTATTACGAGATCATATAGATGAATATACCCTTTTAATAAAGTATATATATCTATATATTAAAATAAGATTTTATTCCATCTAAAAGTAATGCACTTTTAAAACAAAAGAAATACAGTTTTTAAATATAAAACCAGCAGTACTCATTTTCTTTATTTTACCAAGATAAATTGATAAGTATAAGTTACTCTATATTTTGTGTTAAAAGGAAGGTAAACCAGGCCTTTTTCCAATAAAAATAAGTCTTATTCCTAAAAGAAATTTGCAAGGAGATAACTTAATCAAGCATGATTGTTTAATATGAGCAAAACATTAAGTTCTCATGGGAAGAATTCAAGACTATTCTTATTCCATGCATTATTGTTACCAACAACACAATACAAGAGGGAAAACTTTCTTTTCAAATGCAATTAAAGATTATTTCATATTCTTAACATGGGAGATTCTCAACATGGAATGCATTTATATATATATATATATATATATATATATATATATATATATATATATATATATATATATATATATATATATATATATATATATATATATAAAGAAAGGCATATCCCCAAGCTATACATTTTCTCTTATAAAAAGGAGACTACAATCAACTTTCATATTAAAGAAGATCACTATTACAATAGTTTTTTTCTTTTTCAAGGATTGAAGTTCAAAATATACAAATATACCCAAATACAAAACTACTCAAGAAGGCTCATAACAAGACTTCCTACAAGCTTGAGAAGAGAGGTTGCTCAAGAGTGGCTTACACTTGTTTAAAGAAATTTACAAACACAAAGAAGAGATTTACCACAATGGAGACTCTATTAAATCATTCCTTGCAAGGGACAAGAAGTAATGACCACCATAGAATGTAAGAGATAAGGAGCTCCAATCCAACAATCCACTTTCAACATGAGATCCCCATGTACATTGCCTTCAAGAGAACCAGAAAGGAGAGAGAGCTTGTTTGCCACCCAACCATAGGCATCATTACATGCCTCTCCCAAGGTTGGGATGCATGCTAGCCTCCCCCAAGCCCATGGGAAAGAGGGCAACTAACCAAAACTTGCACAAGATGGAGGGTAAACCAACAATGATACAAGCACACAAAAATAGTTCAAAACAAAACAAGACTCCAAATTTACAAGGAGGAGAACCCATGTTCATCCTCAAAAATGGGGAAGAGAGGAGAAAGTTCTCCAAAAATTTTATTCCAAAAATTTCTTGCACAAAGTAACAAACTCCATACCCTCCTTATTACTCCTAATTTCAATCCAAAACCCTCCTTAGTCCTTCTCCCTTGCTCCAAGTCCTTCTTGGAAGGGTTTTCAAACCCCAAAGGGGTTTCCTTACCAAGAATGGGGAAGGAGATTCAAGCCAAATGAATCAACTTCCCCACCTCAACCATTGAGGGGAAACACTAAGACCCTACAAGGCTTGTCCATCAAGCCTTGAGGATTGAGAGGAAAAATTCCCTCTCTCTTCCCCCACAATCCAAAACTCCATCATGCCATATGATGGAGGGAGTAAAACAAACAACAACAACCAAATAACAAAGCCATGCAACCCATATAACAACTAAGATAAATGCAACACAAGCAAAAGACATAAGAGCCTACCTCAAGGAAAGCTCTCCAAAAATATTTCCAACTTCAAGTTTCTCAACTCTTGACTCAAGCAAATCACAAGCTCCAAATCACCCAAGCATCCGAGCAAGAAGTTCCAAAAAAAAGTCCCTCTCTTTTCCCATGAATGGAAATTTGAAGAGGAGCAAGCAAGCATCCTCACAAATGAGGGGGTGACATGTGTCACCCCTCTCCTTCTACAAAGTCAAAGATGCCAAAACAAAAGAGATAAAGGGTAAAATTATCTTTTTGCCCTCTTCTCCCAAAATCCCCTAAATGTTAGCAAGACAAAATAAGTGAAACTTTTAATAAGCACTCCAATCCACACCCCTTACATGGATGTGACCAATCAAGGGGTAAAAAGGGAGGGAAAACTCCCTCTAGCCTTGAAAATAAGCCCCCCTACCCATTAGGTAGGGTCCAAGGGCTCATTTTTATGTTAGGGGAAATCTTAAGCTACAAAAGGGTCCCCAAAAATACCTAAAATAACCTAATTTCAGGTTTTGCATTTTGGCACAAGGGTAGAGGGTGTGGGGACCACCCAAGGGTCTCACATGTGACCCTAAACCCTTGTGATTAAGTGACTCAATAAACAAAATCAAAAATTTAAATGAAAGTAGAATTATTAACTCCCAAAACCAGTTTACAACTCCACTAGTAACCCTAAACAAAATTAATAATTCAAAGCACAATACATTACATAAATTGGGGTCACTCATAGTGCCCAAAATAATAATCTCCTATACTAAGGCTTCACACAATGAACATGGCTAGGACTCAGCCCGTGGGCTACTTGTATAAGATTGAGTAGCTGGCTTGAATCCCACGTTCTCCTGTAAACCTATCACCTGCACACTCATTGCACACATTAACCGCACCTGTCCGATACAATATAATTCAATGACATAGTAAGATATCAATGCGTTCTAAAATAACCCTAACATCCTACTGAAATCAAGATGCGACAACGTGCACAATTATACTTAATATTCCAAAAGTTAGACAAGATGATAAGTGACATATAACCATAGAATTCCACATGCAACAACTATCCATTATTATAATTATGTTCCAAACACAACATCATTTCTATTAGTATCCATGACATTATAAGAAAATGCGACAATATAGAAATTAAACTAAATTGACGCTATACGCCTAAATGTCCACACATGTCTAA
Organism: Taxus wallichiana var. yunnanensis; assembly: GCA_018340775.1. Classification (NCBI taxonomy): domain Eukaryota; kingdom Viridiplantae; phylum Streptophyta; class Pinopsida; order Cupressales; family Taxaceae; genus Taxus; species Taxus wallichiana. The sequence continues at coordinate 657,502,783 of CM031243.1, read as the reverse complement.
TAAGATCAAATATCTAAATATAATGTCCAAGATATAACCAATCACTTGTCACAAACATGTCTATGAGCAAAGAAACAACAAGCTACTTGAGCTATAAAAAGTGTGGGCACTACATCAACACTATTTTAAAAAATAAATAAATCTTGAACTATATCTTTGGTGAAAAATGAGGTTCACCGGCATGTAGTTCAAGATTTTTTTAAAAATAGTGTTGAATTGGATAGGAAAAAAATGAGGTTCGGTCTACAGTGAGAGATTTATTTCCATTAACACATTTATTCGGCCTCGTTTCTAGAGCCTTGTAGCTTAGCGGGGGTTTAAATATGACTTCGCACGACTCTTGTCCAGTTATTTCAACTACGACGGAGAGCGAAAAGATTGCGAACAATGGCTCTAGGGAAGCGCCCTCGCAAGTTTGTACCAAAAGTATTTCACAAGGTAACAATTCTCCCCCTGATATTGTTTTACCACTTTCAGAATTTGATTCCGCCTGTAAATGGCTAGAAAATTTTTGTTTAATAGGATATTTTGTGGGAAGGACTCCCTCTGAAAGTATGCTTAAATCTTGGGTCCAATCTGCTTGGACAACACATGGTATTAAGTTGGATTCCATCCAGAACCTAACCCGTGGTTTTTTTTCCTTCGATTTGCTGACCCTAGCCATGCTTCCCTTATTTTGAATAAGCAACAAACCTGGTATGTGAGAAGCTCCCTATTGGTTTTGTCACCCTGGACCAGAGACTTTGTTGTCTCTGACCAGACAACCCTTAAAGTCCCCGTTTGGGTTGAATTCCCAGGGCTTCCTATGCCGTGTTGGCATTTCTTAGAACGTATTGCTTTGCAACTCTCAGCCATGTTATTTACATAGAGCCTTCTAGGTTCTTTGCAGCTCGTCTCAGTAAAAAAGGTTTGCATTGAATTGGACCTTTCGAAGGACCTGAAAGAATCGATTGCCATTCAGGTTGGTGATGTATCTTTTGCTCAGAAGGTGGTATACATCAACCTTCCGAATACTTGTTTTCGTTGTCAATCTTCTGAGCATAAAATTAGGGATTGTCCCTTGTTGGCCACTCGCCGTGCCACTTCAAAGCCCATGGGTGATCCCCGCCCTCAACCTGAGGAGGAGGGCTGGCACACTGTGGGTGGCCGTAAAACCAACAAGAGCAAGGCCGCTCATATCGGGCCTTCGCAACATGGTTCAGCTGCTCAAGCCGGAAAGGTGCCTCCAAATGTTTCCAACTCAGCTGCAAAGCAACCTTCGGATACCAAGTTGCCTCTAGCCCACACGAAGGTATTGGCTGGAAGTATGGTTGGTTCTTCAAGTAAATTGGCACCTTTGGCCTCAAGCTCTCAGCCTACTATTTTGCAGCATGAGGGTCGACTTCAACCGTTACTCGTACCTAACAAAGTGGTTTCTCCACGAAAGCAGGTAGTTTGGCATTCTTGCAGCCCTCCTCGCGAGTGCGAGGAAGGGGAGTATAGCCCTACTAGCCGGCGGGCTGCTCAACTGTCTGATTTTTTTCAGTTAACCAACAACGGTTTTTACAGAACAGTTTTGGAGCCCTTGATGGTTTGAGTGAGCTAGACTCAGAGATGCATCTTGATAATGTTTCCTCATGAATTTCTACTCATGGAATGTGCGGGGTCTCACAGACTCCACTCGCAAATACATTGTGCGAGATTTTAGGAAAAGCTTCCCGGATATGGATATTCTGTGTTTACAGGAAATCAAAGTTTCAGGTTTTTTACTTGATTCTGTCGCTAGGACTATTTGGCCTGATAGTTTAGCTATCTCTAGCAACCATGCTACTGGCAGAGGTGGAATGATCACATTTATTTCTCCGAAATGGCGGCCGCATTATGTCAATCATGGATGTGACCCTAACAACTGTATTCTCTAGGTGCTATTCAATATTGAAAATCTCTCCTTTGGGATTATTAATGTTTATGCACCTAACGACGCGTCGAAGGACAACACTTTGGCAAAGGGTGGCTACAATTGCGCATTGGCTGATTAATGGGGATTTTAATATGGTGGAGCAGCCCAATGATAAATTGGGTCTTTTACCCATGAGGTGGCCAGCTGGCGAAAGGGAGGCTTGGTTTTACATGCGCAATAAATTTGGGTTTTATGACCCCAATTTTTCACGTCACACCAATATGCTACCATGGTACACTTGGTTTAATCTCAAAAATGGCCAAGATCGGGTTTTAAAAGGTTGGATCGTGTAATGATCTCTTTACAACCTTTCTTTAAATTTGCCAACTGTTATTCTCTTTCGGTGGAAGCTTTGCCGATCGTTGTCCTTTTCGACCACATTCTAATCCGGTTCCATATTGAATGGACTTTTCAACTGCCACAGATTAAAAAACACAGTTTTATTTAAATACTACTTTATTGCATCATGACCCCATGTTGGCACACATTCACCAAATTTGGAACCTCGCACCTCGCCCTCTTGGTAAGGTTGGATGGATAAGTTGGTGGAAGGACGCTATAATTCAACTAACTAAATTCCTTCTGACATACCGTGTCCACTCGCTAAATTTCTACCCGTGAGCTTACTCCACCACCTCTGCCGAGTTGAGCCGCTCCACGGTGGCACTCACCCAGGCTCCTTTCAATGTGGCTCTGTAACTCCAAGTTGCTAAATTGTGGCAGCAAATCCGCATTGCTGATGATTACACAACGCGGGGTGCTCAGATCAAAGCTCAGTTGCACTGGCTTAAAATTGGAGACCGTAACACCAAAGAGTTTTACTAGTGGCTCAAAGCCAAACACATAAACTAGCAAATTTATGCTATTGTTGATGCTGGTGTTCGGATTACATACACTCCTCAGATGGTCCAAGCCTTTGTTAGGCACTATGTTCAGGTTTTCAAAGCCTAGGAGGAGTCTCTTGAGTGACAAGCCGCGCTCACTAAATGCCTCTCGGTGGTTCCATGCAAACTCTCGAATGCTCAGCGGGTTGTCTGTGATAGACTGCTTACCTTAGAGGATTTATATGAAGCTGTCTCCCTTATGGAAAACGAAAAGCCCCTGACATGGATGGATTTACTTGCGAGTTCTATAAAGCCCTTTGGGATATGGTGGGTTGGGATTTGCTTCAAGTATATCTCGAAGCTCTCGACTCAAGGTCCCTCGGCGCCCTTATTAATCGGGGTCACATAAAGTTCATCCCTAAAGTAGGAGACCCAGAACTCATGAAATTGAAGGCCGATTACCTTGCTCAATGTCTCATATAAGATCATAGCTAAGGTTTTAGATCTTTGGCTTCACCCATCTTGCCGCTTATCGTTAGTCCTAAGTAAGTGGTTTCATTTCATATAGAGCAGGCACATTCTGGTTAATATTTTGGTTGTTTGGGAAGGCATGGAGTGGGCTAGAACCTCTAAGCAATTTGCCATGTTTGTAAAAATTGACTTTGAAAAATCTTACGACAATATTGAATGGCATTTCATTTTGGCGATGCTTGAAGTGTTGGGCTTTAGTTCGGTCTTCATCGCCTCTGTCAAAATGCTTTTTGCTGATGCCTCTGCCTCTCTTTCTGTAAATGGTCATACTTATGAGCAATTTGGGCTTTTCCACTCTATTAGGAAAGGTTTTCCTTTAGCACCTGCTCTATATGTGCTTGCACTTAAGGTTTTGGGTTTCTCCTTGCCCATGCTCGGGACCAAGGGCTTGTGCGTGGAATTCAGCTCCCTTCCCCGAATCCCCTTCAGCTTATCAATGGGCATTTTGCGGATGACTCCTTCCTCACGCTCCTAGAGGAAGAAACTAATATTACCAATGCCATGCAATGTTTAGACAAGTATTATTTAACTTCATGTTCCAGTATCTAATGGCATAAGACCCAGTGCTTTAGGCAATCTTTTCTCCCCAAGCCTGGTTGGCTTAATCGTTTTGACTGGAAGTACATCCAGCATGGAGAAAATTTTAAATTCCTGGGTATCCCCTTTGCTTTTGATGCTGCCCCAGTCAACTTTGGCAGTATGTTATTGATAGAGTCACCCGCAAGTTGGAGTACTGGATTACTAAACCCCTTTCGCTGGCAGGAAAATTTCAGATTTGCTCCAAGATTTTGGCTGCCACGCATGTTTACTATTCTTCATGTTGGGTGCCGGCCAAAGCCTCCTACAAGAAGCTGGAAAAACTTCTCAGAGATTTCCTTTGGGCTAACTCGAGCTTGGAAAAGGTTTCCACAGAGTTTCCTGGGAGTATTGTTGCCTCCCTAGGGATTCTGGTGGGCTTGGGTTGACCGACATTGGCCGCCAAGGGACTGCATTGGCTTCCAAGTGGATCATTCGGGCCTGCACTGCAATGAAGCTTGGAAAGTCCTGATTCGTAATTGTATTTTCCAAGGTTCCCCTCAAGGGTGCAAAACTTGGCAAGGGCTGGATTTTCATAGTCTGCTCATTCTCAAAGCCCCTGGTCAAGATTGTGGGCACCTTTGTTGTCAAAAGCATATGGAAAGCTTGGGAGTCGCTCAAACCCTTTTTAATCTAGGAAGGGGATGGCTTCCGTAATGGGCTTTCCATTAATGACCACAACATCTGGTGGTCTCCGCTCATCAATTTTCATGATGTGCCGCTTGCCCAAGTGCCCTGGGTTCATGCCCTTAAGTTATATCGTCAAGGCTTGTGCACTCTTAATGACATCTTTTGCAGGCAGTCCAGAATGCTTCTCACTTGGCCTCAAGCTAAAGCCAAATTTTGGCTTGTTTCACCGATAGAGAGTCTTATCAGGAAATTCTTGATTCCATTCCTGCTGAGATGCTTCACAAAGTGGGTATTGTCTCTCTCAGGCCTTGGTGGAAGGATTGGAAATGGTTTCCAGATACCCCATTCTTAAATTACTCCCCAAGCAAAGGGTATGCTCTTCTCACCCCCAGGCTACCAATGGTGGCTTTGCTAAACTCCAGGTGGTCCATCAACTCTAGATGGTCCTCCTGGGAAGCTAGATTTCACACAGTTTGGAAGGCCATCCTTCAGCCCAAGCTAGCCTGTTTTTCTTGTCATGCTCTTTCAAGGCCTCCCTATTGGGTGCAGATTAGCTCATTATGGGATTGCTCCTTGGCTTTGCCCTTTTTGTGGGCATATTGAGACGCTTAAACATTTGTTAAGTGCGCCCAAAAGCTCGTGGTATTTAGTTCGGATCCATGATTTTTTCACTGTTTCATCTAGCTCCTTTTCTTTGGCAACATGTTTTGCTTGGGGATTCTATTTCCATTCCCCATGCTTTTGCGCAAGTGTGGCATACTTTCACAGTGGAGCTCCTTTTTTATATGGAAAGAACACAATTACTGTTGTTTTTGCTAATTCCACAGTTTCTTGCTTTCTTTCGCATTATGATAAGGCCATGCTTATCTCAAATGTGTTCTTACAGATCCAGGATCAGGCCCACAAGGTTGAGCTGGAAGTGCGGCACCTCCAGACCCTCCTAGATCACTGGGCCAATGCTCCTTGCATTGTGGCACGGGAGCCCCCCACCTCCCCTTCTAGGAGTGTTCGTTCGAGAGGTCGCCATGGGCGTGGCCGGTCGAATGAACGTACCCACCGTCATCGCTCTCCCAGGTGGAAACTAGATCATCGGCGGAGCCCTGTTAATCGTGGTGGTTGGGGGTCCCCAGTGGCGGCTGCGCATATGACAAAGCGGTGGGGGGCTCTCGCCACACCACTCCCGCCTCCTACGCAATGGGATGGATGGGATTCTGGTAAAAGTCCCCGGTTGGCTCTTGCCATATCGCCTAATCTGCAGGATGAAAAAGAAGAAGAAGAAGAAGTTGGCACCGGCTGGCCGCCCCTTCCGGATGGAAATGATCTTCTAGGTGGTAACCTGGAGGATAAAGGGCCTCCACCACTGCCCCCTGCTGCTATGTTTGTTGCGGCAGCTTAGTTTATTTTCCTTTTGTTTTGTGGCATTGTTGCCTTTTGATACTTTTGCCTCCTAGCCTCGGCTAGTTTGAACGTGGGGTGTGCCCTTTACCACCCATATTTTTTGTGGATAGCTGTAATATTTTTATTAAGTAATATAGTCTATTTCATAAAAAAATGAGGTTCCCACATTGTATAGAATTAATTTTGTGGGCCCCAAACTTAGGGTGCACCACTATTGGTGTCTCTCCCTTATCCTATTTAAAAAAACAATTAAACATATGAGAGTTTTATTTAAGTATTTAAAAATGTTGAAAAGCTTGAAATTAGAAAAAATTACCATCATAAAATTAACTATTAGTTTGAATTATTTTGTCTACATTTTTTTAGGGGTATACATTTAAATTTTTTAAAAAGAATTTTAATTAATAATTTTGTTTACAATATAAGTAATAAACGTATTTAAAAAATAGAATATATGGATCACTATGGATGAGCAATAATGTGTGAAAGGTTGAAACAACACACACGACATACAACATTAACTCGGAGAATCATGCTCATTGAACGCCATTAGTTGACACTTTGTAATGTGGATTTAGATTCTATTGTTCTCCACTGAAACACAAGCTCTGTTTGCTTGAAATCCTTATTCAAATATGTTTCACTCAAAAATTTGCCAACGTGCGAGCATCCACCAAACTTACGCATTTTCCATACATGTTGATAAGATTATTTTAGAAAAAAGAGATTCTAGCAAATGTAAATCCCATCTCAGTAATAAAAGAGTGGATTAACTTACCCTTTGAAAGAACATTCTTAGGAATGTAGGTCTGCAATAGTTGGAAATGGGTAGTGTTATTCGTTTTACCACAACAAAACACCACCATCATCTTTATCGAAACTGATTTTATCAAACCCGGTATAGTAATCATTTATTCTCTTTTGTGAATCAACCAAGATATTTAGTTTACAAGTTATCATATGAGTGGGCTTATTCTTGTAGGTTCCACTACTAAATTTCACCTTGCAATGTTGAACTTGAATACCATTAGGAAATTGGTTACATGTGCTCTGAGAGATTCAAAATATCGACAATATATTCAAGGGAAATAACGAAGCATGATTAAGAGAAGAGAAACAATGGCTCCTTACATGGGTAGGGATGTAAAAGTATAATTCTCTTTTGGTATTATGGTGGAGGCATATTTTTAGCTAGAAACCTGAGTGAGCTCTGACGTCCGTACTGATGAACAACAATCTTGAATATCCACATTACAAGCTATATCAATTACCTCTGGCTGATAGTGGATGTCCTTGTGTTTTGCTCAAAAATTCAGCAAAAAAATGTAGAATCATGACCGTCCATGTGTTCTGTTCAGAAATTTTCCAAAACATCCAAAACCCTGGGACTTTAACTTGCTTTCAGTGTAGTGATAGTGCTGACTAATTCACTATTACAAATAATAGATGGAAAGAAAAATTGTTGTATAACCCAATAATTAAATGAAAGACTCAACACATCGACAACCATATGTATTGTAAGTTGATTTGGATTTTAAAATGAGGGTTGCAATTCCTCTCAAAAAATTCTAAAGATAAATGTTTTACGATATCTGAAGAGGATAACAAATTCACCATTTTGCAAATCTAGGGTCTGTAATAAAATTCTATTTTTGCATCGAAGGCATCACACAGGTAGAAACCTGAGTGCCTTCTTGTAGCCTGTCAGTATTCCATTTCATCTGGTCCATCCACACCCTGGCCTATATCAACGACCTTGAATTAATATTTTCCACCCATGTGCTCCCAATAGGTTTTTCTTTAGGTCCTAATCGAAAATTATTTACATCGACGCTGTCTCCATGTGGGTATTGCTCAAGTTAACAATTCTCATCCATAGCACCATGCTCACTTTCTCCAATTTTCTTTTCCACGCCATTATCTTCCGAAACAATCTCTCTGATAGATTTTTGAGAAAACCCTAGATCTGGTTGATACTCCATACCGAACTGGAGATCAGGAAGCTTGGATTTCGCTGGTTCCTTCACCATTGGAAGGGATTTTCACTTGGTGGCTTTCAATATTGTAGTGGTGGCTAATGCCAATGTTTAGTGGCAGGCTGAGCGTTCTAAAAACAATATCCTACGACGCTCGAGATCTCCAATATACACTTTTTTCCAAATGGACTGTTCATATTAATGAGCTGAATATGGTGCTTAAATAATCTTAATTCACTAGATATTGAGGATCATCTACGAGCTTCAAAATTATATTGATCAGAATGTCCTATGAAATTTTTTTAAACACAACTGGTCATTCCTTCTTTAAGATATTCTTCCATGTAATAAGAAAAGGCTTACCTAGCTTTCTTGCTTCTAGGAAAGTTTGAAGGATAGACACCTTCCCTTTAAGGATAATTGCAGGATTCACCAAAAGTTAGTTTTTGGATCTCATAGCCATTGGCCATGATATGTGGCTGATAAAGGTAGTTGTTGTACCTCACCTTACATGACAACTCCTTTTCGACTCTGAACTATAACTAGTGGTTGCTCTTGAGGGAGCAAATCTACGCGGCAGTGGTTTGGTTGGGAGTAGTCTTGTAGTGTAGGCTTTGTGAATGAGATGGTTGGTGAGGGTGAGCTTTAAAAATTATTAGTATTTGTAGAATCATTCTTAGGAATTATCAAATTTAAATTATAAACAAATTTATACATTAGATTAAAATTACATGGAAATTACACACTTCCAACCCATAGCTTGGTATGAAATTTGGTATTCAATGGATTAAAAAAATTGCAGGTTTTGTAGGCTAGCGGAAAATAGACGCAATGAAAGAAAAGAAATAAAGTAGGCTAAAAGAAACAAATCAAAAGAGTTACATGTTGATCATTTGCCATTTTTAGCATCTTTGTAGCCTATTGAAAGGGTTTTTGGGATTTTTTCAACTACTAAATTAGGTATGGATATAGTTTCCTTGCTTACCGTATTTGGCTATGTCTGATACGACACAATTACAAGTTTGTATTTGGATACTGCTAGACATGGTATCTAATCGGTATCCAAGAAGCGCCCAAGTCGTAGCCGTATTGAGTATGTGGATACATGCACCCTAGTAGTAGGGGCAGTAGTATCTGGCAACACTGTTTTGATGTAAATGGCACGCCACTTTTGATGTTAATGGACCAACCTTCTTTTTATAGCACTGGATTGATATCCCCCTTTTTTGTTGGTGTGTCCAGAAAAAGTCTCAGGAGTTTTTGGTAGGATATTGTAGGCATGTACAAATTAATACGTCACCTCTATAAAGTGAACAAGTTGCACAAGGAGAGTAGTATATAAGGGCCTTCAAAGTGGGATTATGTTTTGGCATGGAAGTTGTATGTGCACATCACTATGTTTCAGACAAGGGAAACATCCTTACGACCTTGAGTGTTTTGGGCTTGAGATGACATCCCTACCTTTTCACGAATTATTTTCTCTCCAAAGTACTATCTGTTCATGTTTTCAGTAATATTAGAGATCCAGATTTCAGTTTTCGTTTGAGTAGTTTATTTCCTTATTTTAGAAGTTTTCAATAGCATTAATTCCAAATTTATATTCTATTCAGATTAACAGTTCAAAACATTTGTTTTATATAACAAATATTCTGATATCTTTTTTTAGAAATCTAGCACATTACATATATGAGATGACAAGGTTCAAAGTGTACTGGAAGATTATGTTTTGGGAACATAACATAACCAATGCTAACCAAGAATTCATGAGCAATGTCTGTTAATCTAAATTGTCTAATGACATCATGAACCCGTAGAAACGTCAATAATGATGAAATTCAGATATAACTGTACAAACACAAACAAGTGCCATAAAGCCATGGTAGAGTCAGAAACCAGTATAGGATATCAAACCTAGATATGTAGGTACATTTAGAGGTAGGTTTGTTAAATTTGATTGTAAAGTAGGATCAACCACAATATTTGTCTCCCTTGAAATCCTCAAGTCAATTTCCGGCCTTTGTGGCAAATTATGTTGAGGTGGATTCTAAAGGTTTGAAGGAATCAATGTATTTGAATGAGGACCATTTATAGGAAATAATGCTTGAGAAGACTGTTTATATGGCGGTACTGCAGGAGTAGAAGAATATAGTGCCTGCATTGGAGATTGCGAAGATGATGTTGAAATAGACAGGGAAGGTTATCTATTCTGAATAGCGAATGGTGGTTGTGATGGAAGATGAGGTGGCCTCTGAAGTACTGGTATCTGTGAAGATGGTGCAATTGAATTGGAAAATGAAGTGTGTAAGTTCTAATCGGAAACAACGGTTGTGGTGGCTGAGGCACTTGAGACGGCCTTATGGGCATCAATGGGGGTTGCCCAGAAATAGCCGGTGGAGCTGAAGACCAGAGCTGCAAGGAAGGAGGAGTAACAGACCACAACTGAGGGTGCACAGGAGCAGATGGTGGGGGAGCATACCTGCATCCAACCAAAAATATACTTAGTTATTAGAAGCATACATTGATTGCCACAAAAAAATGGATGCATCATAAACTGAATTGAATACATTACTACATACCACAACCATGGTCCTGCAAATCCTGGAATACAATAAAAGAAGGTAGGGCATATCCGTGTGCTAGGTCTCTATGTGATCACGCATTATCCAAAGCTGGAGAATTTAAAAAGTGAATGATTCTTTAAATTCCCATGTCTAAAACTGATGTTGGCATTATCAAATGAAGCATATTTAGGAATCACATTGAAATAAATAGCCAATTTGTTAATATTTGCAGATAAAGTAATTGTCAAAAAATATGGAATTAGGAGGGAAAGAAATGGACTGTTTAGTCTATTACATGAAGGACCAACCATTTCTTTAACTCTAGCATACAAACCAAATTAGTGAACAATATACCACCTCAACACAATTGTTCATAATGGTGATGAGACAAGCTAACCCATACGTACAGTTTGGAAAACCAAAATCTTGACTCATTCAGTGAGTGAAGAGTCAAGAGGCAACTAAGCCCTCAACAAATAACACCTTTGAACTTAGAAAAAAGTACCATACCTAAAATTATCCCAGGAAAACAAATAAGACACCAAGTTTTAGTGTAATTTAGGTCAAGTTTCCAAAAAGTAAAGCATTTGAATGGCTATGCCAAGTTTTGTGTTGGGCTTCGATCTTCTAAAGGCACTTGTAACTCAGTAACACTCGCGTAGAAAATAACAGGCCTTATATTCTAGTTCTAGCTAAAATGGGGTTTTAATTAAAGTTATAGCATCTGGATTCGAGTCTTGATTACCTACATCTAGTTGGCTGAGTACTTGGCTTTTGTTGGCTATGTTAAACTGCAGGTACATAAATTTGGCCCTAGGTATTAAACCAAAGGAAGATAAAAACATAACCCAGACATTTTGTCAAACACTTGGTGACCCAGTAATAGCAATGACAAGAGAGATGGATCAAAAGGAGGTCAAATCCATAAGGAGCAGGGCATCTATGGCAGGATAAGGTGGGCTCAGGCAAACAAAATGCGGTCCTAAACAAATCAAATGAAAGCATTTGGCATCCTAATATATTATATCCTTCCCTCCCTCTTCATCATGTGCATATAGCTCACATCATGTGTATATAGGCTGTCACCTTACTCTCCTACAAGATGTATAAGAAACTGTGCGTTCAATGATAAAAACATACATATACATGCAAAGAACACAAATGTTGTTTTAATTAACAAAACATTGTACCATCTGTATTCTTCGTCTCTCTGATATGTGTCTAAATAAAAAAATCTGTAGACATCCACACATATCTATCAATGAAAAACAAGGGTTTCAATTTGAATGCCGCGTACCTATATTTCACAATCACCAATGCAAGCACAGGGAAAACCAATGGCTAGAAATAAAGAACAGATGCATAAGAAGAAAGATAAAACTAACCAACCATCAAACCAGCGAGGACAAATGAAAATATGTTAGAGCAACACGATAGCAAAGGGTAGAAGTGACATGGAAGAGGGAAAACCGAAGCAACTCAAGCTGGAGGAGGTGGAGCACGTGAAACAAGAGGGCAGAAGTGGATGACAAGCAACTTAAGCTGCATACCGTAGTCGTTGGGATCCAACCGAAGGGTAGCCACGCCTCCGCGTAATAAGAAACAAAAAAATATTAGCAAATCCCATTTTCCCATATTTTTTCAAAATATTTTATTTCTTTTTGTAGTGTTTGGGTCAATTGTTAGTTCCCTACAACTGAAAGACATTTTTATTGCATTGACTAAGTGAACCCTCCATATGTCTTAACATAGATGTAATACAATGTTATTCTTAAGCTCGCTACTATTTTTGATATAGCCAACTCATGTTACTCACATGTTACTTAATACTTATTTCATCATGTCCCACACTTGCTCCATAGATCAATAGGAATGTTGATGCGGGGAAACCCTAATCACTATCTTATTAGCTAAATATAAACCCTACATCAAAGCATTGCATTTGCCCAAATTTCCCGACTTCTAAGCAAAAATTTTAAATGTTTAAGATAACACCATTATAAATGACCAAATGATGTAGGGGCTCAATTTTTTGCTTGTTTACTTCCAATTAATTCAGTTTAAAACTAAAAAGTTTGGGTGTAAAGTGTGACAAGATAATTAGCATTACGATAGAGTTTCCCTATATATTTTTGTCTTTTTAAAGGGTGATTTGCATTCACATAAATAATGTAAGTGAAATTGAGATGATAAATTATAGGAAAATATGAAAACATTGTTTGGGTGGGAATAATATGAACCGTGGAATAGATGTGGGACATGCAATTATTTAATTCCCGCATTTTTTATCTCCAACTTTTCATTCATGTCTTTCTCTTATGTAACAATTTAAACGCCTTCAAATCTAAAACTTTGAATAGATAAGAAACAAAACAAAATAATAGCAAAGCCCATTTTCCCCATGTTATTTAAAAAAATTATATTGTTTTTTTAGTGCTTGTGCTAGTTGTTAGTTCTTTATAGTTGACGTGCAAGGTTATTGCCCTGACTGACTGAGCCCTCCATATGGCTTAACATAGACAAAGTACAATGTAATTCTTAAGCACACTACTATTTTTGATATAATCGTCTCATGTGACTCAATACTTATTTCATCATGCCCCACACTTGTTCCATATATCAATATGAATGTTGATGAGGGGAAACCCTAATCATTATATTGTTATCTAGAAAGAAAACATTAATGCGAATGTTCATGAAATTAAAAACATGAGAAACCCAAAATGCAATGCTTCTAACCTTGTCACCTATTTAATTTTTTTCATTTTTATATTTTGGCCCCTTTAAGAGAAAATTGCATTCACCTAAATAATGCAACTGGGATTGAGATGATACAGTGAAGCACATATGCAAAATATTATTTGGGTAAGAACAATTTGAGTTGTGAAATAGGTGTGGTACACACAAGAATTTAATTCCCATAGTTTTAATTTCCAACTTTCCATTCATGTTTTTCAGCTTATCTAACATATTAAATGTCCGTTAATCTTAGTAGCTTGGACAGCTGTTTGTCCTCACCCGATGTAGTAGCATTTGTTATGGGTAGTTTGGACACTGCTCGCTTACGCCTATAATTTAGGAAAATAGTTGTTTTTGTCAAACAAATATTGTTAGGATAAAAACAATTGTTATTTAATATTGACTCCTTTTAGGTGACACCTCATAACCAAGGTTGTTAATGGTTATTGAGTTGTCTTAATCTCAGCCGTTCATTTGTATTAATCTCGGCCATTGATTTTCAACGAGAGTAGTATATAAGGGGGTCATTGGGTCATTTGTAACAAGGAAGTTTTTAGAGAAACTTGCAGTGTTAGCAAGTAGTCTTGCAGTGTTAGCAAGGGCGCAGTGATAGCGTTGAAGATAGCAGTGGAGGAATATCAGCAGGAGGATTAGGAGATTGTCAGAGCTCTCGCAAGAGGCAAGCAATATTTGTATCTCTTGATTTGCTGAAGTTTAATATATTTCTCATATGTAGTACTGGTTTTCCCTACGGGGTTTTTCCAGGAAAATTGTCCGAAAATATTGTGTTCACCTTGTTGGGTATTTTTTATGTGTTTGTATTTGTGAAGTTACAGTTGTGTTATTTTCCAATATTTGTTGATCAAATAATCTTACAAGGTAGGAGGTTAATAATCAAGAATCGTAATAGATTTTTCACAATGTCCTCCAATGAAAAAAGTTAACACTTTAAAAAATAATATATAAAGTAATGGCAAAGCCCACTTTTCCATTTTTTCTTTCTAAATATTCCAATGCATTCAATTATTTATGGCCGGTTTACGATTCCATACAACTTATGAACGAGTTAATGACATTGACTAAGTGACCCCTTCATATAACTTAGAATTAATACAATACACCGCTATTCATAAGTTCGATATTGTTTTCTATTTTGTTGACTCATGATACTCAATACTTCTTTCATCATGTCCCATATCTATTCCACGACTCTATAGGAATGTTTACAAGGGGGAATCTTAATTGCATTCTTAAAAGCTAAATATAAACCATAATAATAAATGATCATAAAATTGACAACATACTGAGCCCTAGATGCAAAATTGCAATTTTTAACATATGTTGACTTCAAGATTAAACCAAAAAATGTAAGTTTGCATTTCAAATATTCATTGTCAACACCTTGATTTCTAAGATATTTCCATACTATATTGTCAACATGCCCTGCATGTCGTATCCCATTTCTCTTTTGAACAATTGACAAAAAATACACTTGTCACATATGTGCCTACTCATAAGAAAGATGACTTCCACAAAATGGTTCCACCCAATATTATCCTCTCCCGATTTCTCCTCCTCCCTCCAACCCCATCTTCCACACACATTTTCCTCCTTTTATATTTTTCTCCCTCTTAATCAACCTCATCTTAGATTGCCGCTTTGGTGTTAACATCGTACACTTCACATGCGATTACTAGTACATAATAAAACCACCCGCCCTTCGACCTCCGCCCCCACAACCTCTCTCGCTATCCGCTAAAAAGTCACCTCTCTCTATGTGAAGATTGAAGGGAGTCTTCCCGTCTCGTATTCTCTCTCTCTCGTGGACATTATTTCTATGTTACATTTCATATTTTCTCGACATTTCCATTTTCTCACAGGAATAGAACTCGGTCGAGTTTGGGAGACCATTAAAACCCACATTTAACCACTTATACATGCCCGCAGAGAAATTTTACCGCATTCCTATGTTTTTCCCAAGAATTGAAATTGGGTCCCGTGAATTGAACCCGAGTGGATTCCAAGAAAGTGAACCCACATTACCGCTAACCACATTCCTCGGTTTCTTACATTATGGGAAAATACACTTGTGCCTCCATGAAAATCGATATCATAAATTCCACTTTGGGTTGGAATATTGTTGATTAATGCATATGTATTTGTTTTTATAACGATACATATTTTGTTAAGATTTTTGAATGGTTTGTATTGTCGGTTGAATATATGTTTTAACTAACTTTTTTGTGTGGAGGTTTCAATATATTGTGTTTATTTTATTGATTGAATTTTGTACCTTTCTAAGGGAGAAGGGCCAGTATGTGAACACGTCCCAATACTTGAACAGTATTTTGCATTTAAAATATCCAATACTTGATGGAATAAAAACCAAAATTTTGATTATTGAAGTTCAAAAATTTGTACAAGTAGCCAATCACATCATGACATGTAAGAGTTTTCACCCATGTACAAGTACAAAAAAGTCAATGTTCAAGCAATTTCACTTATATTCAAGTATTGGTTTCCACCATGGTTGTAGCATTTTCACATATATTATTTTAAATCAATTCAAAATATGGTTTTCCCTCCAATTGAACATTCCAAACAAAAAATATAAGTTAACACAAATCTAAACTACATATTAGTGAAAAAATCACAATCCCATATCATAAATAATTGATTTTGTGGACCCCTTAACTTAGGGTGTACCACTACTGGCCCTTCTCCCCTATCACAATCTTTATTGTTGTAGTGGTGTCATTGTATGAGACAAAAATATATTTATGGAATATTTTTAATATTATAAAAAAGATGTTATTGTTTTAGTGGTTAATGTTATATATTTTTGCAATCGGTTAGTGTTAGCCATTTGTTATGAGTGCTATCTATTTTAGTATCACGATTACATATCTTAGATCTAGTGTGTTTGATTTTTTCAAGTAGTATTGTTTCTTTATATGATACCTAAATTGCTAGGAAATGGGCAAAAACAAATATAGATATACATAAAGAATGCATAATACTGAGTTTTCAGTCCATAAAAGATAAAACACTTGAAATATTTTGGAAAAGTGTTAAAATTTTTGAAATGAAAAGATGTATATTGAAAAGATAATATTCACGCTTCTAAACATGCCTAGAATTTCAAATTATATGTGCTTGTCAAATTAAAATTTGTTGATGACCTAACTCACGTGGTTGTAAATTCTAATTTCTTTAATACTTGTTTTTACGATTATTCTACAAAGATAGAAATAAGTTGTATATTTTCACATATTATATATATTTATAGAGGATTATTAAAAAAATTATATGGTTTTCTAAATTTTCAGCCTATCATTGTCTATGACTACCTAAATTTTTTACTGGTAATATACAGTTAAAATCACAAAAACGGTCCACAACATGTCAATTTCCATGCCTGCTTAAAAATTTAAATTTACAAAAAAACTGAAAATCTAAAGTGTTTTATTTCAATTTCCAAAAAAAAAAAAAAAAAAATTGTTCGTTTTTTATCCCCATTTGAATTTTTTTATGAAGAGTTTTAAGCTTTAAAATGAACATTATAGCTAAGTAGGAGAAACATAGGAATTAAGAATAAGGGATTAGTTTATATTTGTACAAAATTTATATCTTTTGCTGTGAAACATCAAAGGTCTCATAGGCATCCCTATTTTTATTGTTTAGAAAGATTTGATTTTTTTAACTTCATCGCATGGAATTAAACGGTTAACATTTTCTTGAATGGTTTTTAAGTATTTAATGGTGCTTTCGAAGATTTGAAGAAATGCACTTTTAGTTTGTCTATTGAGATGTGTTTATACATGATTTAAGGAAAAAAGTTCAATGTTATTATGCATTTCTTTATTTTCCGTAAGTTAAAATGTATCTAATTAGTTGACTTTTTTTGTTATGAAAAATCATAGTTTTATGTGAAATTTGTTTCTTGTTTTGGTATGTGGGGGTATGCGTCTTCATCAAGGACAAGATTCATTTTATACCAAGGGGTTTGTGCCCCTGTGAGGCTGTTACAAAATACTCCTAGTTGAGTGTCAGACTGGTCATCGAAAATGTTTTTAAAATTGTTTGCCGAAGAGGGAGACACCTTTTATTTTTTTCATATATGCATATTTCGTATGGATACTAAACTAAGCCTTCTCCCCGCTTCCCTTGGAGGAAATAAAAGTTTTTATTTTTTGGTTACGGGTTTTGCTTCGATTTTGGTTTGACAAAGTGCTTGTTTTTCTATTTTCAGCTTGAAGCAATGAAGATAGAAAAACATCCCTCCCCCATTGGTGTGACTCTAACTATGCCTCACTTGCAAAGGGAAGAAGAGTTTAAAATGATTCAATTTGTTGTTAACGTTTTACATTGTAGGAAACCCAAATAAACAAAACCAATGATAGTTAAAATGGTTAGAGAAAACCTAAACTTTGTGCCATCGTATCCTTCGTATCTTTCCAAGTTCTATATAATAGGCCCCCATCCACGAGGATTTTGGCCTGTGATTCCAATGAAGATTCCATCAAATATGAACTTCCACACAAATTGAAAAATATGGGTGTGTTGAATCCAAAAAACAATATGTACAACAACAAAAAAAGGGCCAAGAAAATTCCAAATGCAAGCAACAACAAATTTGTAAAGAAAGCAAAAATGTAGTTTCCTTGTTCGTCACGAATGTAAACATAAAAGTATAGTTGTGCGAACTTGAAAACTATAAAGTTGTCAAATGTTTGTGGTCACAAGTTTATACTAGCCAATGTTTTGATATGTTCTTAGATTGTCTTTTGGAAGTTGTATTTTGTAGATCCATGTTTGTGTTACATATCTAAATATGAAATAATTAAAAAGGTTTGATAAATGTCTTCATAATTTGTTATTGTGCATAGTTTGTTATTATTGTTTTGTGCATGTGGGTTTGGAAAAGGAAAAAATGCGATGCCAATTTGTTGTTGTAGAAGGTATAAAGCATTTATTTTTTCCATTGTATTGATATATGTTAATATTTTCATCGATATTATTTGGCATTAATTGTAGATAAATATATGAAAAAATAAGTTGCAAAAAAACACAAAAAAATACTTGCCTTATATGTAATGTGGATGTTTATTAAGTTTTGAAACAAGGCTTTCCCAAGACATATTTTGCAACAAATTGTTTACATAATGGAGACAAATACAAAAAAAAAAAACATACCAAAACTATTTAGAAAAAGTTTCTGTATTTCTACTATTCATGTTTGGCGTGTCTTCTTATCAAAACTGGAAAACAATAAAACATTGTTTAACAAAAAAGAATGTGGTTGTATATTGAAGCAAGTTATAAAATGTTACAAATATATTTGCTAAATCATGTCTATGTTGTCATTACACAAATCTATACCATATTATTTTTTGGGGGATGCATGCCCCATTTATGTTTTTTTTTTTCCTATTTCAACGCAGCCCTCTCATTTTCATATCTCTATTTTTTGGGTTTACAGACATTTAATTTGAATGCTTTACTTGAATGCCTTGTGCTTATTTGAATGTTTGAAAAATATTTGTCAGAACTTGTGTTTGTAATGCCTTTACTTTGGTTAGGCTCCTTTGAGTTGGCAGTAAAGGTCATGTTTCGTAATAGTTCTCTTCTACCCTTACATAGATGCAATCACATCCTATTCGGCATACCTTTACTTTTTGTGAACACTTAAAATTTATGTTTTTTCATTAAATGTGTATTAGTCTCAAGTTCGTGGATTGGTACTCTCGTCATAGATGTGACTTTCACATGTGGAGGCATTGCTTTCTTGATTGAGGGTTTCCCGATACAAAATCGATATTCCAACCGCTAACTTGTCCCCCTTCGATCAATGTTGAATTTTGGGGTGCAACACCATGTTGACCTTTATGATGGAGTACAATTTCAAAATGCAAGACTCCCATCTAAATTTGTAGGTCATGTTTTAGACAAAACATTGCAAGAATGCACCATTTTCCGTTTGCATGAAAATCCAATTGCGAGAATGATAAAAAAATGAATTGTATGCATCTCGCCTTTTAACATACTAATGTTGGTGGTCCCCTCTTTAAATTTTTGATTTTTTCTTGCTTTCCCTTCCTTAGGTTCAAGATTGTTCTTGTCATGGACGTAGATATTGTTTAAACACATACAAAAATAGGTACATCGAATCAAATTGCAAGCAATGTAGCTCATGGTAAACAATCAACTTTAGAGGCAACTTATGGCCTTAACAATGGTCTCCTTACACAAACATCCCCTCTAAAAAAGTATGCTCATTCAAACTATACAAACATGTCTCGTATAAATTAGTGCTTTAAATATAACCATGCGAGTATAGTCTATAGAGGGGCACCCTTGCCAAAAAACTCTCCAAGAATATCACAACGCAAAGGGGAGTGGTTCTTTTTTTGGCTTTGATTTTGTGGATAGCAAAGGAGGAGAAATCTGTGTCACCTACTTCAACGAGATTGCTGAAATGTTCTATGAGAAAATAGAAAGTGGAAAAATGTACACCATCGCAAATGACAAGATTGGAAAAGAAAAACCATGTTTCAACCACTCAAGAAACCATTTGGAAAAAACAATTCGGAATCCCCATCTATCACTCCTATCATAATCAAAGAGGAAACAATACCTTCACTTCACAAAAATCAAAGATATACCTCCAATGCTTGCAGGGTCTTTTATTGACATCATTGACATAGTTGTAATTTAATAAAAATAAAATAAAATCTAATTTCAGAGTAATTGATATGATAATATATAGTAAAATACAAATGCTAAGCACTCAAATAATGCAAGATTATAAGAAAATCGAGATATAAGTGACTTAGCTGATTTTTGAATGAACATGAAGTGATCTGGGTAGGTACAAACAATGAACAAACTGTAAACATGTGTCGCCACTCACTTTGAAATTATGAAATACCGAAAGGAGGCTATAAATGAGTGTCGATAAGAGGGGCAAGGGCACCAAGGCATTGGTGACTACTTCTAGGTGCTTATGATTGCACAAATGCTCGAACCTAATTTTTGATATGTCGCAAGGTTTTGTTGTTGTTTCGTGTTAGTCACCTAATATTCACACTTTGATCGTAGAAGGTACCTATAACTTGAAAAAGAGAAATTCACCTGCACAAGCCCACAAACCACATCAGACCTAAAAGGAGAATGAAGAATGGGGATTCAGACTAACCCTAGTGGTCACCTAACAGAGTGAATTTATGACTGAGCGTTGCACTACATCTCAAACTCCATGTAGTTATTGTGTGTGTAGAAATGATGCCCTAGTATGCCCTTACCGTAAGTTACACAAATGATAGTGGACTAAATTTAAAATGTAGAAATGTATAACATGTGTGCAATGGAATATAATCAACTTTCCCTCTCTCCTATGCAAAGGTATGTAGAAGTGTAAAGCCCTTATCCCTTGAATGGATGCTAGATGGACGCCTTTGAAGTGCTTTAGTGCCTTTGCAATGAAATTTTAGGTGATGATAGTAATGCTTAGTGCTTGGTCCTTCATTTTGAACACATAACTATGTATTTATATGATTCCCTTGTTTAAATTTCATAATTGACAACTAGAAGGATGAACCATAAGTGAAAAAGATGCCCAAAAGATAAAAGAGACCAAAAGGAGCGAGTAAGGTGAGAAAGGGTCAGGGGAGCCCATGAGGGATAGGAGAACCTGTGCGATGTTGTCTTGGCTAGGAACTAGTGTCTGGAGCCATAAAAGATAAATGAGTTAAATTGTCAGGTCTTTGTAGGGTGTGAAAGACCAAAGATAAAGTAAGAGACAGGAAAAGAGGCCAAATATAGTCATTCAACCACTAGTTTTCTTGCTTAGGAATAATGTAAATGTTAGAATTATTTTAGGACCTATAAATGTATGTGTTATCACCAAATCACAACACCCTATGGTTTACACAAGTGTGTGTGCTTGAGCTCACAATGTGATTGGATAACATGGGTACTATCTCCAAGTTGTGGGACTTGCTACTTGAGATAGACCTCCAGAGAAAGTTGGTTCTTACTCCTAAACTACCTGCCATAATCTAATCTAATGCAGGAAAAACTATCTTTCCTAATCTAACTTTCCAAGGGACCAGGGAGAGAGAGTGCATAAAAACAAAGCCTACACTAAAGCGGTGATACACCAAAAAGGAGAGTGTGAGAGTAGTCTTCCAATGTGTGAAAAGTAGAAGCAAAGTGCATACTAGAAGGGGTGATGATAGTTCTCCACAATCTAGCAAATACATTCACAACAATATTCCATACATGCACAATAAAATGAATCCCTGCAAGAGTATAAGATAGACACAATATATTTGCAATGATTTTTAAAGGGAAAGAAGAATGCAAACAAACAACAAGGGAAGAAGTATCCACAAACTTGTATCTATTGCTTCATTGATATGCACAATCCAATCTATTACAGAATAAGGGCCTGGATCACCATGCAAGGAGTCCACTACAAGGGCCTGCAACACATTGGCTTCACAAAACAATTTTGATAGAGTTTTGCTACTCAAAACTACCTCCTTTTACAATGAGCCCAACACTCCAATTTATAGAAATTTGAGAAGAGAGAGAGAGGAAAAAAGGAAATCCTAAAATATGTCCTTCAACCACTTGCAAGATGTAGTAAATGAAGTGAAATGATGTTTTGTTGCTTGTAAAATTCTCCCCATATTGTCCCATGACTTACAAAGCAGTGAGAAATGTCAGCCCATGCTTCATTGAATGCATCCTAACTACCAAATAAAACACTATTATGAATTTGGCCACGTTTTCTGAAAAATCATCATCTATTTCTCATTAAATTATAAATTTATTGATTTTTTTGCATTGATCTTGGAAACATGATTCCAACGGTACTAATTTTGTGTGTTTTCGTTGAGAAATACAAAAGTTATGGCCTTCTGAGTGCGGGCAACTATTTTGGGTTTGCTAGGCATTTCTGTCATTTAACGGAACTGAGCACTTACTTTATTGGAGCTGAATACGTTTATTTATTTTTCATAAATATACTCTCACTAAAAATAAGAAATATGTTTTTTTGGCGTAGAGGACATCGTGTTCATTCCAGAAAGTCAAATTTTGTGAAAATTGAAGCTCGGGGTCAAAAGTTATGGCCGTTTGAAGTTCGGGGTCTGATCTGCACTATTTGCCCTTGCATGCAACTATATTGGGTATTTTGGGTCTCGGTGTCCCAGATGTTCCTTGTGCAACTTAGGTTGAAAACCTCTGCTTCACCCGCACCACGCTTGACCCGCTTTGCAAATCAAAGGAGTCGACTTTTCGGGAACTCATGTCCCGCGTGTACCGTCGTTGACTAGGCCGTGAGGGTCGTTGACTCCCGCTCCACCCACATCTCCTTTGTAGTCAGATTTTTAGATTTTTAAAGACCACGCATACTTGTGTCCCGGATGTCCCATGGATCGCACGACAAAAACTTCCGACTTTGCCGATGTGGTCTTGGACTCATCATCATTTTGGGTTTTTGGGTCTCAACTGTCTCGCGCGTACATGTGCGGCCTAGGACATATTTCTCTGATTTTTCCACACAACAAAGGAATGTAGCCATTTCATGTTTTTGGGTCCCAACCGTCTGCGCGCGTTTACAGTGTGGCACAGGCCCCAAAACCTGATTTTTCTGATTTCTTTGCAAATCGGCCATTTCACCTTGCGCAGTCTCCGGGCATCCCCTACGTCTCGCGGACCGCTCGGAACATAAATGTCTGATTTGGCCAACTTATACTAGTATAGGCCAATGTTTTTGGTTTTTTTCAATTTTTCTAACTTCTTGGATTTTTCCTTGGACAAGGAAGATAGAGAAGAGCCAAAGGGACCCCAAAATCCAATTTTTTGCCTTTTACCATTTTTTGCCTGCTTAACCCTCGAAAATGATGCAGGTTATCAAAATTACCTTGAGGGGTGGATTTTGGATAACAGTACCCAAGTGCATGTTTTTTTGTCTACATTTGCCCCCAATTTATGTTGTTAAGTGAATACTTGATAACATAAAGTAGATAGAATATGTGTACCTGATGCTCATGTAGAGAGTGTAGCCGATACCGTCTTTGAGTGGACAAGTGAAGCGTGAAATGGTCACAAGATTAAGTGTGAGGACTAGGAAAGAGGGAAGTGGACCCTAAGAGTGGATCGTATGCATGAATTGCACTTGTTGTTGTGCTTGTATTTAGTGATGTGTGTTGCTTCTTGTTATGTATAAGGACGAACTCGTAAAAGAAGAGCGAGAAAGTAGTCAAAGTCGTGTATATGAAAAATTTGAGCAAGTTTTTAAAAGTGTGTAAAAGTAGTAAATAAAAGGAAAATGTGCACCTGATGTATATGAGTGTAAAGAATAGAAATGTGTCATGTTTCTTGGAGTTGTTGATTTGCATGTCTTTGAAGGTGAGGTTTTGGGCGATCTCACACCAAGAACACATTTTTTGGGCGATCTCAAGCAAGGGTTCTTGGGCATTGGTGATTGCTTCTAGGTGACAATGAGTGCACAAATGTTCGAACCTAATTTCTGATATGTCAAAATGTTTTTGTTGTTACTTTGTCTTAGTCACTGATATTCACACTTTGATCATCGAAGGTACCTATAACTGAAAAAGAAAAGTTCACCTACATAATCCCACAAACCACATCAAACCTAAAAAAGAGATTGAAGAATGGGGATTTAGACTAACCCCATGTTCACCGACAAAGTGAACTTATGACCAAGCGTTTCACTACATCTCGGACTCCATGTATTTATTTTGTGTGTGTAGAAATGATGCCCTAGGATGCCCTTGTGTAAATTGTAAAAATGATAGTGGGATAAATTTAGAATGTAGAAATATATAACATGTGTGCAATGGAATATAATGAACTTCCCCTCTCTTATGAAGTGTATGCAAAAGTATAAATTCCTTGTCCCTTGAATGTATGCTAGATGGATGCCTTTGAAGTGCTTTAATGCCTTTGCAATGCAAGTTTAGGTCATGATAGTAATGCTTAGTGCTTGGTCCTTCATTCTAAACACATAACTATGTATTTATATGATTCCCTTGTTTAAATTTTGTAATTGACAACTGGAAGGCCAACCCATAAGTGAAAAATATTCCCAAAAGATAAAAGAGACCCAAAAGGAGCAAGTAAGGTGAGAAAGGGTTAGGGGAGCCCAGGAGGGACAAGAAAACTCGGGCGTTGTTGTCTTGGTTGGGTGCTAGTGTCTGGAACCATAAAAGATAAATGAGTTAAGTTCCAACTGGGCTATAGGGTGTGAAAGACCAAAGATAAAGTAAGAGACAGAAAAAAGAGGCCAAAGATAGTTGTCAATCACTAGTTTTCTTGCTTAGGAATCATGTAAATGCTAACATTATTTTAGGACCTAGAAATGTACCCAAGTGCATGATTTTATGTCTACATTTTCCCCCAATTTATGTTGTTAAGTGAATACTCGATAACATAAAGTAGATAGAATATGCGTCCCTAATGCTCATGTAGAGAGTGTAAATGATACCATGCCGAGTGGACAAGTGAAGCGTGAAATGATCGCAAGTTTAAGTGTGAAGACTAGGAAAGAGGGAAATGGACCCTAGGATTGGATCGTATGCATAGATTGTACTTGTTATTGTGCTTGTATTTGGTGATTTGCGCTACTTTTTGTTATGTATAAGACAGATGACTTGCAAAAGAAGAGCGAGAAAGTAGTCAAAGTCGTGTATATGAAAAATCTGAGTGAAGTATGTAAAAATGTGTAAAAGTAGTAAATAAAAGGACAGTGTTCACCTAATGTAAATGAGTGTAAAGAATAGAGATGTGTCATGTTTCTTGGAGTTGTTGATTTGCATGCTGAAGGTGAGTTTTTGGGAGATCTCACACTAAGAATGCATTTTTTTGGGTGATCTCAAGCCAAGTGCAATTTTTTTGGGAGATCTCACACCAAGTGAGTATTTTTGGGTGATCTCATGCCAAAAGAGCAACTGATGGGGATATAGGTCTAGTTTTACTCTCCTTCCATGATTCTACCCTATAAACACCATTACGAGATGGCACGTCCCGATTAGATCCGTGTTGTTTCGATTGTATTGAATGTAGGAGATAGAATACATTCTAGGATCAAGGCCAGTGCTCGTAAATGTATAATTTCTCTATGAATTATTGTAGCTTGTGTTGTAATGCAAAAATGATAGTGTCTCGCCCTAAGACATTAGCCTGTGGGGAAGATAGGAGCGCCCAAATGCTATTTTCTAGTTCAAGGTACTGGTGTCTATATTGTGTATAAGGTTCAAGTCAACTTCCACGGATTGTTTTGTGATTGTGTTCTTGTGCCATTTCGTAGTGTATTGATATGAATTGTGCTATGAGCTATTGTAGGGGTGATTTATTCACCCAATGTATGCCCACCCTCATTTGGGGCGCATGTGACGACTTGTAGGAAAATGTGGTTCAAAGGAGATGACCTGATCGATCTCAAATAAATAAGCGTAGGGGGTAGGGGATGTGCATGGTAGAAACCAAGGCACATGAAAACAAGATGGATAGTAGCAAGTGTTAGTATAAAAGATAGTATACAAGAGAAGACAATGTAACAAACAAGTGTGTAAAAACATAGACCACAAAAAGTGGGTTTTAGGACATGGGACCTCGCTCACAATGTCATAAGACAACCAAGGCCAAAGTGGACAAAAGCATACAATGATTATAAAATAAATAAGACATAACCCGTAAAAATGGCATATAATGGAAAACAATAACAAGAAAAATGCATTAGAAAACCATAGTGGCATAGAGTCCTGCAAATAAAATGCTTTTCATAAAGCACCCATTAGTATGTTAGAAAGATAAATAGTATGTCAAAGTGTGGATATAGCAGTGAAAATCATGTGTTAGTAAGAACAACTAGTAAATAACGAAACAATAGATCATGTAGTGTGTAGAATGTGGTAATAGTAAAAGTATATGCCCCCAGGAGCCTCGGTGGGACAGTAAAAGGTAAAGTGTCAAACATCATCATTGCAACATGTGAGAACTCAGTAAGAGATTTGAATTCACCTCGAAAGACCAAGTGAACGCACATGTATATATAGAAAGATGATGATATACTAAGAATCCATCTAGTATAGAAAACAAAGTGTACATGTAAGTAGAAGAAGCTAGCAAGAGTAAGTCCAACCAAGATATGCAAATGCTATGGATGTGTGGAATGTAAAGTGTGAAGATGGGAGGAGATGCATGCCCTCCGGTGGATGTGTATGAGATGAGGTTCATTTATAAAAGTCCCCTCAACAGTCAAGAATGAACCATAGAAAAATAATGTGTCATCGGGAAATGGGTTGTATGAGAATAGATGCAAGAAAGATGTATCATGAAGCATATAAAATGAAGTGTAAGTGTTGTGAGGTTAGTTTTAGAATTAGACCCTCAAAATCGAGCAGAAATTGTGTAACTAGAGTGCATCATAGGGTAATGACGATACAATGGGTGTATCAAGGTGTGTAGGAATGTTTAGAGAGATTAGATATGAAGTGCAAAGTGCAAAGTGGGGTAGGAGCTACGAAAGACAATTGATAGCAGTGGAATGGGGAGAAAGAGTGATGCCCTCAAGTATGTCAATAATGGAGATATATACGATACGGTGAGAAGGACCATGTCATGGAGGAGTTTGAAATGTGTCTCGACCATCAATATTAGGATTACCTTGTTTGAAAAAAGGAGTTAGAAACTTAATTGGAGGAGGTACGTGAGGTATCTTTAAAGTTGGTGGTTTATTGGGGATTGATAACTCTGCAGATGGCTTAATAGGAGGAGAGGATAGAGGATGAATTTTGAGAGGGGTTTTTAGTTGGAATTGGTAACACTTGTAGAAGACTTGATAGGAGGAGGAACATTAGTAATGGTAAAATGATGCTCACTAGACATAGACGAATCAGATTTAGGAACCCGGTGGGGTTGAGAAATTGGAGATGAGCATGCAACATAATGTTTAAGTAGAAAATTAAATAAAATCCGATGCTCAAGGTGCTTAATTCTTCGTTTTAAAACATAACAAACATTGTCATGATGTCCATTGATTCGATGATAATTACAAAATGGGAGATCTTGGTATTTATGGAAGAGGGATGGAAGCCTCGTAAATACTATTGATGTTCAATAAAAATATGGTACAATAAGAATGGTTGTAATATTTATAGATATCCAACAACCAGATATAGAAAAACAAGATGTTGCACATGTGCAACAATAAACACAGTAACAGTAGCTTCCAAAATACATCTGGGAAGCATAACTATATGAAAATACAAACAAATATAATTGTTACAACTATGTAACAAATTATCCTAGGTGAATAATAAAACAATACAAATAGATATGCACTCATAACCATATAATAATATCAAACTACCACAATAAATGCTAAATTAACCTGGGTAAATTATGGTTTACCTATCATTCCCACCCTTAATTTTTCATTTCCTCAAGTGATGTGGAGAGGACCTATCTGAACAACTCGAACTTGTCACATGCAAGTGACTTTGTGAAGATATCTTCTCATTATTCAGCTATTGGGAAAAACTAAAGTTGTATGTTGTGTTTCAAGACATGCTCACGTATGAAATGAACTTGTACCTCGATGTGCTTTGTTCTTTCATGAAAAACTAGATTGCGAACAAGTTTGAGAACACCTTCATTGTCTACATACATGGTGGTAGGTTTGTCCTATGGTATTCCAAGTCCTTCTAGTATGTGACATAGCCATATCGCTTCATGAAAGATTCACCTACAACACAATATTCGGTTTTTGTAGAAGAGCGAGAAATAAAGTGTTGTTTCTTGTTTCCCCATGATATCAGTCCAAATCCCAAAAAGAATACAAATCCAGAAGTGGATTTCCTGTCATCAATGTTACCTGCATGATCTGAATCCGAATATCCAGTCAAGAAGAAGTTATCATTCTTCTTGTACTCTAGACCAAGATCTATTGTACCCTTGAGATATCTCAAGATCCGCTTTGTTGCCTTCCAATGACAAACTTTGGGAATTTGCATAAACTTGGAAAGACAACTCACTGCAAAGTTGATATCTGTCTAGTATAAGTTAGGTAAATGAGACTCCCAATCAACTATTGATAGAGAGTTACATCTACCATAGGAGATGGATCTAAATGAGATAACTGTAGTCTCATCTCCATAGGTGTAGTAATAGGTGTGCAATCCATCATCCTGAATTTCTTGAGCATTGTCTTGGTATACTTCAATTGAGAAACAAATATGTGATTCTCTTTCTACCATACTTCCAATCCAAGACAGTAGTGCATTAGCCCGAGATATGTCATGTCGAATGATCGATTAATATCTTTCTTCGTAACATCGATCATCTTCACTGAACTATCAGTGATGACTAGATCGTCGACGTAGACAACAACAATCACAATCTCCCCCCTTACTTTTTGAGGTAGACGTTGGGATCATATGGATTTATGACAAATCCATGCTAAACGAGATGCTCATCATTTTTGATGTACCAAGCCTGGGTACGTATTTAAGGCCATACAAATATTTCTCGAGTTTACATACCTTTGTTTCTTCACCATGTACAAAATAACCCTCGGGTTGAGTCATGTAGAATTCTTCTAGTAGATCTCTGTTTAAAGAGGCACTTTTCACATCCATCTCGATGGAATTTCCAACTAAAGTGTGCAACTAGAGCAGAGATCATCATGATCATTTTTATCTTAGTTGTGGGAGAAAATGTCTCCTCATAGTGTATGCCTTCCTTATATGTATACCCCTTTGTTACTGAGTCTTTCTTTATACTTGTCTATCATTTGATTTACTTTGTACTTTGTTTTGAATATCTATATGTAACTAATGGGTTTCTTCCACAGGTGGAATATCGACAAGCTACCAAGTGTTTTTTTCTTTAATGATTGATATTCAACATCCATGGCATATTTCCAAGATTTCGACTACAGGGCTTCCTAGAATGTAGAGGGCTCAACAGATTCAACAACTCTACTCATCAAAGAAAAGTTTACTTCTTCTCATACTTTACTACGATTCCATGGTCCAGTGATGGATGTATCCGATGGAGCATCCAAATTCTCATCTTGTACATCCAAATTCTCATCTTGTATCATGTTAGTATACCACTTGGGCATACGTTGTACTACTCCCGTAGGTCGTGGTCATGTATTATCATCAAGCATCATCAATGGCATCATCGGTGGGAACATTAGCTTCTGTTTTTAAAACAGGTGAAATATCTACATCAGGTGAGTCTAGAGAAGGAGTCTCAAATTCCTTTTTCTCAAATAACTCAACATATTTTCTGGTGTATACTTTTATGGTCTTTGGATCCACCAATTTGTACCTAAGAGTCTATTCACTGTAGCTAATGAAGATGATTTTTGTGACTTCATATCCAACTTCTTTCTGCTATGCTTGGGTATGTGCATGATAGATTTGCATCCGAATACTCTGAGGTATGCAACACATGGATTCCTCTTCTACCATGCTTCATGTGGTGTCACTCCATCAAGAGAAAATTTGGGAACTCTATTCAACAAATAAATTGTTGTCTTTGTTACTTCTTCCCAAAATTTCCTCACTAGTCTGGAATCATCAATCATGTAATACACCATCTCCATAATAATACAATTTCTTCTCTCAACAACACCATTATGTTGCGGTGTGTGTGGAGGCATTTTCAATGAATCCCATGAGCTTGAAGGTAGGATTTGAACTCATTACTAGTGAATTCTCCCCCTCAATCTGAGTGGAGAGATTTGATATGATGACCAGTCTTGTTCTCTACAACCACTTTGAACTTTTTGAAGTTTTCAAAAGCATCACTTTTCTTACGAAGATAATATATCCACATTTTTCTTGAATAATCATCAACACAAAGCATGAAGTACTGAAATCCAGAGCACGACTAGGTTACATCGTTACAAAGATCGGTATGAACCGAGATCAAGCTTACCATGAGATCAATAAGTACTCTTCTGAAATGAAGCTCTGTGTTGTTTACCTACTAAGTAGTGAGGAAACTTATCTATATCCTTCTGAGAGATGGAAAACCTCTCACCATGTTGTACCAATGAAGTGTTTCGAGATATTTGAAACTTATGTGATGAATTCTCCAATGCCACAACCGTGATGAGGATGAATTCTTAAACACAAGTGCCTGATCATATTTGTCGACAAATTCAAGCTGGAACATACGTCCAAAATTGGAGTATTTTGCAACAATTTTTGAGCCGTGTGATTTGTCTTGAATAAAACATTCTCTTACTTGGAATGATCACAAAGTCAATCTTCGATTGTGATCTAGAATATGCCTTCTTTGATAGTAGATTCTTTGTTAAGCCATGGACATATAATACATCTGATAGTCGACAATTATGTGAACCAAGAGGTAGAGAAATGTTCCCAATCCCCTGTATTGTGTAAGAAGAATCATCACCTAACGAAACATGGTTTTTCGAAGGTGTGTCCCTCATGGTAATAAACCAGTCTTTGTGCCTAGTCATGTGTCGAGTGGATCACAAACCAAATATCACTAGATGACATGGATGGTTCACTGGAATGAGAAGTGTACAAGAATTCCTCATGTTCTGAAGGATCTTCTTGCTCAGCCACATTTCCTTGTTGATGGAGTTTTATTCACCAGTTCCCCTTCTTCCGCCCTTGATTATAGTGTGTCTTTCCCTTATGAGATTGCTGATTTTGAGGTCTAGAATTACTTGATGAACCTTTCTTATATGTATTGTACCAACAATCTTTCACATCATGTCCTCTATTGCAGATATGACACTTCTTCTTTTTCTTGTCCCCATGTTGATGTTGATGTTGTTTTTGGGACTTTTGAGAAGAATGAGATTTTCCTTTTCCTTTTCCTTTCTGATGAGAAGATAGTGCATGCTTCTCTTCACAATAGTTATTATACATAAATTCTTCTTATTGCAGTATATTCACTAACTTATCGAAATTAACTATCCGATTCGATACGTTGAGTGTCGTCAAAAAAATGTGATATGAAGGTGGGAGTGCTCTCAGAACAATGGGAACAAGAGATGTATCAGTGACCTCCTCTCCCAAGGCTAGAAGTGAAACCCTCAATTCTATAAATCTTCTTAAGAAAGCTTCCACTTTCTCATTCTATTTGAATTTCAATGTGTGTGTAATCAATCTACTAATTTAGAATTATGTCCTTGTTTTGGCCTCTCACATTGTGCTCAACTTATCCCACACTTCTTAGGCTGTTGTGACATCTCGAATGTGGGGTTGCACATTGTTAGACACTACGAACAATATTATGAATTTGGCCTTCTAATTTTCCCCTGTCAAATTTATCTCATTGGGAAGCATCATCTCGGTGATATAGTTGCATAACCATTCACAACAGGAAATATCTATTCGAACCCAAGTTGTGTTATGATCTTAGTCTTCCATGCAGCATAATTATCTCCTCTGAGGATCTGTGAGTCTAGAAGAAAGAACTTGGGGGCATTGGTGCCCATTTTCTAAATTCACTGACAAAGGTTAAGTCTCTTATCACTCTAGGTATACGGTCTCCCAATCTATATACCTTCAATCCGATGTACCAAACCTTTTTATATCCGCACCCTTCGATATACATTGTCATGCACGTGGAAGAAGCTTGCCCTTCTGATATACCCGACAGTGCGTGAAAGAGGCATTAACATACGTGAAATAATTTGATACACGGTACCAAGACAATATTGAAAGGGGTCTGGAAATTATTGACACCAGCTCAAAGAAATATCCTCATACGTGCGCGTAACTTCCTATATACTCAGATAATTTCAGTGTCTAGATTTATGTCGTGCAATCATTCATAGATGGATGGGATGGCTCAAAGTGTGGGCACTGTGTTCATATTACTCCCTGATGATTTATAAGGACAATGCCCAAACGACATTGTTGCAGCTATATTAGGCATTAAGTGCGGTGAGTAGTCGCGACGAATTTACCTGTAAGCACTTCCCAGAGGCATTGTATATACCTAATGTTGCGAAAGAGATCCGAATATCTCATGAGTGTTACAAAACAAAAATTTCACGATGATTTTTTTACAAAACTCACAATTTTTAGCACTTACAATGTTTGCGGTTGAATATGGCAACCTATAAATTAGTACAATCCACTAAAATACACTGAAAATATACAATTACATCCAATATGCATAAAAATTGAATGACATGCAAACTTTTTTGTTTTGCAAGGCCTTGGTGGCCTCTGGAGCTCAAAATGGCTCACTGTGTAAAAAACCACAAAAAAACATCTTAAAATGTAGTTTTTAGATGTCCCCGCTTAAAAAAATTTACCTGAATGAAAATTTAATGTAGAATGGGAGAATTTTTTTACCCTTCAATAGGGTTTTCTCCTCTAAATGTATGCTAGGTTTAATTATAACTAGTGAGTTTAGTGACAGATTTGGCCACTAATCGTGGCGCTTTAGGTCAAAAAAGCCACCAAATCACTAATATATCAAAATGATTGGTATAGGTGTGGGGGTAGAACCATGAACCTCCCCACAAACAATGTTTTCCCACTTCTCCACTAGCCAACAAAGCGCACTTAGTGCATATGATTTACAATGAAGCAAATTCTATTTAAAGAATATATAAAATATGTTAACCTTTGAATAACGATGTGGCGGTATAGGAGGGGTCCACGTGGCGACTGCTTGGTCGAAGAGGATTAGGGATTCCTCGAAATGAGGATCCGCACTCTTATGTATTCCTTTGAACGTCTTTTGATTTATAGTTTTTTATTATCCGCCTTCCTTTTTATTTTATTGGCCTCTCTGTTGTGATTTATTTTTCTTCTATTGGTGCCATCGGCCGAAGTTTGCTTTGTGTAATATCCCTCATCGTAGGGGTTTACTGACTCGAATGGCTCACCATTTGACGAAGGTTTTCTTTGGATCATTTGTAGGGAGATATGAGATTTCTTGAATCTCATCTCATTAAGGTAGGGTCGAGTGTGTGTATTTTCTCGATCTCGTTGTAATTGCCAATGTCGTTCAAAATAACTCTATTAAGTTGTGGAGCTGAATTACTTCACAAAATCATGCATGGAAGGTTTAATGAACTACATAGTAATCGACATCGATTGGCTAACCGGCGTTGGTCACCTAGAGGAACCGGTATCGATTACTGTGGCATTAATTTTTTTATTATAACGTGGGATTTGGTCCGGTTGATTGTAAAAGTGAGCGAGATGATTGTAAATGCATAACTAAGTTGCCCTAATGTTGTGTATGCTTATATAAACTAGGAAACAAGGATTATAGATATAATCTATGAAGAATAGATGAATAATTGAGTAATCCTTCATTGAGAGGGTGAAGAAGAAGAAGAAGAAGAAGAAGAGAAAGAAGGTTACATGAAGACAAAGATTCCATGGAGAGAAGAAGGAAAAAGGAAATAAGCAGGTACATCCGAATGGTGAGAAAGTGGTTATGCCATATATTGTATTTCCTTTGTATTGTTTCAATATCAATGTAATGTAATGGATTGGATAGTATGAAAAGCACATAGGTTTCTTCTTGTAGATCCACATGTTGTTGTGAGATCTTGTATTCTAGATCCCTAAGATCATGTTGTATTGTTGATCCATAGAGGTCTAGTATTGTAGCTCATTGATAGCTTGTAAGCACTTTGGATAATATCCAGATATTTTAGAGGAGGTTGTCTTCATGTTTGCACAAAGTGAGAGATGGAGTGATGGAGATGAGACTTACTTTTTGATGCGAAATTATGATTGCACATTGGCAGACCCTCGTGAGAGGTCTTGTTTGCAAATTCACAGGAGAGCTTGGTTGCACAGTGGGAGATGCAGTAGTTCCTGGTTATGTGAGATCTAGTAGTTATTTGGAGGTACATTTGTAGTGCACTCATGGATGTATGTTTAGATATCCGGAGGAGAATATACTCTTGGAGAGATGCATTGTACTCTTGTATGGATGAGTTGGTCCATACTATTATTTATTATATATATTGAGATCTCTATCTTTGGTGGACGTAGCCCACATTGGGTGAACCATGGTACATGTTGTGTTATGTGTGTGTACTTTGTTTTGATTTGGATTATTCTAGTTTATACTTCCATTGTTGTAGATTTTGGGAATTTTTTAGATCCTATGTGCACGATTTGGTTTAGTATTAAATCATAGCACTATTCCGTAGTCCCAAATTCCCAACAAGCTCGGTGGATTAGTCGCATGGCTCGAACCTCCTTTAACCATTGCACATCTCAATGAGGGGGTTGTAACTCATCTCGCTTTAATGCAAGAAAACATGGCTCGGCATTTGAATGTGACTCAGTGCTAGTTACAATTCCCAGCTCGATTTGAAACCCTTCAACTCGTCTAGGAGTGGGTAGGGAGTTTGGTCATTTTTCTTAAACAACTTGGTTAAAAGCCACAATGCATCTTGGTAAGGAGCTTTGTAAACCCAGCTCGATCTTCAACCTTCCAATGCAGATACCTCCAAACTTGGAAAATCTCCTATTTCTAGCATAGACTAAAATATCCACTAAATGTCTTGAGAAACCCCTAATATTTTTTAAAATTAGAATGGTTCCATAAAGTAAATTTTACAGTGTAGAGGGCACCAAAGTGCAAAAAAATTTTCCAAACACCTAGAGATTGATCGGGAGGTTACGGGGATGCAGGGGATAGGGTTGGGAAGTTGCAGGAAGTTGCACTGGATCTCCAACTCGCTAAAAATGCTTCTCCAAGCTCCTCTATCTCTTCTTCATTCTCTCTGCACACCTTCTCTACTCACAAGCTCTCCCATTCTGCTTCGATATCAAATATGGAAGAGGGACGCAAGCCTCATAAATTTTATTGATGTTCAATAAAAATATGGTACAATAAGAATGGGTGTAATATTTATAGATATTGGATAGGCGTATACAGACAAACAAGATGTTGCATAGGTACAACAATAAACACAATTACAGTAGCTTCAAAAATACATCTAGGAAGCATAACTATATGAAAATACAAACATATATAATTGTTAGAGCTATGTACCAAATTATCCTACGTGAATAATAAAACAATACAAACGGTTATGCACTCATAACCATATAATAGTATCAAACTACCACAATAAATGCTAAATTAACCTAGGTAAACTATGATTTACCCGATAGTATTTGGCAAGCCGATAAGGAGGATAACAATGAGTAGTTTGCAAATTGATCAACTATTGATTGAGGATTCCATGAATAATATCATGTTTCTTAATATTGAGATCAAATTTGAGAGGTGCGGGGACGACAAGACTTGGGGCTCACCGATATGAGCACATGGAGTAGCCATAGGATTAGAATGAGGTACAAAAGATGAACTAGCATGATCTTGAGAGGAAGCCTTGAGATGTTGGATTTCAGCTATAATGGATGTAATCGTAGATTCCATAGCTTGAAATTTATCTTGAAATAAAGAACGTAAAACTTAAATTGACTTATAAATAAATTTATTGTTTGTATTATTAGGACCAATAGAGTCATCAAAAAGGCAATCGAAGATGGCACTTACTCATGCATGCGGCATAGTGCGAGAGATGTATATAATGTTTAGGGATTTTTGAGAACATCTTGGCAAGGTGGGTGCATTTGAAGCAATTGAGACAAAGAGATTTGAGGAGCCATGAAAGAAAATATGATATAAGAAAGATCCAAAGGATCGATCGCGAGTGAGGTGCACCAAATGATTTAATAAAAATACAATTCAATCTGATTTTAGAGTATCCGATATGATAAAATATAGTAAAATACAAATGCTAAGCACTCAAACAATGCAAGATTATAATTAAATGAGGGAGACGAGTGACTTGGCTGAATTCCAAATGAACAGGAAGTGATCTGGGTAGGTATGACCGATGAAGAAACTATAAACAAGATCTTCACTAGTCACTTGTAAATTTTGAAATGCCAAAAGGAGGTTGGACACGGCACCCACATTAGGGCAATGAGGCCTAGGCATTGGTGATCGCTGGGTGCACTGATTGTGAAGATGCTTAGAACCCGATTTATGATATGTCACAAGGCCTTCGCTATTACTTCTTGTTAGTCACCTAAAATTCACACTTTGATCTCCAAAGGTACTTATAACCTAAAATAGATAATTTCACCTACACAAGCCCACAAACCACATCAAACCTAAAAAGGAAAATGAATAATGGGGAGCCGAATGACCCCAACGATCACCCGAAAAAGTGAACTTATGACCAAGTACTACACTACATCCCAGAATCTATGTAGTTATTGTGTCTATGTGTAGAATTGATTCCCTATGATGCCCTCGTGCAAGTTGCACAAATAATAGCAGGATAGATCTAGAATATAGAAATGTATAACATGTCCGCATTGGAATAGAATGAACTTCCCTCTCCTATGCACTTTGTATGCGAAGTATGAATCCTTGTGCCTTAAATAGATGTTAAATGGATTCCTTTGAAGTGATTTAGTGCCTTTGGAATGCAAGCTTAGGTGATGATAGTAATGCTTAGTGCTTGGTCCTTCATTTTGAACACATAACTATGTATTTATATGATTCCCTTGCTTGAATTTTATAATTGACAACTGGAAGGTGACCCATAAGTGAAAAAGATGCCTAAAAGAAAAAAGAGACCCAAAAGGAGAAAGTAAGGTGAGAAAGTTTCAAGGGCACCCAGACGGACAGGGAGCACCTAGACCCTGCTTTGTCTTAGTTGGGTGCTAGTGTATAGAGCCATAAAAGATAAATGAGTTAAGTTCCAATTGGGCTACAGGGGTGTGAAAGACAAAAGAGAAAGCAAGAAACAAAAAAAGATGCCAAAGATAGTTGTCAACTACTAGTTTTCTTGGTTAGGAATCATGTAAAGATAGCATGCTTTTAGGACCTAGAAATGTACCCAAGTGCGTGATTTTGTGTTTATAAGTTATTTTCCATTTATCCATGTGCTCCACAATCCACATGCGCGACCAAACTAAAACTCTAAAAAATAACATTACACTCAAGGATATGTCTGGATATAATGTCTTTGTTACTTTGTGGGTCAATATTTTGACAGAATAAGCAGAGAGCTTGAAGACATTATTTTTACTCTGTAGTTTCCACTCCTTGTAATAAAATATGTAAGTGTTTCAAATTTCAATGGAACATCCTTTGAAACTATCTCAAGTACCAAGTGCTTTTTCAAACCTCCAGTTTTATAAACAAATGCACTTCATGAGTGGGTTACCTCTAATGATTAATTTGCTTCCACTCCGTCCATCACTAACAAATATCTAGGACCTCCAAATAGTGTAGTCTCCTTAACAACAAGCTCATTGATCCACCAAATGGGGAAAATGAATTCGATGAATGGGCCAAACTTACAACTGAAATCACGAACATCACCATGGATAATTACTTTTACATCTCTTGCCCTCTTATGAAAGGTGAGAAGAAATACATGAAGTAAGTGCGTGAACATGAAAATGGCTTATGGTTTTTGTGCTAGTTGTAAGATAGTTTTTGAACTTTGTGATTACATATATGCACTACGGGTTGATATAAAGGATTTCATTAGGGAGTTACAGTCAATTACAACCTTCGATAAATATGATGCATTGATCATGGGTGATGCGGAAGAATACTTGTAGAATCAAGTGTATTGATGATGAAGCAACAACTAAAATAACAAACCACATTATTGGCCATGAATTTTTTTCACTCTCTCCCTAAAAACAAACATACTATAGATACATGCATAAAATGAAATACATTATTATTAATTCTAATTACGCCGGAAGGCATTCCCCTATGGTAAAGGACCTTCGAGACGTTTCTCACTAAGTTAAATTTGGCCGGCCGTTTCGCGTTTTTTAAGCAATTACATTTGTCGGCCGTTTGGCCATTCGACGGCTTGTTTGACGTTTTCATTTTTTGCGGCTATTTTTACCAGCTTAATAAATATTACTATTTTATCTGCCCCTCGTTTTCTTCTTTCGTCAATAATTCCATCTAATAATTGCTTATCCTTCGAGGAAAAGGAGTTTGTGTTGTTTTAGTGCGGGCCACATCGCAGGTTCGACTCCCTTGCCCTTCCCTCTCCTTTTTATATTCCTACATAGGTTTTTGGTTTCAGATCGACTGTTATTTCATATCAATTAATTTTGGTTTCTTCCGCCGTAGACAGATCTGATTAAACTGAAGCTTTGGGATGGTTTTTAAGATTGACCTATGTTAAATGTATGTTAGTTGACGGGAGAGGGTTCAAACCCTATATCTGAATAATTCCATCCTTCATAATGTCGTCGTATTCTGTGCAGCTTCGGTTGATGTCCGACTTGAAAGCCACTCGAAACGATCCTCCCGAGGTATGTTTATTCAATCTTCATCATTACCCACAGTTCTTTCCTTTCCGATTTAAAAATCTCCTGAAAACGAGGTTTTGTACTTTGGGTTTTTCTTTAGCCTATTTGATATGATTTTATGTGTCAATTTTTCCGTTTGTAAGAACGATTCGGAATTTGGGTATCTCTTGAAGTACACATAGTTTTTTGTATGCGTCGTATGGTGGGTGTTTTTCTAAATCAAAGATATTTTGTGTTAAAACCGCTTTGTTGTTTTTTCATTTAGGTTTGTAGTGCAAGTCCTCACTCTGATGAAAATCTATTCGTTTGGAGCGCTACCATTTTTGGTCCTGACGAGACTCCCTGGGAAGGTGAATTTCGATACTCAACAAAATTTTGCCTCTTTTTTTCTATTTGTTAAAATTATTGGTTTTAATTCTTTTTGGATTTGTTTTTCTGTATTGTGCTCAGGTGGCATTTTTGGGGAGAATTATCCAAAGAAGCCACCTCGTGTCAGATTTACATCGGATGTGTTTCATCCCAATGGTAAGTGGTGACGTTTTGGACGTTTTCATTTTTTCGGTTATTTTTGACAGTTGCTTTTTGCATGTAATGTTTTTTTTTGCGGAAGATTAAATATTTCATCGTTTTTCCTAATATTAATCGACATTCGTAGGTTTTACAAAGGGAAAACATGAACCTACAACGAAATATGAGATTGAGAATAAAAATCCAATCTTTGTTTTACAATAAATGGCAACACAGAATGGCAATGGCGGTTTCAACAATTGAAATAATTTGTTTCGCTTTGCTGCTGCTTTTGCTTTCCATGAAAGCATGCAAACAGATCAGAGGTCTTGACAGTTTTTTGGACATTTTTTCACGCGATTAAATTTGTTTTTAGTTTTGTTGCTCGATCACATTGAACTGGTGGCGTTGGAGACGACAGTAGCATTGACAACGTCTTCATGATTTGAACCCTTTTCATGGAGACCAAAGAGGGCTGGGGACAAATCCCGTACAGACCACCCAACATCTTGATGATTTGAACCCTTTTCAAATCTTTTCTCTAGATTGTGTTGTTGCATTTATTTTTATAGTTTTCCCTGATTTTAGTGGTCGAATCCATCTATTTTTATTTTCCCTTTGCTTTGAACCACTTAGTCAGAGGGTTGCAGGTTTCAAATTCGTATATGATGTAGACTTTGTTCAAAACAGTTGATATTTTTTTCACCCATGATTCTTTTTATTCTTTTTATTTGAGATTTTGGTGACTTTTATTGATGAAACCCCTCTTTCCTTTAACAACCCAGATTTTTTTCTTATTAATTCAGTCCACTCGGAATCCTTAAAACTTTCGTATAGGTTTTTCATGAGTGTTCTCCATATATTGTTTTCAGGGTAGAAATGGTGAATCATCTGAACAGGAAGGAAGCAGCTAACATTGAAGCAGAGTATTCCTATGGCGATTTCTTGGCATCTTCAAAAGATTTTTCCTGGTAAGTCTTATCTTTTAAAATGTGTGTTAGGGTTTTGGTTATTGTTTAGGGTTTCATGGCATGGTTTATACAGCTCAGAGACAAAACTTGTAGATATTCGTCTTGCAATGGTTCCATGGGTGCCATCTCAATTTACCACGTGTGTGCAGGAGTTGTCATCATGATTTTCAACACCTGGATTCTTGCAGAGCAGAAAAAAGAACCAAGATAGAGTACCTGCAGTTGTGTCCCTTCCAACAATCATGAAATTCAACAATATATCTCGTAGATACTTGTCATATAACTTTTCTGGCTCCTTTTCACTTAAACCAATGAAGCGAGACAATATATCTGTTTTTTCCTTGTAAACAATTTCAAAGCCAGTGAAGTGAAAAACAACGTGGTTATAAGTAATGATGAAAAGGGCTAACTTATTATTTATGCAGAGTTCTCAATAGCCATTATGGTTGATGTGAGTATTTCCTTACGTTGTTGTTTTGAGCAGAAATCTTTTGCCTTCTAATTTGAATGATCTTGTAGACAAAATCATCCACAGTTTTGATGCTCTCCTTCATGATGGCCTCCAACCCAATATTGAAATATATTCATTCATGCATCATGTATATCTATTATATTCATGCATCGTGTACTGCCACCAACAAAACACCAACCGAACAACCGATGCACAACTAACACAATAAACCCAAATTAAATACATATAACATCAACTATAAAATAAATTAACTATCGAAAACGGTATCAAATATAGTCATGTACAAATTTTTAACAAGTTTGAAATGTAGAAACAACCTTAAAATTAAGTAGCCCATCTATATTTCTACAGTTACGAAATCAATCACACCCCTTATCAACAACTACAAAAGTAATAACTATCCCTCTAAATTAAATAATATATAACGCTCAAGGCGTTCACATTGCATTCTACACATTGGATTGCTAGTAAATTAGAGACTTTTGGATTTCTTCTTTAAATTATATTGGCGTTTTTATTTTTGCCTTCCCTACCATTGCCCTTTCCTACACTCTCTAGTAGTTTCCTCCATTTTGAAAGGGATAACGGATGTAGATGTGGTTGTATAATGTAATAGGGGACATCAAAAAATTCTTTTCCACATAAACATTTAAAAAAATTTGAATATGTATAAAAACGTTTCCCACATGTATAACATTTCCCAAAAAATGCATGCACAATAGCCATCCTTCCACAATAGTAAAACCATATGTATGTATTGTCTTGTTGTCTTGTTAGTACTGCCGTTGGCGATGTACTATTGTTTTCGCCTCGGTTATTAATTTGCATAAGATTAGTGCTCACTATACAAAAGCTAATGTTTCTCCAAATATTTGTTCAATTGTGGGTAGTTTGAGGGTAAATATTTTATTCGTAGTCATTCTTCTGATTGGTGGAATTTTAATCCCTCATTGCCCGAACACTTTCCTTCCTCCCATAGATGTGACCGCTTTTATTAAAGTTTGTTTTACCCCTTCCAAATCGACACATGTTTTAGGTATTTTCTACTCTTCCGTCGAGCTTCTCCAACACCATTGCTTTGCGGATCCCGTTTTGAGTTGCCAAACCCGTTTCACTTTGCTTTTCTATTTTTCCCGATTCTGTCCTGCGCATGGTGGAGACATGTGGCTGGATGCATGCGATATTTCCAGTGCTTCTGCAGCGGTGAGAGGGTGAAGTTTTTAATGGTAGGGCATTTTATCGAAATGGTTCGTGCTTTACAAGTTATCAGAGAGTTTTGTTCTCTGTAAG
Source organism: Taxus wallichiana var. yunnanensis (assembly GCA_018340775.1). Classification (NCBI taxonomy): domain Eukaryota; kingdom Viridiplantae; phylum Streptophyta; class Pinopsida; order Cupressales; family Taxaceae; genus Taxus; species Taxus wallichiana. The sequence goes on along the minus strand of CM031243.1, from coordinate 657,460,984 downwards.
CGGGGCGAATGGCAGATAAAAATTGTTCAATGGAGGCTTCTGTCATCGATATTGATCTTCAGGGTCCCTCTCATCTGCAACCTTCTATTTGGAGAATGATCAAAAGATTTTAGTGGGGCTTCTTTTGGTCTTGGTATATTGGTTCCATACTAATCCTGCTTATACTTGCATCCTTCGTTTTGAGTTTTCTTGTCATGCATAGCTTGGTTGAGGAACCGGTTCACATAAAAGAAGCTTTGTATTTTGATTATACCAAGCCTCATCCGCTTGCATATGTGCCTCTTCAATTTTTTTCCACAATACCAATTTTGGAGGATAATCTTGTCAGTGTAAAGGATTAGGGTCAGAAAAAAGTTGTCTTGCATCGATCAATTCTAGCTAATCACAGGTTGGAGATTGCTATTGATCTGACGCTGCCGGAGTATAATGCAAAGCTTGGAATTTTTCAGGTAGTTTCTTGATGGTACTGAAACTTTATTCAATGGTGGATACCACTGACTAGCTTTTTATTTCTCTGTTGTTCGATTATGTCTGTTAGTATCCATATATTCTTATGTTAAAAACCAAGCCTTGTGATCTCTATTTTTAGGGCATACTGCTATACAGAGTCCTCAGAGTCCAGGGCACCAGACCATAATGTCTAAATTATGCTTTGCATGAAGCCCTCATGATTTGCTTGAAACTTTGTTCACTTAGCTGGTGAACCATGGCTGCTATATACTACAACTTGAATGAACTTTGTTCACCTCACTAAGGAATCAATGCCCTATCGGAGGCGGTACTATAATCTGTGCTTCCCAATGATATATCTCAACATGAAATATCTCTTGCATTGCAGACGAAGGTACAAAGACTGAAGATTGATTACAATATGCAGAAGGTATGCATTCTTCATCTGATGCTCCGTCTGAGGGGATGAATGCGTTAAACTCTATCATTGTCTTCTAGAATAAATAGGTTATCAAACAGCCATGCGCCTTTTCAACAAATCTATTTTGTGCATATCTTGCAAACATGGCATTTTATCAAACAACTCACGTGCCTTGTCTATGCTTTCACATTTTGCATACATGTGTACTAGGTAGTTGCATGACTACATCAGTCAAAATTCCTCTATCCATTATGCTTTGACGGATGTCCATACCCTGTTCCAAAGCTCCCATTTTGGCACAGCAGCGAGGATGCTGACAAAGATTGTGGAATTTGGCTTCACATCTGCCAATTGCAATTGCATGAATGTTTGTAAGTAATTATAATGCATTTTCAACAAATCCATTTTGGGCATATCCTGCAATCATTACTGTCCACGATACCACATTTTTTCCAGGAATTCTGTCAAACTGTTTACGTGCCTTGTCTACGGTTCCACATTTTGCATACATGTCTACCAGGACATTTCCTCTATCCTTTATGCTTTGATGGATGTCCATATCCTCTTCCAAAGCTCTCATTTTGGCACAGGCTGGGAGTATGTTGGCAAATGTAAACTGATGTTTGGTGTATACCTTCTTCAATAAAGTAGTTCACTTCATTAAAATGTTTATGGTTTTTCTACAATGTCTTTCTCGTCATAAACTTGTCCTTGCATACCTGTATATTTAAATCACATTTTGAATTTCCTTTGAATTCTTTATTCATGATTATACCTTGTATTTTGTTTTCCTGTTGTTTTTCTTTATTAAAAACAATGAAAATGCATTTTAACTTCCATAATTTAAGCAAAACTTGATACCTCTGCTGATGCTTTCCCCAATCATGTGGACAATTCATAGTCCATTTAATTTCAACTGCAAGCTTACTTGAATATTTCCATGCTTGTATTTTCATATACTTCTTTATGCTACTCATTCTATATACATTCAACATATTCAACTGAATTTTTAAATGATAATTTACCCTTTTGTAATCATTATTTACCTGCTTCCACTGCACAAGTATTTTATGAAACTTGTTTACCTGCAACTTTTGTTGACGTCTTCCATACATATCTTTCATTAGGTCTTCATTCTCTTTCACCTTAATTTTTGTTTCTGCTTCTATCCCTCTTTTTTCAAAATCCGTGCTTTTCATTACTACACCTGCTGCAATGTCATAACTATTTTTTTGCCTTCAAAAAGACTTGTTTGTTTTCACACAGTCCATTAATGGAATTCTCCACACATTTTTTATAAATTTGTGATGATCAAAAATACCATGTAAAAAACATAACAAATTTACCAAATGGCGAACTAAAATACCTTGTTTCACCCCTCTGAATTATCTCCTTGCAGTTCCCTATTTTGCATTTATTTCTCTCCTATCTTCAAGTTGTTGTCTTCACCTATTTGTGGACTGATTCTTTCATCCATAACCTTCATTTATTTTCCATCTTAAGGGCTTCTTGCATTCAACCATTCTTCACATATTTCTTCTTCAATAGATGCTACGAATGCATCTATCACTCCTTCATCCCTGCTTGAACTTATCATAACAAGAACTTCTTTGATCTCTTCCTCTTGTTCTTCTTGCTGCACCTTTGAAGATGATAATTTAAGATCATTTAACATTTCTTCAAAAAGAAATGATTTATCTTGGGCACTGTATTTTTCTTTTTCATTTGTACCTGCAAACATACATTCACACAAAAAATAATAACTAAAACTTCGAGGCTTGATTTCCTCTCCCCTGTCTTCTTTCTTGGACTAGGTCTCCAATACCTTTATCTATTTTTTCAAATTTCTGATCATTTCCTGACATCTTGCCTTTTTCTTTACTTCTACTATAATTTTTTTCCTTCCAATCTCTTCCAGGTGCTCCACCATGAGTTTTATCTTATCTATCCTCTCTCTTATATCTTGTATTTCACTTTTATCAATCAACCCTTTCTTCATTGCGTTACTCTCCTTCTTCTGATTCTAGTTCTTTATTGGCAGTTCTTCCATCTTCCTCTATCTCTTTCTCACTGTACCTTTTCCCCCAACCAAAGCTTTGGTCTCTTAACAAGTTCCTTCAAGTCTCATTCAAATTTGTTTCACTCTGGTCTTTTAACTTTCATATCCAAGTCTTCTTTCTTGGTTTTTTACTGAGAAACTTTTGTGCTCTCCGCTTGAGCTTCTCTGATCTCTTCTTTGCTGAGCTTCCTCTGAGCTCCTTTCCCAAAGATTCTTCTAAGATCTTCTTTCTACTTAAGCCTTAATGGCTTGCAAGCAAGGTAGCAAGTTTTGTATGGAGAGTATTAAACAATGGTCTTGAAATATGGAAAAAAGACGGTCGATCAAAAAAATACGATAAATACGGAAAACAAATACGGTCTCACTAATCTTCAAGGGATTGTTAAAAACCATGTAAACAATACTAAAACTGAAAATCCTTTTCACTGCTGACTATAAAATCATGGAAATGTTCATAATTTAAGTATTTATGGTTAAAAAATAATAACAAATAACATATTTTTTTATCCTACATTACAATATTTTACCCCTCGAGTGTGTGGCTCTTCTATTGCTCCATTTAACGGCCTTATGAACAATTTCTTACTAGTGAAAGAAGTTTTGGGGGTTACGAGGAAAATTCTGTTGTGGGCATATAATCAGAACCCAGTTTGATAGCATGCCCTTATTCCAATATTAATACTAGCAATGGAATAGGCTTAGGCTTAGACAAGTCTGATGTTAGCAGTATTTCCTAGCCTGCCAAAGTAAGCTCTCAAGGTCATATGTTGAACTTTAAATTCTGAACTTGCCTTTTAAATGCGTTTTCTTTGAAAGTCAAGCATCTCATATGCACAAGCATCAGTAATTTTTTTGAAATACACAAATTGGAAGCAACAAAAATGGAACACTTCCTTCCAGCCTTGGGTATGGGCTGCAGTTGCTTATACTGTTACAAGTTGTGAACAACCAACGCATTTACAAGTTGTGAACCTGCATCAGGGCCAGCCCTTGTCCATAATATTATTTTTCCCGAGCATACGAGATCTATTTGCATGTTCACACATTCCATTCTGCCCAAAAAAAATTGTGCCAGTTATTAATTATATCACACCAATTTTCTGCTTATTTATATTGAGTTTCAGTATCATTTCCAACATGGAAGAGCCTCTTTTTAGTGTATTTCTTCCATAGAATTGTTTCTTAGACAATTGCAGCAATGTTGGGATATTTTGCCCATTTTTTTTGTGAACTACTCTTCAACAACTATGGTTAGGCAGAAATCATTTGAAAAAAAAATGAACATTGGTTTGGGTGCTTCACACTATAGAGGCCAGTAGGGGAATTTGTACATAATGCAGTAGTAAAAAATTAAAAATCAAGCTATGGCTTTTTATAGCATACAAAATTACTGGATACGTTGATGTCATTGGCTTTTTCTAAAAACATTTTAAGCTCTATGTGCCCTCTTTTGAGCTTTCATTTTATAATACCTTATTTATGGAGGATTCTCACAATAGTTGGAATTTATAAATCATTATTTACGACATGGATGTTGAACTTGTAGTTATTTTCCAAATCATAACGAAAAACATCCTGTGAAAAGACCTAGAAAAGCATAGTGTATGTACATTCATAACAAGATTGATTAAGCTTGAATTCTATCGGAAGTGAAGGAAGAATACAACAATTTGTTAAGATTGTGTTTTTTTATTAGCTTTAACTGAAAATTCAATAGTTATAACTAGACACATAATGGATATAAGTGTTTGTGGTTAGAGGCTATAGCCTACGGGGAAATCAAAATGTGGGATACTAACACCACAGCTGAATTGTAACTAGTGTAGTTGTCACTCGATCTCTTAACTCAACGACTCGTGCCCATTTTTGACAAGTCAATACCGACTCGTCCTTCAACCACCAACTCACTTCTTGATTGGCAAGTTGGTTCCTCTACGACGTCAAACTCCACGTGGAGGCCCTGTGCTACTCCATGGTCTTCGCTACTCCCTGGATTTTTGAAGGAGCGTCGAGGGGCCATGTGGAATCTCCTCACAGATCCTTTTCCCACATGGGCCCGCCATACAACTTGTCATTAACCTAGCTAAGGATTCATCGAGTCACCTTGCATTAGACCATTAATTCGACTTGAATCCATTGTTACTTTCACATGAGTTATCTATCCCACAACCCACCTACCCTATCTTGCATTTCTAAGCTCACCAGGCTCCACTACGCACCATGCATTGCTGAACTTCCATTATAATAGCTCAGTCTCTGCGTCAAATCACCAATTGCGCCCTTATAGCTCGATCCACAAAAGTGAGCTCGGTTTCCTTTCGCATATCCTGGAATATATGCTAATATCCCGATGAGTAATACAAGGTTCAGTCTAAAGGATCACCCACCAAAGTGAGCTCGGTTTTATATAAAAAATAATTTGGTCGAGTTAATTTATGACCGGCTCATCATCATTGGGGTCATTTGGAAATGACTCACCTGCAGGGGCCGGGCAGCTCGGTCATGTGTAACATAACTTAGTGGGCATCCCCTCCTTTTGAATGTCTTAACACATACAATGCTTGGATGCAAACATCCTAGTATTTCTGTGTAACCCAGGGAAACTTGATATTGCTCCATCCACTCCAACTCGGGTCTGTGACCTCCTTGAACCCATAACTCACCAAGGATAAATTTGAGCTCAATCTATTATAAATGAATGGCTCTGTGCTTGAAAATATAAATCTTAGTTCGCCTCACGTGGATTCGGTTCCCATGACTCACTTCAATGCATCCATAGCTCGATCATGAGCTCCCTAAAATAGCTCAGTGTGTTCCTGCAAAACCGGTCTCAGTCTACACAGAGCAACTCGATGGTGCATAACTTGTTTGACAATGTAATGGCTCGGTGATGAACTTGAGAGCCTTTTTGACAACTCGTCCGTCATCTTTATGAACCCGATATGGCTCAGTCAGCCCGATGAACAATGTATGAGTAGCTCGGCCACTCTTTTGATGATTTTGCATAACTCGATGATGAGCCCTAGATCATGAGCAGATCAGTTCTTCACAGGGGAACCTGGAGTGTTATATGGATCAGTTTGGCCAATAGCTTGATAAGCTCATTTTAGACTCTTCAACCTTCTCCATTCCCTGCAAACTCTTGAAATCCCCCAGTGACAATTATGGAAATTTGGGATTCCAGATGCTGGGGGGAATGTTTTAGATGATTCCTTAGATTTGTTATCTCCCCTGTAAGTCCATTAATTTCAGGATTATCACAATAAGCTTGCTTTTTATCTAATTTCACCAAGGTAGTGAAATTAGATAACAGTTTGGCGACTCACACGGGCCATTAGCCTGCTAAATGGAACTTTACCAACTGCCTATATCTTTCCATTGGGCATGGAGTCTGTATTATCGTCATGAGCTGATCTGAACTCTGAAAATATTTACCCATGAACGCTTGGAGTGTCATTATTTACCTTCTGTAGTTGTTGCTGTTGCTTGCATTTTCCAACTTCAATAATGAAATCTTTGAAATTTGTTTTGTGAGAGTAGAAAATTGCTTCAAACCTGAATTTCACTCATTCCCGCAACTGTAATCTCAAGGCTGAACGGTGGACCTGATTCTAGATTGGGGTGTCAGTTGATCTTTGATTTCTTACATGGGCATAGTGGCTTACTGCAGCTATTCTTGGAGATAATCAACAAGATTTCCTCCTTAACTATCAATATCAACGACAAACCAGCATTCACAAAACGCTTTCACAGCAGGTACTACTACAGCAATGCAGCTCTTGTTGGTAATAGCACTCTTTCATGCCATTGAAAGGTTCAAACTAAATTTTGATATGGAATTCTTGTATTTATATTCTTCTAACCAATTTATATCTTTATAAATTTAAGAAGATCTTACTGAAGCATTCAATTCTTTTTGTGTTTTATATGACTTCAAACACATTTATATTAATTACATCAAGAGGTGTGATAAGTAGCAGGTAAGGAGTCTAATGGCCTCGAGTTGATTGAAAAATTATTCATTTGCACACTAATATATAATAATTAAAATAATTTATTTTTAAATTCTCACTCAATATTTAGGATATAAAATAAATATATGATTGTGTATTTATACATGTGAATGTAAGTTATTTTCAAAGTGTGAATTGGTAAATAACTATGCGGGAATATTACTAACTTATTTAAAATATTTAAGTTAGAAATATGTATGGGGTAGAATACTTAACTTACTTTTTTACTTATATAGAATATATGGTAAGAAATTTTACATGTATGGGTTAAAATAGCACATATATCTTAAATCAATGTATATAAAGACACCAGAGATATCAATCTTGAGATACCAATGTTGATACTCTTACAAGTTAGATACGTACCTAGAGATTGATATCTCTCGTGTCTTTTAGATATATTTATTTAATATGTCCGTGCTAGTATTAAAACTTTGAAAAGATCATTTTTTCCAATCATTTATTTATTTTTTCTTTTGTTTCTCCGCTTGCCAATATTTTTCTACATTGAATTTGGTGCGAAGATGTTTTGTATCTAACTTTTAGCTATATTTTTGTTTCTATTTTGTATCAATATGCACATTAGTAAAGGTATAATTAGAATATAATAAATCTGTAAACAGGAGGTGCACTAGTACAACTAAGATAAAAAAAAAAAAATGATATTTCAAATGAATCCATCTATATTTGAAGCATACCCATGCCATTAAAATATTTCACGAATCTAAGGAAAACAATAGCATTTACTAGCTATTTCATGTTTATTATTTTAAAAGGATCATATAATTTAAGAAATCTTGCACTACACTATTCTTTGAATTGCATTATAAAAGTACATTAATTTCTATATTTGTCAATTATTTCGATGCATGATAAATATCAACCAGGATCATTTTTCATTGATCTCAATATAATCTAAAAAATTATAAATTTGGTAGATGTTGAATTATGGTTTTAAACAAGGACGCATCCATGTACATATCTTTATCTTGTCTCATTCATAGGGGTGAAGGAAGTGGTAGAGGTAAGCCATTCAATCAAGTATGACCTACTTTTGGTAGTTTAGATTTCTTCTGTTTTCTATTTACTGTTTTCATCCCTGTGAGAATCTTGAACACATTAAGGTGTAAAAATTTATCATCATTACAAAGTACATTGACATATTGAGTAGACAGAAGAGCACCCACACCCCTTATCAAAAGAACCTTCGCAACAAGCATGCAAGCCACTATTGGAAATGTGCACCATGCATTGCTAATTCCAACTATAACTTTTTAGAAGGATTAAAAATAGATTTAATTTGCTTTAGTTTAGCATGAGTCTTGATTTAGTTAAAATCCTATTTTTAGGATTATATTTAATTCAAATAAATTTTCTTTATTGCACAGCATGCAGCTGTTTTAAAGCAAGAGTTTAAATTTATAATGTTTAGTTGAAGAGCTATTAGTGGGTGAGTTATTCTATTTAAATAACAGCAATTGTAATTTCTTTGTATGCACACACAGAAGTGTGAAATCTGCATAGGCAGAATTAGAGAAGTGTTGCATGCACAAACTTCATTGTAATTTGAGTCGAAGCTCTGAGTATGAGTTAATTAATGGAGATTATGCACAACAGTGCTTGTTTGAATATTCTTCTATTTATGTAAGTTATTTAATTGTTTTGTTTATTTCTTGTATGTTGTTTTTGTATAAGACTGTAGATTTTCTACAAATTGGTATCAGAACGAGGTTATACCAACAACTTATTAAATTGGTAGCAAGCTATGACTTCTACATTCGACATATAGACACTACAATTTAATGGAAATAATTACGAATACTAGTTTTTGTCCATGAAGGTGCTATTCAGATCTCAACACGTGTGGGAGATCGTTGAAGATGGGTACACAGAGCCCGCAGATGCAGCATAATATACTGCACTTTCTCAGGAAGAGAAACATAATATGTATCGATGTTCGTTGATACTATATAAACATGATTGAATACTTTATATTATTGTTAATGTTTTTCTTATACAACATATTAAAAAAATTCCCTTGCCAACATGTTTCTTGCTAATATTGTTGAGGAAAAAATCTATGTTTTCCTTTGCGTATATCATTTCCCTTAAACTAGTACTAAATAAAATAATATGAATGCATTTTCATGAGGATTTATTTATAATGGTTTTAATTTGTTGTATACATAAATTATTTAGCTATTAAAACATTCTTAACTCCCCTCACATTCATTGATTTCTACAGGGAATAGCCTTCTCTCTAACGTCTACTCATCAACGACTTGCACAAAGGAGACAACACTATGCACAAAATAAAATTTAGATTCATGTTGAGAAATGTTGTAGATACCACGTTCGGAAACATACTGTCAGGAATGCTTCCTGCCCCATGCACTTCATCAAACATGCCCTCTATTGTATTATCTTTCTTCCCGTATACTATAAGTAATGTCCATTTATTTGAAAAAATACACATGGATCTTGGTTTAATATATATTTACACAAAAATCCACACAACCTCCTTCTTTCTTCATCTTTTCCACCACATCATTCAAACATACACCCTCACAATTATGTGTTTATCGGCCATGCCCCAATACAATATAACCTGATACAATATTGGACATGCAAATACTTTCCTCTGATGCAAACGCACCTTGTGTTCATCTCCTTATACTTTCCTCTATCCCTAAGAACCCCCATATCCGACCTTCACTTCCTTCCTTGAATCCCAATGTCACTTTTGAAGAAGATTTGATATCCTTTCTAATATCTTCACTTTCTCTATTTATTCAGAGAATTGCCCCGACATTCAAACAAGTTTCTGTGAAGGGCTACACACTTGCAAGTCTAAAAACATAGGCATCGCTTCTCCTCCTAGAAAAATATGAACCCCGAACCTCAACCCGCCATCTTAAAATATTTAACCCAAGTTGAAGATATGTTTTTGTAGGTGTCAATCCAATTCTATAGGTAACCCATACATGTGGCGCCCAATAGAAATATTCTGGACACACTATAAGCTTCCCACAAAACATTTCATCCATTGCTAAATATATTTTACACCGTCTTGGTGATTTAGACCTTGTTCTCATACAAAGGACATGGTTGCAACAAACTAAGTATGACTTCTTTGTTAGTATATCTCGTGTTTGGGAATCCCTTCAATATAAAATTTCCCATGATCCATACTATAAAGATTTTTTGATTGACAATGATGCCCTAGCCTCTCTGCCTTCCGAACCAATATATATTACCTCCTCTCTTAACACAATTACAATGAGCCATCCTAACACTCACTACACCTATGCACAAAATTGTGATGATGTTCCCTTCGACTCGGATGAAACACTTCCCTGAACATCACCTTTTGTGTCGTCGGCGCATAACACAAGAAAAAATAAGAGGAGATAGATCAATTCATGCTTTCGCATGGCAATAAAACTCCCATCACTTTGGCTTGGCCTAATTTTGGTGATTATCCATTAAATGAGTACACCACCGAGGGCCTATTCTCATTGGATTTTCCGAGTTTGTTCCCATCGGGTAAAGCAATGTTCAAAAACCTCGTATGAAAGAGGTCCAAATACATGAATATGACCGTCATTTGATGTGGTTCCATGATGATCGGTTTGGTTCCCATACAAGTTTATGTTACTTATTGCTTAACCTAATTATGCATCAAAGGATCCAGTCTACAACAGTCGTCTTCATGAAATAAAACATTGAACAAGGTGTCCCCCCAATTGTAGGGGACATGTGGAAAAGATTTCAAGACTTCCCTCCCGATTGTGTCCCTAACAAATCGATGTGGTTCGGAAGCAACATGCGGGAACACACTCATTTTTTTCTAAAAGTAAATGTGAGGTGTCAAACATGGTGGAGTGATTGGACACACTAACTTTGTTCTTCACTCTAAGTGCATCGAACACAAACTAACTAGACCTCCATGATGTCATGCCTAATGCTCCCCTTGTAGATGTTCGTGTTGCACAATGTTGGAGGACACTTAACATTATTTCCAACCCTCATCGTGTTTCTACATACTCACGTCAAATATTTACAATATTTTGTGAAGATGTTTTATAGAAAAACCTTAACGCTAAAGAATATTGGTACAAATATCAATATTTCTTTCGCTTTCTATTTAATTTACATGTATATGCCTCTTTTAACCTCTATCTTTCTCTTAGGTATGAATGAAAACATAGAGGTTTTGTACATGTCCATGGTTTCTTATGGTTAGAGGATGCTCCAAATGTCGATGCAATTGATTGGGAAGATATTGCATCTATAGAGGTGGCCAAAAAATACTTTGACAAATATGTGTTCGCTTGGAATATTAGCCGCCGCAAGTCACACAAATTTTGTTCAAAGATCAATCTAGGATGATCCTTGTTTGTTGACAACAAGGAAAATATTAGATTCCTCTCCACTTCAAGACCTCGAAGAACTAATTAATCGTGTTCAACGACACACAAAGTATTTCGAGCACACATGTTTGCGCAAAAAAATAATCTCGCCTCAAATGCTTTGATACAATGCCTCCTGGGCCATACATCCAAATTCCACTTTGTTCATTTAAGAGAGTGGAACAATAAAATACCAGCCTTTTACAAATAATGACAGATTAAATACCAGCCTTTTATCTATATGCAGAGCTAACATTGAATTTTAGCCCATTCTCTTCTATCATGCAGTCCTAAAGTACATTACAAAATATGCTTCTAAAGAAGAGAAACGTTCATAAACCTACAATCGGATGTTATCCATATTTTCTACAAATTCCATCCCTTATTTTCCAACATATATCACAATTCGGAAAATGCTCACTGACAATGTTTTTGAGCACGACATTAGTGCACAAGAAACTTGTCACATGTTCCAAAAATTACCGCTTGTTATGTGTAGTCGTGCTTTTATCTCTTTAAATGTCGGAAGAAAAAAATTTAGATGACTTACAAAATCTGACTCGCAAGCACATGAAACAACAATTCTCTTGGATTCATATATGGTCTAGCCTATAGATATGGATTCAATTCCTTTTATCCAAGTTGCTTGAGATTGGACTTACAACAAAAACCATCCTGCAAATAAATGGAAACTATGCGCAAGCCTAGCTATTGTTCGATCCTATCCAAGATTCTCACATTCTAGGACACAATTCAACTTCTTTTAAATTTTTTTACTAGTCTTGATCTCCTCCTATACAACCCTTTCTGCAATATATCTTCTAATATTAGGTCTACCCCAGAGAATTTATTTCTAATCGGAATCTTTTCAAATGCGCTTATCGACCCCCGACATATTTCTCGCTCCTAAACTACTCTCAACCAAACTTTAAAAATTAATTCAGATCCGATAACGACAACAATCATTCCCTTAAACACTTGATTGATTGACAAATTTAATATCGGTTGCGTCTAGAAACACAAAGAAGCTTGAAAACTTAGAAATGTTGGGCCTCATATAAATTGACACCCACCATAATTGGAACACTCATCATGTTACCCCTTCTTTATAGATCCTTGTTCCTTCGTTCATAGAGGTTAATAAATCCACAACAAATGTTTCTTTCATGCGACACCTTCTCTAGTTCATCTACAATTTCATTCTCTTTTGAACAACAACACGCTTTCAACATTATTTTCCACCACTTATATTCTTAAGAAAAACTCCCTCTATTACATATGATAATTCAGGGTACTGCAGAGGACACAAAAATCATACCTCATAAATATTATCAGATCTGTATTCCAAAATGCTTCACATGATGGTCTTTCACCCCTCCTTTTGCTTGCTCCTACTAATGTTGTGGCTTTCAAAAAATTTCCTCTATTATACATGCCAACCTCCACATTCCCATCAAAGAACTCAAACCATTAGAAGGTCAAACATTGGCATCTTTTCAAGATTTCCTTAAACATGTTGAATATATTCTAATTGATGAAATGAGTTTCATTAGACCAAAACTACTTTCCAAAATAAACTACCGCCTCCGTGAAGCATTTCCCCATTCCAAGACATCTGAATTTGGAAACAAATCTATCATCCTCATTAGATACCTTGGGAGAATTCCACCTGTCATGGACATTCCCCTATATGCTAGCAATTCATATGGCACCAACCTTTGGAAATCATTTCGCACTTCCATCTCATTGAACTCCATCTTTCACCGCAAGGTTCATCGGTTGCACAATTTTCCTTTTGAAAACTACTCCTCAACATCCGTAATGATATTCCATTGTTTAAAGACTAGGAGCTTCTCATGTCGCACGCCGACTCCACACTTTCTCAACAAGAAATCCATGCCTTCAACGAAGGACCCCATTTGTTTGCAAGGAATGAACAAGTCGATCAACACAACCTCCAAATGTTGAAAGGACTTAACTCTCCTATTGCCATGTCCTTTTCCCAATTTACCGGGCGTAATGATTCGGGAGATCCAGATGATGATCAATTGCTACAAAAATTGCTCCTTTGTAAAAACCAAAAAGTCATGCTCATAACTAATTTATGGTTTGAGACATGTCTTGTCAATTGTGCAACATGCTCTCATCATCAACATTGTTTATGACGCTACCTTTGCTCCTCCTGATCTACCATTATTTGTTGTCATGGATTTTGATCGATATATTGGCCCAACTTGGGATCTTGAAATACCTTCCCATATTCCTATCCCCCTATTTCTAGAGGTAATTGAAGAAAACTACCACTCAAAATGGCTTGGGATCTAACTAGTTACAAGTCTCATGGACTTAATTTGAATAGAACCACTATTGATATTAGAAACACTAAAAGTCAAGGGATTACCTTCACTAATATCTCTAGAGTTCCTTCCTTATTGAGTCTTCAAATTTCCCCTCCCTTATCATTTGATCATTATTCTAAGATGTCCAAATCTCTTCTCCTACAAAGCCACATAAACAAATAGTCCAGGCTGCATTCCGTTAACCTATAACCAATTGCTTGATCAACTCCTAATTACCCTTACAGTCCCTTCTACACTACATATTACCTCTTCCTTTCCCACCTCTAATTCCATCATTCTTTCTAACTTACATTGTTTCAATTCTTTTTTTCCTTTTCTCTTTGTACTCTAGTTACCATTTTCTAACTTTTATATTAAATTTTAAATTCTGTCTCCGATTTCGTCTCCTTTTCTCTTGTATCTTCTACTTTATCCCTTCCTTTTTCTTTTTCTTTTTCCTTTTGTAAAAATATAAATAAGAAAATATTTTTCAAAGAAGCTTAAAAAAACTTATAAGCTTCCAAAATAAATAAGAACTTATAAGCTGTAAGTGATAATACATTTCTATAAGAAAGAAAAGCAATAAAATTGAAAGGTCGTGTTGTAGGGTGAGTAGCCCAAGAAAACAATACCACACAACTGATACAAATACACCAACACAGTACATATTGATTTGTAAATCATATTTCTGGATTTGAAAGGTCGTTTCATTAGAGGGAGTAACATAGTGTCTATCCTTCACCTAAGTTCACAATCAATGGCTGTCCAGTTTTTGTTGACTGAGAATTTGGATAAAAAAATTCCTCCGATTTTAAAGACGTGACCTCAACTTTCCATACTCACATCTTATCATTCCAATGCGTATTTTATTTTAAACATATTTACTGTATGTTATTTTTCGTTAAAACTAAAGACAACGCTAATGAAAAGTACTTTTGACCAGACAACCTATGTTATGGGAACTTATATGAGGAATAGTCTCATCCAAAGGAATATGATAAACGGTAATTACAATGCTTCAATTAAACAAACTACTCAAAATTTAGATCTGCAAATTAAAAATATTTATTTCCAACGTTGTTACTGAATTCTTTGGAACCATGGTGGGAAAATAGGTCGTAATTTTTTCTATATGTTGTTGTTCTTGCTTTCAACCATTGATGGTGCTCCCTTAGTTGCAGTTGTCGATAAAGTCTTAAAACTCTACTTCTCCCTCCTTAAACAATTAAACCACCATTAATGGCGTATCTACAGCGTGCAATCTGAATCTTCTCTTGATCTAAAAATAGTTTGGGTTGTGTACTTTCTTAAGGTCAGGTAGTTTTTTAGTTTATGCAAAGTCCATTGGAAACTTCGTTCCGAGGTTGGTTGCTCACATTGTTGTGTGTCATGACATTAATCTTTGCTCCAACCTTAGGTCCTTCAATCTTTTACGCAATCAATTATAAATCCTTTTGGCACGCCCTCATGCTTATGAGTCATTTTGTTATACAACTCTTAGATTTCCTCAATTATGAGCATGTATTTACGATACCCACAAGTTGGGTAAGTTAGACAATGTCTATAGTGGTATGCGGCACCAAACATGTAGCAAGTCCTCAAGGGAAACCTTCCTCCTCCCCTCATATCCATTTCTATGAAAATTCATCCTCTAGCATAGCCTTGATTCTAGTTAGATATCCCACCAAAAACCTATATCATTCATTTCTCATGTGCTTCCTACATTTATTCTCGTGGTTTTTTTAGTGGCGAATAATCTATTTTTGAAAATTTTGAAAAGGAAAATTTTCTCGCGAGCCAATGCCCCCGTTCACCTAAAAATTACAGCTTTAATTTTTTTAGGGTCGGCTTCGCCTACCCTTGAAAATATCCCCTATGTAATCTTAGATTATTTGCCGTAGAACACTACTAACTCACACATACCACCTAGGGGCATATGTATTATCAAGTACAATAAATGCACGAAAAGAGGGTGGAGGCTACAGACGTGTGACAAAGAGTTTGTTGACGTGTGACAAGGGGAGTTTGTTGATGCGTGACAGGAGGGTGGAGGCTACAGACGCGTGACAAAGAGTTTGTTGACATGCGACATGAGGGCGGAGATCACAGACGCGCAATGCAGAGAGTTTGTTGATGCGTGACAAGGAGAGTTTGTTGACGTGAAACAAGGAGAGTTTGTTGACATGAAATAAGAGGGCGGAGGCTACAAACGTGCGACAGAGAGTTTGTTGACGCACGACACAGAGAGTTTGTTGACACACGACAGACGGGACGACGGAGGCTGCAGACGCGCGACAGAGAATTTGTTGACGTGACGACAAGAGGGCGGAGAGGCTACGAGACGTGCGAGAAAGAGTTTGTTGACGCACGACAAGAGGGCGGACGCTGTAGACACGCAACATAGAGTTTGTTGACGCACGCGACATGAGGGGCGGATGTTGCAGATCCGTGACATAGAGTTTGTTGACGCGTGACACGGAGAGTTTGTTGACGTGCAACAGGAGGGCGGAGGCTATAGATACATGATAGAGAGTTTGTTGAAGCGTGATAGGAGGGCGGAGGTCAGAGACGTGTGACAAAGATTTTATTGATGCGTGATAGGAGGATGGAGACTACGGATGCGCGATAGAGAGTTTGTTGACGCGAGACATAGATATTTTGTTGACATGCGACAGGAGGGTGAAGGTTACGAGATGCGCAATGAGAGTTTGTTGATGCGTGACATGGAGATTTTGTTGACGCGCGATAGGAGGGCAAAGCTCGCAGATGCGCGACATAGGATTTGTTGTCACGTGACAACAACCTTGCTGACGCGCGACATGAGGTTTGATGTCACGTGACAACAAGTTTGTTGTCACACGACAACAAATCTCTTGTCACATGTCTGTAGCCATTCTATCACACCACTTGAAAATCAGTTAACAATTTGCATATAAACCCCAAAAAAATTGTCTTTCCCGTGAAATCGGTTCCAGGGATATTCGCGTGGCTTTTCCACCTCTGGTTTCCAAGAGGTCTCCTAAAATAAACCCCGATGAAACCCCATTGCAACCATAAAATCCGCTCAATATATGCTAATGACCTTATGGATATAAAGGTCTTCATGTTTAGCATCATAAATTTTAAGGGTCCCTCTAAAAATCCATAGAAAATAGTAGGCAAATTTTGAAAACCCACTTTCAAAAGTAAGGCATCTTAGGGAAAATTGTTTTGTGGGGACGGCAATTTTTTTACAAAATTTAGGGAAAGGTTGTCGTTGTAGCAGAAGACTAATTTTACATTCTACCAACTTGATAGCATTTAGAATTCCACTGACTGCTAGCATTCAGAATGCTACTAGCTGGTAGCTCTCAAAATTCTATGTAGGATGATAACATTCTCAATGTTACCGATCGGTATCATTTTGAATGTTATCATCTAAGTAACGATTCTCAGTAATGCAACCACCTGGTAGAATTTTGCATGTTATCGACCGGTAGTATTATAGAATATTATCGTTTGGCATCATTTTTCATTGCTACAGGGTGGTAGCATTTTTTATCTATAGGTCAGTAGCATTTTGAATGCTACTAGATGGTAGCATTCTACAATGCTACTACTTGTCGGTAGGAAGAATAATGCTAACATCCCATAGCATGGAGAATGTTATTGGTTGATAGCATTTTACATGTACTTGGTCGGTAGCATTATCCTTACTATTGATCAATAACATTATCCTTGTTTCCCATTAGTAGCATTACAGAGTGTTACCGTCAGTAGCATGTAAGATTCTATCATCCAAGAGCATTATCCTCAAGCTACCCCGCAGCATTATTCTTGCCACCGATTGGTAACATGTAAAATGCTACCGGTTGGTATCATGTAGAATGTTCTCATTCGGTAGAATTTTGTGTGCTACCGGATGGTAGCATGAAAAAAATTGCTACCGATCAATAGCATTCTCTCCATTTACTTATAAAAACCAACAATCTTATTCATTTTCACTTTACATAAAATGATAAAATAACCTTAAATATCTACTAAAAACAACAAGAAGCCTCTACCATCCACCAACAACAACAAAACTTAAGAAAAATACCCTCTTCCCACTATCCCAACAAGGAAACTCATCTTCAAATAAGAAGGGGAAGGTCATATCTATGGACTAAACAAGAAGCAGGAAGGTCATATCTATGGACTAAACAAGAAGCAGGAAGGTCATCTCCAGAGTCTAAATAGGAAGGTCTATTCGATTTATTACAAAAATGCTGAGAAGGAAGGTCATTTCCAAAGTGCCCAAGAAGGAACAACCTCAAATCTGTAAGTTTTCTTATAAGAGCCTTGTATTTCCTCAACTATACAAACTCCTATCAAATCCCAATTCATTTTCATAATGGATTGACGCCTCTAGTTTCACAAGGCTAGTTTATGTGTCATGTTTTCTTACGTGACACCAAAACACTCAACAGTCTTCTAACAACTTATAACAGTTCCTCTTGTACTTTTTCCATTCAACTCCCATCACACACACTATCCTTTGGAACGTCCCCTGAAGACATTCAAAATTTGACAAGACTACCACACAAAGATGTGGATCCTGTCACAATGAAGATTTTTTCTAATGAAGATATCAAATATTTTGAGTCTCATTACCAACTATATATTGATGCAACTATTGGTAAGTAACTAAGTTTCAAATAATCATATTATTGTTTATATCATTTTTAATTTTAGGAATTTTGATTTTGTGTCTTATTTAATATTGATAAATTTTGTCTCCTTACATTTATAGGTTCCCAAATCCTTCAAAAGGGGAATTCCCTCAAGGATTTTAGTAACCATTTTCTGCAAGGTATGGTGTAATTTATGATAAAAATACACAATTATAAAAACACCGAAATATAATAATATAGAAAATGAATTCATTCGGGATGCAATTGATATTGATAGAGGTTACATATATAGTGTTTGATCTCCTACAATGGTGGAGTCAACACTCATCTTCAATCCCTCATATCTCTCTCCATGAATCTCTCAAACTTATCCCTTAGGATATCTCTCTCATCCCTTTATTATCTCACACACCAAAATAGCTACGTGAATTGTTTATTCAACAACTTAACTCACACACGCTATTAACTATATTATTAATATGAGTTGTATTAACTCATTATTAATAATATTAAAATTTATTAATAATTTCAAAATATATTTGTAACATTCACTCCTTATTGTTAACATTATTAATTCACAATATACACTCCCCTAATGTTGACAAGGTAGAAAAAATAATCACACTTCCTTCTGCAGCTTTCCGCCCATGCGTGCTCATGATCTGGATGGTTTTTAGGACAGCCAACAACCTCAACATGGATGGTTTTACAGGACAGCCAACAACCTCAACAAGGATGGTTTTACAGGACAACCAACAACCTCAATATCATGATACTGCTTTTCCTTGTGCTTTCGTTTGTCCACTATGTCTTTCCTTCAGGGAATCATGTAGGAACCACTCGCTTACTAAATATAAATTGTGTTAGGAAATGAGAGATACAATATGCGAATAATCCCTTACGTAATTGCAAAAGTAGAAACTAATATGCGAAATTATTACGGATCTCAAATAAAATTGCGAATAAAATAACACAACACAAAGAGACAAAGTATTTAACGTGGTTCACCCAATTTGGGCTACGTCCACCAAGAATCACTTGTTCAGATTTTATTACAAGCCACTTTGCTCTCTCAATACAATACCAGATCCATTTGGAGCTATGCTCAACAAACTCTACAAATTCACACAGAGAATTCAAAACACATCTGCAATACATTTACTCGTAATATCTATCATATGCATAACACCATATAAATAGACAATTGCTTAAGTAGTTTTACAAAACCATGGGTATCAAAACAATGGGGAAAAACAAAACCGTCCCATAAACCTATGGGTAACCGAAGAGGTGGTTTTACAAAACAATGGGTACCGAAAAAACATGGGCCCAAAAACAACCCATAACGGTTACCCATTACCCATGGGTTAATAAACCACCCATGAAAATTTGCTTGGGGCTTCGCCCGAGCCCCCATCGGGGCTTCACCCCGAACCCCCCTGACCCACTCACCGGTGAGCGGGACCGCCGTAAAAATACCCGAGTGTAACACATAGAAGGTGTACCACACTCTAACATGAAAATAGGCTCCACAAACATAACAATATCCCACTTGGAGACTAATTTCCACTGAGCAAGCTTCTCAACCCTTCACTGTCATCCGCGAAGGCCAACCAAAGCTGAACATAGCTTTAGTTTATCCCTTGTGACCACCTTGGTCATCATGTCTGCAGAGATTCTGACTGGTATGAATCTTCTCCAACTTCAACTTATCTTCCTCCAAAGTTGTCCTGATGAAGTGATATCTCAATTGTATATGCTTCATCCTGGAGTGGAAAGCAGAGTTCTTAGCTAGGTGTATAGCACTCTGAATATCACTATGCAGCTTACATTCCTCCTGCTTATGCCCCAATTCCTCAAGCAATTGTTGTAACCAAATCATCTCTTTGCTTGCCTCTGTGGCAGCAACATACTCGACCTCTCCGTGGTTAACAAAGCCACTAGCTTCGTAGTCGTGAAATCCACTCCTGCTTGTCCCACCTACATGTAAATATAACCTATCGTGCTCCTCCTGCTGCTACATCTCCACCATGTCTCCGATCTACATAACCACGTAAAGTGGTGTCTCGATCCATCAGAGCACAAAACTGTCCCCATGGTCCCTCTCAAATACCGAAGGATCCACTTTACTGCTTGCCAATGCTCTTTACTTGGATCACTCATAAATCTACTCACAGCTCCCACTGCATGGGCAATATCAGGCCTAGTGCACACCATAGCATACATCAAACTGCCAACTGCTGATGAGTAAGGTACCTTGGACATCTAGTTTCTTTCCTGCTCTGTCATGGGACACTGCTCCTTTGATAACTTGAAATGGCCTGCCAAAGGAGTCCCAACCGGTTTAGCATCCTGCATGTTAAACCTATCTAATACCTTCTTAATGTACTCTTCCTGAGATAAAGTCAACTTCCGTTCCTTCCTATCCCGAGTTATCCTCATACCAAGGATTTGTCTAGCTGCCCCCAAATCCTTCATATCAAAGGATTCACTTAGCTGTTTCTTGAGTACTTTTATTTCCTGCATGTTTTAACCTGCAACCAACATGTCATCAACATACAAACATAGGATAATATAACTTCCATCCTCAAATTTCTTTGTATACACGCAATGGTCAGAGTGACATCTAATATAACCTTGCTCCATCATGAAGCTATCAAACTTCTTATACCATTGACGTGGAGCTTGTTTCAGTGCCATACAAGTTCTTCTTCGCCAGCACACCATCTCCTCTTTACCTTTGACTTCATATCCTTCGGCTGCTGCATATATAGCTCCTCCTCCAAAGCACCATGGAGAAATGCGGTCTTTACATTTAATTGTTCTAAGTGCAAGTCTTTTCTTTGCCACTATTCCAAGAACAGTTCCGATAGAATTCATTTTTAATACATGAGAAAAAATCTCATCAAATTCTATACCTTGTTTCGTGCAAACCCCTTGACCACCAACCGGGCCTTATATCTTTTCTTTCCTCCTTCTTCGTCTTTAACTTTGTACACCCACTTGTTCTCCGCAATGCTCTTTTGCCTTCTCGGTAGGTTCACCAAATCCCGAGTTTGGTTCTCCATGAGAGACTTATGCTCCTCATCCATGGCTTGCTCCCACTTCTTCGGCATCTACCTGTATTGCTTCATCAAAGCTCTCTGGCTCTCCACTATCAGTGAGTAATAAATAATAAAGAGAAGGAGAAAAACGTTCAGGTTCTTTTCTTACCCTAGAAGACTTCCTCACTGTAGGAGTTTGGGGTTCCTGTTGAGTAGGTTCCTGAACTGATTCATGGGTCACTTTCCCATCCGAAGATCCTCTACCACTGCATATTCTTTCTTGGATTCTTCCCTGTTTTCCTACAACTGTTGCTTATACATGACTTTCTCATTAAAGACCACATCCCTAGACCGAATGATTTTCATGTCCTTAATACTCCAACATTTAAACCCAAAGTCATCACCACAATAACCAATGAAAGTACATTTTTCGATTTAACATCTAGCTTGGTCCTATCATCCTTGTCTATATGAACAAACACTTCACATCCAAAGACTCTAAGAAATGAATAATCAACTTTCTTACCATATTATGCCTCGTCGTATGCCTCCATCCAAGGCACTTGAGGGTCCTCTGCTTATCAAGTACACAACCGTGCTCACCGCTTCATCGCCCCCAAAAAAAGAGGCGATCCCGCATGTAACCTCATGCTCCTAAAGACGTTCCATTATTGTTCTGTTCATCCTTTCTGATACCCCATTCTGCTGCGGAGTTCCTGGAACCGTCTTTTGCCTGCGGATTCCATTCTTAGAACAATAATCATTAAATTCATTGCTGCAATACTCCCCTCCATTATCTGACCTAAGACATTTTAGCTTAAGACCTGTTTCATTCTCTACCAAGGCTTTCCATTTAACAAAAGTGTCAAATACATCAGATTTGTGTCTAATACAATAAACCCAAACTTTCCTTGTTGCATCATCAATAAAAGTAACATAATAACTTGAACCCCCAAGAGATGATACCTGAGCCGGCCCCCACACATCAGAATGTACCAGCTCTAACTTACTCTCTTTCTTCGTAGGTCCAACCTTGAGAAACCTTACTCGCTTCTGTTTCCCATATATGCGCTTTTCACGAAATCTAAACTCGTTTACGTATATCCGGGCAAATTCTTCTTTATGATGTTCATGCCCTTATGGCTCATATGACCGAGTCTATAGTTCCATAATGTTGTATCGCATCCTGAAGCCACAATATTACAATCATTAGTACTATCAGTGGTTAAATACAAGGTTCCAACCTTCTTACCTCTTGCCACCACAAGAGCACCCTTGG
Source organism: Taxus wallichiana var. yunnanensis (assembly GCA_018340775.1). Classification (NCBI taxonomy): domain Eukaryota; kingdom Viridiplantae; phylum Streptophyta; class Pinopsida; order Cupressales; family Taxaceae; genus Taxus; species Taxus wallichiana. The sequence continues at coordinate 657,438,315 of CM031243.1, read as the reverse complement.
TAACCTTCCAAGAGTCTCATTGTAAAAATAGCACAATACAACCATCACTTCCCAATTGCCCTGCCGATATCAAATTTCGTCTTAATGTAGGCACATGTCTGACATCCTTCAATAGCCAAGTATTCCCATTCTGCATCTTAACCTGAACAGAACCTTTTCCAACTATGCTGTAAGGCTCATCATCACCAAGAAAAACATGCCCAAAATCTCCTTGAACATAATCAACAAAATAATGCCTATGTGGAGAAGCATGGAAAGAAGCCCTTGAATCTAAAACCCAAGATTCAATAATATTGTGCAAAGAAAGAATCAAAGCATCCTGACATACATTACCCGTTGCCACATTTTCCTCCTTGTTTTCTTCTTGTTGTTTCTTCTTATCCCGAAGCTCCCAATAGTCCTTCTTTGCATGCCCAGGCTTTCCACAATTCTAGCATACAATCTTGTTCTTGGATTTTGACCTTGCCCGATCTTTTGATTTTCCACGGTTTCCTCTATTCTTCTATCTCCCTCTAGTTTCCACTTGTCAAAGCATTCCCTGAAGTAGAAGATTCCCGGAGATTTTTCTTCGCATTTCCTCGCTTAGAATCACCCCTACAACATCCTCAAACTTCAACTTCGAGTTAGCTGGAACCGAGTTACTTACCGCCATTACTAGGCTATTCCAACTCTCAGGTAAAGAGCACAAAATTAATAAAGCCCTAACTTCTTCATCAAATTCTATTGTAACCGAAGCTAGCATATTCACTACCATATTGAAATCATTTAAATGATCTGCTACTGAACTATTCTCAGACATCTTCATATTAAACAACTTTTTCATTAAAAATATCTTGTTAGAGGCAAGAGGGTTTTTCATACAACTTCCTAATGCATCCATTAGATCTTTTGTAGTCTTTTCCTTTGAAACATTAAATAATACCGAAGATGCAAGACTCATCCGGATCGTTCCAAGTGCCTTCCGATCCAACAAATCCCATTCCGCATCTGTCATACTCGAGGGTTTGTTCACCTTCTCAGACAATGGAGTATAAAGATCCTTTTGATAAAGGTAATCTTCCATCTGCATCTTCCAAAGACTAAAATTCTGCCCATTGAATTTATCAACCCTAGATCTTCCATCATCTGCCATAGCTCCCACTCAAGATAAAACTTTCCCTACGATTCAACACTTCAACAAACCAAACCTTGCTCTGATACCAATTGTTAGGAAATAAGAGATAAAATATGCGGAATAATCCCTTACAGAATCGCAAAATTAGAAACTAATATGCAGAAATTATTACATATCTCAAATAAAATTACGTAGAATAAAATAACACAACACAAAGAGACAATATTTAACGTGGTTCACCCAATTTGGGCTACATCCACCAAGAATCACTTGCTCAGATTTTATTACAAGCCACCGCTCTCTCAATACAATACCCAGATCCGTTTGGAGCTATGCTCAACAAACTCTACAGAATTCACACCCGAATTCAAAACACATCTGCAATACATTTGCTTGTAATATCTATCATATGCATAACACCATATAAATAGACAATAGCTTAAGCAGTTTTACAAAACCGTGGGTATCAAAACAATGGGGAAAAACAAAACTGTCCCATAAACCTATGGGTAACCGAAGAGGCGGTTTTACAAAACAATGGGTACCGAAAAAACATGGGCCCAAAAACAGCCCATAACGGTTACCCATTACCCATGGGTTAATAAACCACCCATGAAAATTTGCTTCGGGGCTTCGCCCGAGCCCTTCTATCGAGGTTCCCGCTCACCGGCGGGACTGCCGTAAAATACCCGAGTGTAACACATAGAAGGTGTACCACACTCTAACATGAAAATAGGCTCCACAAACATAACAATTTGAATAGAGGGAAAATGAACATTCAAACCGTGTTCCAGTTCCCCCTCAATGTGAACATTTCACTTCTTCACCGAAATAAAAGAAAACACACACACACACTACCACCACAGCTTCATGTGGCCTCGTCGTTGGTGACTGATGAGAGGTCGTTGATTGACCTCCAGCCTCTGTTGCCTCCATCCTCCAAAGTGTCGCTACTTACTCAGCAGATTGGACCATGGAGCTCAAATTTGCACCACCTTTTGTCGATGCATCTTCCCCACAAATATTTGCTTTGGTTCTGAAATTCCAAAGCGGGGTGCAGGGCGAACCCCCTGCTACAGGGTCGAGGGCAACGCCCCTTAGGTCTCGGGGGCAATGCCCAGGCGTGCTCCCTATTGCAGGTGGGGCGGAGTCGAGGTGTGGATCCCTGAAGCCGAAACATTTTCCTTCTTTGACATCATCAAAAATATCATCAGAACTGTAATATTATTCATCATATTCTCCCAAAAATTGGACGTTGGGTAACACCGAAAATGCGTCCGTGAGGCAATTTTTTTTTACAATATTTGACTCTTTGACTTTTTGATAATAGACCCAAAAATACTAGACTTTTACAATGACTCAAAAATTACACTCAAATTTAAGAAGACAACACTTGGATTTGACACAAAAAATGACTATGACCAACAATTGACCTCAATGTTGACACTTTTAATAAAGATGATAACTAAAACATACTACTAGACCAAACTATATACTTAACTTTTCAACTAAAAATACTTTATTTTTTTTTAAACGACGACAGACAAGTAACAATTCTTTTGTAGCAATACAAAATAGTGACAAGTAAAAAGTCTTTTGTAGCAATACAAAACAATTAAGAGTATAGATGACAAAACGTCTAAGTCACAACTAGACTTAAAATGAAAACTAGAGATATTAATATCTATTTAAAATGAAAATATGAAAGACTCAAATATTTTCCAAATTTTTTCTTGACTTCCAGTTATTCGATCCTTTTACCTAAGATATTGAATTTTTAATTTTGATGGTGCTTGGTGTAGATACATGACAGTTTTAGATACAGAGAACTCCCACATACTTAGAGGCATGAAACTCGTGAATCGTGATCAAATGAAGAAATGCATAGACTTCATCTTCCTTTATCCACGTGTATGGACTAATCCATGTGAGCAAGTCTTCAGTATAACATGTGTGTTACTGTACAACTGAAAAATGTTTGTCAACTATAGATAGACCTTTCTGAACTGCACTTTTTGTGTTCTCTCGAGCCAATTTGATCAATCAATGCGACTTGATAAATGACTGGGAATATCGATCATATACTTCCATCCAAATGCAACTTTCTCACCATATGCGACCCCAAAAATTAATTTTGAATGTTATTTTCAGTTAGATGCACAGGACCTTTGACTTATTAAATCTGTGTGCTCGGTGAATGTAGACTTGGTGGGTGGTCTTGAAAATTGTTCTCTTATGCATGACACGTAAAAATATACATGCAGAAGTGGATCACCATGGAAGCGTATGGAATTGCATGCAGCCTGGATGCATGAAAATATCAGATCCTTCCACATAAACCTCCAATATGATAATATACCCAAATCAAGCAGCTTGGCTCTTATTTCTTTGCTTTTGTTTGATGCTATGGACAAGAATTTTTAAAGAGCAGGTCCAAAAGAAAGTCACAGAACTGGAGACGTGACTGGAACAAATTGATGCACTTCCTAGGAGTCACTTATTGCAATCAAAGAAGGTTGATGTCCAAACAACCATGTCCAACTCAATAAAAATACACTTCAAACTACAAACTATGTCATAGATCTGCAACAAGGTTTGAGAATATAAAAAATAAATACCGAACGTACTCTCACAATTCTACACATTTCTATTTCCTGACATAAAATACTGCCATCATTTAGGGAATAATTAAATCTTCATTTCTACCTTTTAGATCTCCTGCTCTGATACCACTGATAAAAACTACACAATTATAAAAACACCGAATAATAATAATATAGAAACTGAATTCATTCGGGATATAATTGATATTGATAGAGGTTACATATATAGTGTTTGATCTCCTACAATGGTAGAGCCAACACTCATCTTCAATCCCTCATATCTCTCTCCATGAATCTCTCATACTTATCCCTAGGATATCTCTTTCATTCCTTTATTATTTCACACACCAAAATAGCTACATGAGTTGTTTATTCAACAACTTCACTCACACACAACTATTAACTATATTATTAATATGAGTTGTATTAACTCATTATTAATAATATTACAATTTATTAATAATGTCACAATATATTTGTAACAATTTTTCCAGGCTAGAATCATATTGCAGGGTAGATATACGATATTCCATTTTGGGCCCTTGTTTATATCGTGTGCACCCTTAGCGGGCAAAAATATGATTGGTGCACTTTCTTATCCTCCGGATAAGACATGACCTAAGTAACATTAATGTGAATGACATTGTTACTATTAATTCCACAAATTTTATTCTTTTTTTGTATTATGAATCTCTTTACAATTTATGTTGCACCCCTACTCCTACCGCACTCAACAACAAGCTTACAACTATGTCTTTAACAATTAAACAACGGAGGTCAATCCCAACTCCCAAATTTATGATTATTTTTTTTTTAATCATTATCATTAATTTTCTTAATAGTTTATAAATTATATTTGGAATTAATATTTAGTTCACTGTTGAATTATAATAGGGGATAGTTGTTGCATGTATGATCGAATAGAGGTTGTCAAAAGAGGACATTTCCCTCCGTTCTAGAGATTCTATTACTGTTTCAAAACATCAACAAACTAAATACACCACTCGGTCCACTCCACAAATAAGCACTTATCAAGTGAAATGGATGAGGATTTTTTAATTCCTCGTCCAATTAACACGTCCACCATACCACTAATCGTAGATTTTTGATATTTCTATATTCCAATATGTTTAACGTATATATAATTTTTGTATAAATATAAATTAAACATTTATAACTTGTTTACATTCCTTTGGTGTAACAACCTCCAGTAGCTCAGGTTTATATCATTAGGCTCATGTTAGTCCAACAAGAATTGTATATGAATTTGATGAAACACATGATCAAGATATATCTTCGTTACTCATTAGGTATGTATCTCATTTAAGTTTTAATTTTAATTTATTTTTAGTTTTTATAAATTTTATTGTTTTAAATGAAGAAACTGATAAATTTAAATTGTTAATGGTTAATTACATTTAGATCAACACTATCAATACCAATCCCACTCATAGTATTTTCAGTCTACCCACAACAATAACCACAACAACTACAACATGCACCATCTGCATCCCACCTGCAATATACACGAATAAGTAATTTTTTTAATCATAAATGATATATAATTTTCTATTATTCATTCTTATTATGTTTTTTAGTTTCAATTTTCTCATGTTTTCTACAATTGCAGTTCATCCTCTCCTCTAATTCCAAATACATTTGATTCTTTGAGGAAAAATATGTCACCGCTATGCCACTTGCCACAACAAAATGTCAAGACTAGGGGTAGTGGGAAACATATTTCATATAATGCTCCAACTTCAAGTAGGGGAACCCTTAATTTTGGAGCTGAGTTTCCAAATTTTTCATTGGGAAATGTTACTAGTGCGCGGGGTGTTTTTATTTTGAATGAAATTGATTTGGATGAAGAATATCTTGGCATTGAAAGTGTCACGAGGATCATGCCCATGGAAATTTCAATACACAATATATGATTCATGGGATAAGGCATCCTTCTCCAACAAGAGAAAAAAGATCAAACACACCTTATCCTAGAAATTGCCTTAAATGATGATGAAAAACCCAATTTTTCACTTGATAGTCTTTTGGTTGACAATTGTCTAGCCACAATTAATGATATTTTATTAAGGATATATAACTATTAATACTATGGGATTTTAGGGATAAATTTTTTATTAAAGAAATAAATTCCCGATTTAACAACCACTCCCAAAGACATTTATTGTATTCTTCAATTCAAAACGAACCAGCTAAGCTTGATATTTTGATGAATCGGGTTGTCAGTCCATAATGTGTCTTTTAAAATACTTATAATGATGATGCATTAGATATAATGTTGAATAGAATAGAGAATTTAAATGTAGAAGCACAATCCTACCATAATATATGGTCAAGAGACAAGGGCCTTGTTGTTATTGTGAACATGGAAAAGGATAAGGAATTGGTAAGTTTTAAATAATTTTCAAATATGATTTACAATTTTATTTAAATTTTATTAATTTTTTAAAATGTATTCAAAGTACCAGAATTTGAAGAATGAGGCAACAATGTTTGATGTGTATTTGAAAAGTGCAAGGAAAATTTTAATTACAAGTTGATTTGAAGCAAAAGCTTGTTATTTTAAACAAGCGAGTAATACTTTAAGAAGGATAATAAAGGAGAATGGAATGGATCTTGAAATAATGTTGAAGAAGAAAACAAAAAGAATCCAATGTTATTGTCTGTCGGTGATGCAACAAATCTAGAACATGACATACTTTCAAATATCAATGTAGTCGTGAAGGATCTTGTTCAGTCTAGTGTTTTAAAAGAAGGTTCTGGTGCAAATGAGTCAGTAACACAAATGAAAGAATCTACTTCTTAAGGATGAAGCTACAAGATGAAATTGTCAAAAATTCATTTGAAACTCTAGTTGTAATTTGTAAAACAATTTAATATTCAGACTATTAATATATATACTTTTCTAGTAATTTTGATCTTCTTCATTATATGAAAATATTGAGAGTTAAAATTTATATGGTATTGTACTTGTATTATATTCATGTGTAAGTTATCCAAATAATTTCATGATATTATTGTGATTTAAAATACAACAAAAACTAAGTTTGACATTTCTTGATTAAAAACTCTAAATAAATTACAACACTGAAAATATTATTCAATAAATAACATGCGTATATCACAAATAACAAGTTACATACTTATAATATGATATGAAATTTGATTTCCAAAAATATTATGTTCATACATACATCTTTAGTCTATATCAAGTAGCTCAAACAATTCTTGACTATTTAGGTCTTCAAAACGGAAATTATTATCTAATATTTCATTGTTATTTTCAGTCGGTGTTTCAATGTTTATGTATTTTTGTTACTTTTAGCCCCTGTATTATAATTACAGACCCCTCTCTTTTCTGCAAGAGAATTTCATATTGTCATTACTCTTTCATAAGGAAATGTTTCCACATCATATCGTGAAACATACAATATCAAACAAGTCTCAAGATTTTTATCCAAAAAGATAGCAAAACAAAAGCTTAACAATAACACTAAAACAACATAGTAATTAATTCAGATATTTCTCATACACTTTAAGAGAAATCTTCAGGATTTTGTAGAGATTAGTGGCAGATATCCATGACAAGGTCTCATTTGCTCTCCATGACCGTATTCTTTTTAAGTTTTCCATTCTTCCAAGTAGCCTCTGGAATGCCACAAGTGTCACACACTTGTTTCACATTAACTTGAATATAGTCCAAAGACCGCCTTGTGCATTGCAAGATTGTTAGATCAATTTCTTCCATCCGAGTTACTCTAACCTCCAATTCCATGAAATGAGTGACATGTTTTCCAGTGTCTTTCTCAAGTTTTACAAGAACTGGAGGATACCCAATGGTTTTAATTCCTTCTTTGATAAGCAGGTTCCACATTTTCCTCAATCCCTTGGAGAACCTCATCTTGTTATTTGACCTCAACCATAAGACCAAAGCTAGAAGAAGGGGCAGGGGAGGTCTTGGATAATTATTAATAGATTGTCCACAACTATGGTGTCCTTCCCTTTGGTTTTGTTGCGGAGGATACGTTTAGCAAGGAGACTAGAATTGGGGTCACGAAAACTAGGATTCTTAGATAGAATCCTAGGTCAGTGGGGAGGGGGCGAGAGAGGGGATAAGGTTGCTAGTAAAAACATCAAGAAAATATCGATACAAGAGGAAAATGACTCCTTGATGAAATGGAAGGACACAGGACCTATGATCCTAAACCACTTTAATTGACTTTTTAAGAGAGTGTAAAATATAGAAAGGAAGGCTCACCTTAAAATCATGATGTAAATGGTTAAGTAGAACTAAATGATGCAACGACATAGTCAAGAATCTTCCCTCCAAAGTGATATAATGAACCACTATTTTCGGAACCTCGTTGTAAAGGCCGAGGGATGGAAGAATCGAGGATACTAGACTTTCGATGTTATTAGGATACAAATTTTTCCATAGTCATGTAATTACACCATTATTTGTTGGTTCGCTTAGTAAGTCATATTGTTCAACCATTGTGACGTTGAAATGAGTTGATTAACATGAAAGTAATTCCGTCTAAAGAATACCCTTAATATGAAATTTGTTACATTCTACCGATTTTCAAAATTCATAACGAGAGTAACCTTGTGTCTTTTATATGAATCACTTATATTTTCTTACATGCTGCAGGATTCCAAAATATAAGATTGACAACTACCATGGCCTCAAGAATCTCATCCCTTTTAAATAATTCTCTGATCTCACTAGATAAGCATTGTGAATTTTTTTGCAATTTGATTCTTGTTTGAGATATAATACCTTCATATAAATTATGTGTTACAGGTACTTCAATATTTGATCCAACAATATCCACTCTTTTTTGGAAAGTGTGCATTTGAATCTCATTCTCATTTACATGGATACAAATATTACTAGTTATATTGAATCTGAAATATCTTTTAGGATGCTTTAAATTTGTTAAAGTTTTCCAACTACTGAATACATGTCCTTGAAAACATTCATCAAAGTTGTATAACAAATCTAGTGTTTGACATACTTGTTTTCTCAATCTAATGAAGTCGACTATATAAATGGATCTTTCTTGAGCATGTTTTGTTAGGAATTGATTTCATTCAACATGGGTAGAATCCGTAAAGTGTAAACAATGTTTCCAAATATGTTAAGCATTAAAGTAGATCTTTTGCCTTGTCAACACACATACGATACTTAAACATGAAACCAATTAATGATGGATATTCATTAAAAAAATTTGTGTGCAGGTTCATACATGGAAATCCATCTTGTATCAACATCTTTAAGAATTTTTTACCATCTGTCACTCCAATTGTAAATTTTTGAAACTCCTGAAATATTTTTGGATTGTTTTACATATATACGTGTGCAATTCAAGGATAAGCTATTCAAATTTTTCAACATTTTCAAATGTGTTAACTATCTTGTATGCAAGATTCATCCTATGAGCCATGTAATGAATTGGAATCATGTAAGGCACAACTGATGTTTGTAGGCGGACACAAAGACTCATTCTATGGTCCTACATTATTGATGCACCATCAACACCAACACATATAATATTTGTAGCTATTGAATAATCATCCATCCCAATTATATCCTTCAAATTAGATATAACCAATTTACAAAGATTTTCAACATTGCAGTTTTCCTTCATTTTATGAATAGCTAGAAGATGAGGTTGCCTTGTGGTTCTCAAAAGTATAAACATGCATGCAAACCCAAGATGTGTTGTCCATTGTTGTAACCTCATCAATGGAAAGGGAGATAAAACTTACATTCTTGACTTTCTCTTTCAAATCCTCCTTTTCAATCATTGCAAGACATTTTTCCATTTCCCAAGCATTGTTATCTAACCAATGTGATTGTGGAAGGTAAGGAAACCCATTAAACTTAAAAAAATTCTTAAATTCGAAAAAATATGAAATAGGTCTTCCCATTTTAAGAATGAAGAATATAGTTGAAAATTGTATATTTTTGCCTTAAGATTGTCATTTACAACTTTTCCAAAATTTGCATTAATTGTTCCTCCTTTCTCCATAAGTTTTCGACAATGTTTCTTCCTAATTTCATACTCCTCCACATATCTTACATGCATGCATTCTTTCGTTGTTTTCCATCTATGTGTCTTCATTATTTTTCCATCATTTTCTTTGACTGTCACATATATTTTACCACAATGTTTCTCAATTGTGTCTAATTTTAGTTGCATTTTATGTTATTTTCCTAATTTCCAATTGTAAATTATACATATACATTATTTTGGAGTATCATTACCATTTTTGGCTCTACAAGTTCAATGAATGGATATTTTGTTGCCTAATCTACTTGAAAAGACCTTCTCCAAGTAGTTTTCTTCCTTCTCACAGATTTCTTTTTTTGAATAGTATTGTCAATATTATCTTCTACTTGAATCTCTTCATTAGAAAATTCTTCTATTGAGGCATATGGTAGTGAGGATTGTCTTCTAGCTCTGTATGTCATCATCAATTATATCTTCATCTACTGAATTGTTAATTATTTCTTTAGGGGATATGTTTTGGTTAATTGTTTCATGTCGAATACAATTAACAATAGGGGTTTCTATATTCAAACATGAAAAAGGTTTGATTGTGACAAAGATATAAAAAAATTAATCTAAAGTGGACAAAAATAAATAAAAATTTAATGAAAATTTGTTACTTGTGTTATTATTTGTAGTGGATGCAAGTTGAGTCCTCATTTTTTTAGTTAGTGTAATATGCTACTTTTTATTTTAATTTTATCTATCTTGTTTTCATCATACATAGAATCAATTGTACCTATACAACTAGAATTTTCAAATAGGCTAGTTTTTAAGCAGAATATTTAAAAAATTGTAAATAGCAAGTGAAAAAGGTTTAAATCTAGCATTCAAAAACCCCAAAAACAAAACGCACGAAAGAAAGAAGGCCACTTACCCGGATAAATAGCAAAGAACGTGCAAACGGGTCCACTATGTGATCGAAAGCGACAGGAAGGTGCACTGACAGGCTCAGAGAAAAATCACGTGATTTGTGTTGGTGACAATGACAGTGCAGACGCGCTATTTATAGGCGAGGTAGCAATAAATGCGCCACCAACCTTTTCAAGTGGCACACCAAAGGAGCTGTCGACACGAGAAAACATGCGCCCTTTGGCGCACCAAAACACTTGTCAACACAAAGATATGTGCGCCCATGGTGCACCGAAAGTGGTGTTGACAGAGGAATATGTGCGCCTTTGGCGCACCAAAAAGAGGCGCAACAAATGATCTGTTGACAGGAAGGCGCACGCGCCTTGGCGCACGCAGGGAAGACCCAACAAGGGGAGGCGCACCAAAACACTGTTGACACAAGAAAACATGTGCCAAAGGATTAAAAGGGGGCGCATGAACATGTGATGTTGCATAGTGATTATATGCGCCCGCCCAAAAAGACCAAAAAACATGCTAAGTTCGAAAAACTCGATTTCTGGGAAGGGATTTTGCAACGTTCCGAACGCAAGGGATCCCTAACGAGGGATCGGAACAAAATTTTCGGTATGGTTATCTGTAAAATTGCCCTTGCCAATTTTACGGGATAACAGCTGGCTCTTTCAGGGACTATCCCTGAGCAAACTCGGGGGTAGAGAATCCCAGATCTCATGTGCCTATCCATTGGGTAACAGAGTCAAAAACAAGGGCGATGGATGGAAAACAAAAGGGAACACACAACAAACAGAAAGCAAACACACGACAAAAACAAACACACAACTAAAGCAAACTATACAAAGAAGAGAGCAAGCTCTACTTCTTGAAGATTTTCAGATGTTGCCCACTGTAGGGAAGCGGGAGTTTGGTTCCATCCAGATATGAGAGATAGAAACTATTCTCTCCGTTGAGCTGCTTGATCTTGAAAGGTCCTCTCCATAGGGAATCAAACTTTCCGTGCATGCCTTTTGGCTCTCTTCGCTTGTCCCACAGAAGGACGAGGTCTCCCACCTGAAAATTTCTTTGCTTAGCTTTTTTATCGAACAATCTTTTGACTTGATTCTGATGTTCGGTGATCTTGTCGACTACTCTTATTCTCTTTTCTTCGAGCTCTGTCAGATACATGATCCTCTTTTCTAGAGAATTTTGGAAAGTTTCATCTTCAATAGCTTGTGCCAAGCACAGAGCAGGGATTTCAGTAGAAATGGGAAGCTCGACATCAGTGCCATATAACACTTGAAAAGGTGACATACCGAGAGACCTCTTGGGAGTAATGCGATCTGCCCACAAAGTGTCGTATAAGGACTTGTGCCACATTCGTTGATTCTCATCTACCAGCTTTCGTATGATGGTCACCAAGTTTTTGTTACTGGATTCCGCCTAACCATTACCCTGAGGGTAATAATCTGAGGCGTGAGCCAAAGTTATCCCATATTCATAGCAAAAACTAATAACTTCCCGTGAGGAGAAGTTAGAAGCATTATCAACAACAATCTTGTTGGGAATGCCAAACCTGACAATGATATTTTCTTTGATAAAACTGCAAACAACCTCGGAAGTGGCATGTTTGACAGGTATGGCTTCCACCCACTTGGTGAAGTAATCTGTTGCTGTTAGGACATAACTATGTCCGGCACTCGATTGGGGATTGAGTGCACCAATAAAATCAATTCCCCACTGCCTGAATGGTTCGTTGACAACGACCGGCCTGAGGGGAAAAGTAGCCAACTTGGGCTTGCCGACAAACTGCTGGCAAGGTTCACACTTTGCTACCCAGGTGGTTATATCTTGGAAAAGCGTCGGCCAATAGTACCTAGCTTAGATGATTTTGTGTGTTGTCACGGAGGAAGAGAAATGGCCTCCACAGGCTGAATTATGAAAACTTTCAAGTAACTTCACCTGTTGTGGCTTGTCGACACATCACAAGAAGACACCATCTATCCCACGTTTGTATAAGCCGTCATCCCAAATGACGTATTTGGCTACTCTGAGCTTTATAGTGTGCTTCTCCTTTGTAGTTAGGTGAGATGGACATTCGCCGTAGGTGAGGAAGAAAGCAATATCAGAATACCACTCATCGCTGGTTGCGACAAATAGGACCAGAGGGAGAGAATGGGCTTTCTCCAGTTGGCTTTGCGCTTCATTGGTACAATCATCATTTTCCTCAGGGCTTTCTGAATCTTTGTTTTCAGCCATAAGCTGACATAGGCCCTTGCCTCTTACCAGCTTGGTTGGTTTTATATCCAGGTCATACTCCTGAACTTTTGCAATCCAATTCCCTCGCAAGCTTCCTAACTCCTGTTGAGTTAGAATTGATTTATTTGGTGTCAGGGACCAGCACCACCGTATGGGAATTTAAAATGTAATACCTGAAGTTTTTGACTGCTTTGACAATGGCGAAGGCATGCTTTTCCAATTGAGACATTTTTATTTTGTGAGGCTTGAGGGGAGAGCTCATGAACACAATCGAGATTCAACATCCTCCGAATTCTTTTGCATCAAGATGGCAGACACAGTATGCTCAGATGCATAACTATACATGATAAAATCTTTGGAGAAATCGGGACATACCAGAACTGGTGCGTGAGCAACGGAAGCTTTTATTTCTTCAAATGACCTTTTCCCTTCCTCGCTCCATTGGAAAGTTGGTGACCCCTTCATCATGTCCAATATGTGACGAGTCTTCTCAGCAAAGTCGGGAACAAAACGCTTGAGAAAGTTCACCTTTCCGAAGAAAGAATGAACGCCAGTCTTGCTTGTAGGCAGAGTAAGGCTCTGAATAGCCTTAACTCTTTCGGTATCTATCTTCATTCCTTCTTTGCTGACAACATGCCCTAGCAACTTTCCTTCTGTGACTCCAAAAACAGACTTTTTTCGGGTTTAGGGAAATCCCATGCTCTCGGCATCTGGCCAATACTTGCTCCAGGTGATCACAATGGTCACTTCATTGTTTAGAGAACACAGTTAAGTCATCTAGATAAACCACAATGACCTTCCCCATCATACCTTTGAATGCAAGGTCCATGGCCCACTGAAAAGTGGCGCCAGCATTGGTTAGGCCAAAAGGCATCCTGCTGTAGGCAAATGTACCCCAGGGAGTAGTGAATGTTGTTTTAAATTGATCTTCAGGTGAGACTTCAATCTGATTGTAGCCTGAAAAACCATCAAGCATGGATAACATCTCTGATCCAGTTACTGCTTGCAGAACTTGATCCATTATAGGAAGTGGGTAGTTGTCTTTCAAGGAAGCCTGATTCAAATTTCAAAATCTACGCATATGCGTATTTCACCGTTCTTCTTGCGCACTGGCACAATATTTGCTACCCAAGTACTATGATGGATAGGAAAAATGATTCTCGCATCCAACATTTTCTGAATTTCAGCCTGGATAGTACCTGAGATCTTAGGGTTATAATGCCTCTGCTTCTGGCAAAAGGCTTTGATGTCTTCTTTCAACGGGATGTCATGTTGGACGTCCTTTGGCTTAAAAGACTTTAGATCGGCATAGGACCATGCCAATACATCTATGTATTTCTTCAGCAACTTGACGAATTTCCGCTTCTCTTCAGGCGTGCAACATTTTCCAATGTTCACAAACTGCGGGTGTTCTACCGAACCTAAATTAACCGGTTCGGTTTCTGGGGATGAGTCAGGATCATCTCGCCTTTTCTTTTTTACAAAACGGTCATGCCTGTCGAACAACCGTTCCAGAGAAACCAGGCCCTTTGGAATTTTATTTCCTTTGAGCTGACATATGCCGTCGTTCCCTGATTCATCGTCTTGATCGGTGACTGATTCACGGCAAGTGGAAGTGGATCCTTCAAAGTGCAATTCCTTAAAATTTTCCGCCTTCTCTAGAAAGGCAATGAGTTGATTGTCATCGTTGAACACTTGCCAATGCTGAGAATTATGTCAGCACGCTTGGGCGGAAAACCACCTCAATGGTGTATTTGTTTGTTTTCAAACCTGGGTGAGGGAGCATGAGGGATGCTGAAACGGCCAATGAATCAGCCATGTCATTTTGAGCTCTTGGAATGGATTCTATTGAAAAAGCGTCAAATTCCTCGATGTTGTCCCACACCGCATTACGGTAGTGCCTGAGCCTCTCATTCTTTACTTGATATATCCTCTTAATTTGATTCACGACTAGCTCTGCATCACCTTGCACTTTCAGATTTTTGATCCCTCTCTCTCTTGCTGCCTGCATGCCGAGTAACAAAGATTCATACTCAGCGGTGTTATTTGTATTGAAAAATTGCAACTTAAAGAGAGAGGAATAATTTCTTCCTCGGGAGATATTAGCACGGCTCCGGTGCCACATCCACTGGTTGCGCAGCTGCCATCGAACTGCAAAGTCCAGATCTTATTAAGATCTTCTTCTTGGACAAGAACAACCATTTTGTCGGACTTGGTAGACAAGAAATAGTTCCCCATTCCTGATGATTCAAAAAGAATTTGAGCTTTGGGGTCTTCAGAGTTAGTAACCAAGTACTTCTTTTGTGATTCTGGCTCCAAAGTCTGCATCACACCTTTGACGGGGATTCTAGCTTTAGACCAGTCCATATGAATCTCCCCACCAACTTCGCTGCAAAAACTTCTTCCCAACAAAATTCCGTAGGCTGCTGGAATGTCAGCAACGAGGACGGTCATCTTTACTCTTTTCTCTGGGAATGCCGCAAATGTGAACTACGCGTCTTTGATTTGACCAATCAACGGCACCTGCTTAGTTTCCAAGGAATAACATCTGCCAAAAGGCTTGGTAAGGGTGAGGCCCAAAGCGTGGGTGAATTTTGCCGGCATGACGTTATCAGAAGCTCCCGAATCAATTATGCAATTACTTAGCTTGTGGCCATTGATTAGGAGGGAGAGATAGAAAGGCTCTATCTTTCCTGATGCAGATGTTGAGGAAACATTTATGCGGGATGCAGGAGGAGTGGCAAGGATTCCTTTTGGGGAAACCTGATTAGTTATGATAGCTTGACTTTGAATATACTTGGTCAATCTCACAAGTTGTTCAGGATTTGACTGAAGATACTCGGCTTCAGACATTTGGATATTGGTTTTTAGCATGATCTATGATATCAAATGCAGCCAAAGGTTGCGCTGGTGAAGGAATGAGTCCCTCACTTCATGGTGGTAGGGTAGGATTACTGGTCCTTATGGGAATAGAAGAAGGCTGATTTTGAGGAGAGATGGGGGGAAAAGATTTCCTTGTAAAAGACTTAATAGGGAGTTGAGTAGGAAGAGGATTACCTCTTTTAGCAATGGTTGGAGGCACGTTTGACATGGCCTTCTCCTTCTGCACATGGGCAGCGACCTCTGCTTCTTTTCCTTGCGAGCGGGTAAAAACAGCATATGATTGTCTGCTTGCATAGCCTTGGGTACCCTCCTCTTCATCAGATTCTTCCTCATCAAATTCCATATACCCAATAGTAGAGTCACCAGTCGGCTCACCGACGTCTTGATCATCTTCACCTTGAGATGAAGGTTCTTCATAATCTTGTTCCTCTTCTTCGATTTTGGCTAGAGCGTTGACCGGAGGAGCCTCAAGCGCCAACCGCGGAGCAGTTGCGGGTAAGCGCGGCCTTTGAGGAACATTGTTGGAAATGAAGTTCCTCCGTGGAATATCCCAGTATGAGGAACTGGGAGAAGCTTGGGCTAACTGCTTCTTTAATGCAAGTAAGTCATTCGCCATCTTTTGAAATACCGGATCAGACGAAGTAGTGGGAGAAGGGCCCGAAGATTTAGGCTTGGATGATTCCCTTTTCAATTCGCCAGATATTATCAAATTATCTTCAATTCGAATGGCAGCGGCCTGGGTGAGAATCAAGGTAGCCACTTGCTCTTGCAGGAGTAAGAAACTTACTTTCGAGCTCATAGCGTTCACAAAGAAACACTTCTGATTTTCCGGTGTTGGAAGCATGGTAACAGGGACGCGGTTGATTAATGCATTGAACCTGGCGATGAAATCACGCATGGTCTCATTGGCCTCCTTCTTCGGTGAGTGATGCGTGATAATAATTCAAATGCATCTTACGAAGGCTTGTACTGTCTTCAAAAAGCATCCCGCAAGGTGGCCCAACTGGTAATAGATCCGGCCGGAAAATGCTGAAACCATTCTGCTGCAGGCCCTTGTAAAGTTTCCAGAAAAAGGTGAACTGACACATCTTCGTGAGTTACATCTAGAATACTGCATGACATGATGAATGCAGATATGTGCGAATCTGTGCTTTGGTTCCCACTTCCTTCGAATTTGGGAAAATTCTTTCGGTTTCCGTGAGGGAGCGCGTGGACAGGATGTGGTAATGCGAGAGGACCCATAGCATTTCCCCATGGCACCGCCATCTGGACAGCTGGAAAAAGAACGTAGGCTGGGAGTGCGGTTCTACTGAGTAATAAAGCACTACAAAGGGATGTAGAGGCTCCTTGTGAAAACCGGCTCTTCCGTGGGGGTGAGGCGCTTCTGGCTGACCGATCAGCTGAACTTAATGATGAAAAGCACGCTGGTGTTACACTGAAATTGTGCCTTTGAAGCCAATCAAAAGTAGGATCGACTTCTCCACGAGCTCGCCTGCCACGCGTAAATGGCTCACCTGCCAGCGTACCTTCCAGATCTGGAACGTTGTGGTTCCCGGGAAGGGATTTAAAATTTCTTTTTGGGTTGTACCTGCTGATTTTCTGATTTTTCTGACAAAAACCAGCAGCATGTACTTTTCTAAATATTTAAATTTTATCCTCTTCTGAAAACCGATTGCGGTTTGATGACAAATAACAACGAGGATAAAATGACAGTGAAGATTAGCAAGCTGATTTTCGGATCTAAATTTGACTTTTTCAAAGAGTTTGAAATTTTTTGGTAAATAGTCAAAACTCAGATCTACGGCAAAATACAGATTTTTATAAAAACTCAGTGAACTAAAGATCTCCAACTAGGCTAGATCTATGGATCTCAGAAGAAAATTTTCAATTCGGGTCACTTTTGCAAAATTTTGGATTTTTGACAAAAAGTTAAAGTTTGCAAACAGATAGTGATTTTTCTGATTTTTTAGATTTTCTATCCTACCACTATCATAGATCTGATAGATCTGTTCGTTCCCCAGTAGAGTCGCCAAAAACTGTTGGTCCGAAAATCTGTCGCTTGGGTAGATCTATGGATAAACGAGCCAACAGTGTGCAGGGCATAGCCCCTCTTTGGTCAGCAAAGTGGAACTGGTTTATTGCTATTCTACCAGCAGGAATCTGTGCAAGTCTCACAATATTCTGCCTTCGGGGGTTTGGGATCTCATCCCAGTAGGGTGTTTCCAACTGCGAAAAGAAAGGAATGAAAGAGAGGATGAAGAAAGATCAGATCCGAAGAAAGAAAAGAAATGAATTCCAAAGCAGAAAGGTCAGAGGGTTTATGTTTTGGGATTGGTAGTAAACAGAGCCAAACCTACTTGCATAAACGAGCAAAGCAATACTGATGAATAAATGACAATAAAACAGAAGTAGATTTAACAGAATAAACACACAGATCTGACATAAGAAAGATCTAATGCAAATAACACATGTATTCAGCACAAAGTCTAAATATTGTATTAATAATTCTTTCTGTTACAAAAAGCTCAAAGTCTTTTCTCCTCACTTCTATTTTTCATCTGAAAGATATCCACCCCCAATACAACAAGTATTGGAGTATTTATAGAAGAAGGAGAGAAAAGAAGGCAAAAAGGAGCCAACCACCTATTTACAAAATATCTACAAAATATCCCAAAGTCATGTTGACTTTTGACAACTTGATGGATGACATCATCCCATGGTGCAACATGGATGATGTCATCATTTGTGTCAACATACTTTAGACATTTTACAAAAAGAAAGTCGGAAGAGAGAGAGAGAAGAAAGAGAAATTATTCATCGTCGTCGTCCTGCGGCCGAAAGGGGGTAGCCTGCTTCTGCTGCTTTGCTCAGGTGACGAGATGTGGAATTGGGCACGGTATTCCATGAACTTGCTGATCATGGGCTCTAGTTGATCCTGGGAAGGATCCTTGTGTCGCTCACTGATCACCTCGCAAGTCTCCCGCTCGTCTATGAGCTTCTCTGGGAGTTTGGAATATTCTTTCTCTGCTTCTATTAGGAACCCGATGAAGTCCCGACAGGCCAGCAGGTTATTGATGGACTCTGCGTCAAAAGTGACCTCTGGCCCCAGCCCTTGCGAAAACGATCTCCTTGAAGATCTGATGGTTTCATCAACTTTCCTTAAGGCGAAAGAAGGAGTAAGTAACCCTGGAGACATGTTGAGAACGATTTGTTCCATTTGGTGCATCACGTCCAGGGCTTCTTCTTTTACCTTATCGATCTTTTCAAGGACGAATTCTAGTTGATCCATCCGGTAATCCAGAGTGGAAATGACTTTATTGAGGGCCCTGGGATGGCCGAAAACACCGAACTTGACCAGATCTTCAACTGAGCAGTCGAACATTTGTTGAAAGGTCTCATGCTGCAGCCTAGCATGGTCCAGCTCTTCTGATATGGGTCCTGCTAACTCCTTGGAGTTCCTTATTCACCTTGTTGATGTTTAGATACAAATCAGAGAACTTGGCGATCACTCTTTCACTGTCCTTGAGGATTTGGCTCCTCCAAGCTGAAACTGCCATGCCCTGCTCGCCGATCTTTGCATATTCATTAATTTTATCCTAGCTCAGAGGCTCAGGAGTCTCGGCGGCAGTTGTGGGAGGTGCACTGCCCATCTTCTGTAAGGCTTGGAGCAGATGTTTATTTTCTCTTTCAATAGCCTTTTCTCTTCTTTTGCTTCTTGAAGCTTCTTGCAGAGGGCGTCAACTGCAGATAGGGCCTCTCCCTAAAGGCTTTCAGAAGACGTACCCATTGTGACTTGGGTCACTGTATAATCTGTCGGAGACAGATCCTTTTTATCCTTCAGAGGATTGGGGTATGCGATCTCCATTACCCTTTCTCCCGAAGCACTCTGAGAGAAGCGTGTGACGGGCTTCTGCTTCTTTGCCCCTTTTGATGGGATCATGGAGAAGTCCATCGGTGCGATGGGAACTTTCCTTTTCTGCTGACTTAAGTGCTGGGAGATCCAGGCTGGACTTATGGGAGAAGGACCAGAAACAGAGAAGGGGGCAGCTGCAGTAGTAGAAGGGAAAAACGTGGAGACACTTGGAGGCGGCATCGAGAGGGAGGCCGAGGAAGTGTTCACGGGAGGAAGAGATACTGCAGAAGAGGAAGACATAGGAAGGGAAGGGAGCTCAGAGATGAGAGAAGAAATGGAGGGGGACAGGTCCGCGAGAGAAGAGAAGATGGACGAAGAAGCGGGAGGAATGGTAGAAGAAGGGGGAGAGGACATGACCAAAGGAATGGTCACTTGAGTCACTCGAGGAGGGGAAGGAGGAGAAGAAGAAGGGACAGAAGGGACCTCGCTTGTTGCAGCAGTGGCGACATCCTGAGTGGATGGGCCTATTGGAACATCTTCTTCCACTTCTTTCTCTGGAGAAGCCAGAGTTACAACTTGTTCGGGTGCAGCGGAAGGAGGACTTGCAGGAGCTTCCTCTTGAGTAGTGTTGGATTCACCCTCCTTACCTTTACCCTTGCCTTTAGGCTGCTGTTTTGATCGAGGAGGTGCGTTACCCAATGGAGAGGTTGTGAAATCAACCCCGAGGTAGATGAGTCCGTTCATTCGGCACCAATGCTCTATTCTGCGCAGAGTTTCTTTGACCCTTTCCTCAATTGTCTGAGGTGCTTTAGTTCTATCAATTACCGCAAAAGGCCAATCATCCCCACCTGTGTCAAGATACACTTGATCCACTTCCTCTTCGGTAGTTTGGTAGCCTTTGGGGACGATGGCTACCCCATATTGGATGATTTCTGCTAAGGCCAAACGAGAATGGTCCTTCCTCCTGAGCTCCACCTCATGATATAGGTCAATGTAGATATCCTCGATCTGAGGGATGTGGATCGGATCAAGCTTAGCCCTAGGCAGACAATTTCTCGGGTCGAAGGTGGGCCTTGCTGGGAAGTCATGTTTCAGATTCAGCAGCTCCAGCTCTGCAAACATGTCTTTCACCTTGTGGTGAGTCGAGACATGTATATCTACCCACTGTGAGGGGGAAAGGAGTTCCACCCTTCTTTCTCTTGAGGCATTTCTCATGGTAGGTGACTAGCTGTCTTGACAGCTCTAATAGAATCAACTTAGGTCCAGCATACCTTGGCAGTCTAGTTGGCTCTCCCAAGAAGTTAGCCACCCTCAGATAAGTGAATGTGGGGAATTGGGTGAACAGGGCCCCCCATTTCTCTGTGGCTGCCACGATGCTCTTGGTCGTGCGACCGTAAGTCATATTCGGCCTCAACAGGTAGATGATGAAATAGAAAAATGCATCATTGATCTTTGTAAATTGAGGGATGCTATTCTCCAGCTTCAGCTCTGGATAGTATTCATAGATTCTAACTTGGGGCCAAACCCCACTCCGCATCAGAGCTGGGTAGTCCCTTTCTGAAGCTGCAGCGTAAACAACATAGGAATTCATGTAGAACCTCCCCGTTGTGGGGAATTGTTGCAGCTGCTCTGATATCGTGCTGCTTATGATTTCTACCCACTCAAAGCGTTGATCGGGCATATTTTTGTTCATTGTTTCTAAATACCGCAGCATCCATTTGTGGAAATAGTGGGCGTCAGGAAGCCCAAACACCCTGCTCAGGAACGTGATGGTGTCACTGAGCTCCTCTGAAAAATCACTGCGGTGAATGATTTGTGGCCAACGGGTCACCACCTTTTTGTTCTTCAGATAAACTTCATTCATCATTACATGCACTGATCTTCATTGTCGTCCCAGGCTTTGATACAATCTTCTTGGCTGATGGCCACAAAGTGCCGGTGATGAGGAATGCCGAGTATTATCTCAAAGTGGCGGGCAGTGAGGTTAATTATGACCTCGCCCTTCTCATTTACGACACATCTTGTGTCTTTATTGTAGCACCGGGCAACCACCATCATAAATTCATTGTTTACGGCGCTGACTGGGATTCCTCCAGCAAAGTGCAGGGCACTGCCCATCAGCTTGTCCATCCATGGACTTCTTGTGACCTTCTGAGTCCTGACCCAGAACTCCTCCATATCGATATGACCCAACTCTGAGTCTCTGATGTCCAGGTCACACTCGGCCTGGGAGTCGGGCATTCTGACCCTCTGATACTTATACTTCATTTCTTCTTCTGTGAGCTTGGCCTTGCCTTTGGATTTGGTAGGTCTCTTGCTTGATGTTGACATATGTTCTTCTGAACTTAGCTGCTGATCTGCAAGAATAAGAAGTGAAACCCAATTGGAGAAAGCCATGTCAGCTGTTTGATTTTCCATTGAAATGTTGACAGAAGAAAGAGTTAGCAATTTTGAGGCCTCAGGGCGCATGGCGCATGGATATTGCAGAATGCAGGGCTAAATAGGTAAGGCGCACAGGAAAAGGGTGTTGCAAGGGTTAAATCAGCGCCAAAGGGCGCATGGCACATAGACACTGCAGGGTGCATTCTTTGTTTAAGCACAAGCACAAGTGCGCCTGCGCCATGTGTATTTATTTTATAAAGGGCACATTATTTTCATGTTACATGGGTACAGGATGCGCCAAAGGGCGCACGCTTAATGCGTGTAACATCATATGTTCATGCGCCGTAGGGGAACTTGGCGCGGCGCATGGAAGGTCTGCATGACACAATGTTGTTGCGATGAGGGACGCGCCTGCGCCGTTTATAGTTTTGCATTTGGCGCATAGGAAAAGACTGCTACATGGATGCTGGGTGCGCCAAAGGGCGCAGAAATTAGTAATGTTGCACTCAAGTTTGATGCACCAAGTGGCAAGGGGGAAGTGCGCCAAAAGGGTGCAGCTTATTATGATGTAGCAGGCAGGGAAAGCGCGCCATTGGCGCGGCTACTCATTGTGTAACAGGGACGACAGATGCGCCAAGGCGCAACTGTTCTTGATGTTGCATGGTGCGCCAATGCGCCAAAGGAGAAGGAAAATTCAGTTTCCTTTTTAAGGTTTGATCTTTCTCTGAGGGGTTTGATTCCTTCAAACTTCTTTTGATGCAAGGTTGCTTGGGGTGATAGAAATGGCTTTAAACCAAGGTTTCCAAGCTATTACTTCAGGACAAAGCTCCCTCTACCAGCAGATCTGGAAAGAGGGGGAGGAATATGTGGAAAGACAATGGGGGGGGCAAGCTCATGATTTCATTCTTTTCAATCTGAACTGAACCAACCTAGCATTCAAAAACCCCAAAAACAAAACGCACGAAAGAAAGAAGGCCACTTACCTAGATAAATAGCAAAGAACGTGCAAACGGGTCCACTATGTGATCGAAAGCGACAGGGTAGGTGCACTGACAGGCTCAGAGAAAAATCACGTGATTTGCGTTGGTGACAATGACAGTGCAGACGCGCCTATTTATAGGCGAGTTAGCAATAAATGCGCCACCAACCTTTTCAAGTGGCACACCAAAGGAGCTGTCGACACGAGAAAACATGCGCCCTTTGGTGTACCAAAACACTTGTCAACACGAAGATATGTGCGCCCATGGCACATTGAAAGTGGTGTTGATAGAGGAATATGTGCGCCTTTGGCGCACCAAAAAGAGGTGCAAAAAATGATCTTGTGACAGAAGGTGCACGCACCTTGCGCACGCAGGAAGACCCAACAAGGGAAGGCGCACCAAAACACTGTTGACTCAAGAAAACATGCGCGAAAGGATTAAAAGGGGCGCATGAACATGCGATGTTGCATAGTGATTATATGCGCCCACCCAAAAAGACCAAAAACGGCTAAGTTCGAAAAACTCGATTCCCCGGGAAGGGATTTTGCAACGTTCCGAATGCAAGGATCCCTAACGAGGATCGGAACAAAATTTTAGGTATGGTTATCTGTAAAATTGCCCTTGCAATTTTACGGGATAACATGGTGTCAAGATCATGGTGCTTGAAGCCATTGAAAATTTTAAGGAAAAAATAAGTACCTAAAAAATTATCCGAATGAAACACACTTAAGAATACTCCTAGTGACATATAGTTATGTGGTTTTGCAAAAAAATGTCTGAATAAAATGTTTTGGCCCAATGACTAAGATCAAAGAGGCATTAAAAGGATACCCCAACAAAATAAGGTGTATTTTATGAATAATACTTAATTATATATTCTTTATAATGATAAATTTGTAAAAACTAAAATGACAAGTTTATGACTAAATGAGCCTAAACTAAGGTTATAATAGCATAGGGTGCGAAAAATTCCACTTTCAAAAAAATAACATCTCAATCTATTGAGTGGATTAAAAGTTCATGACCCTTATAAGATTCAAAAAGAATAATTGTGTAAGCTCTCAAGAAAAAATGCAAAATTTGAAACTTTGAGTTGTTCACAGAGACAAATATTGAGTGTACTACTATGAAGAGATTGAAAAAATAGGAAGGATAAAAAACAAATCACCCTCCTATCCCTTGTGGATCAAAATGGAAGTTCGGTGCCCAAAAATAGAAGCCTATTGGTGAGGGCAAGTCCTTGGGGATCAAAACCTTCACGAACGTCATATATGGGTCCATCCACTCAAATATGTTATTATTTTTAAACTAACTCGCTAGCAATTTGGTGTATTTGATAGCCACGTTCACATGTCACGATTGACATCCTTGAAGTTTTCTTAAGAAAATAAGGGATGGTGCAAATTCTTACCCATATGATCGGGGGTGTTTTCATTAAGGGTAATTAAGACTGTGTAAGTTGGTCCCTTGGATGGAATGCGATGTGACCAAGAGTTGGTGGAAAGAGGTCAAAGGGCCATCGGATCAAGTAGTCACCCAATATGACCAAGGATTTCAAAGAGGGGACTAGGAGAACAAGCGGTGGTCACACTAGTGAATGAGTAGTGGGCGGTGGTGGCATTTTTACACATGGGTGATGGCGCAGGTTTTGGCGTGGCACTGAATAATGACAAGGGCATGCCCCTACCTAAATTACAACCCTTAAAGAGCCCTAAATCTTCAAACACTTGTCATGGATACCTAAATACTCTATTTTTTGCAAACTATGACTTTTCAAAAGCTCTTGATGAGAGGACGCAATGATAGATTCCTTGATCTACATTTTAAAAAAAGAAATTAAAAATATATATTTCTCTTCTCATTTGCTCGTAGATCCTCCTTCAAATCAAAACTTCAAAAATAATAAAATACACCAAGTCTTACACAAAATATAATTTTTAAATTCATAATATTTTAATATTGTTCAGAAAAATAATGGCATTCACTCAAAAATAAATAAAAATTCTAAAATAGAAAAAACTTGGAAAAAAACTAATTTTGCACTTATGACTTAAATGAAAAATATACCCCTGGTGATTTGAAAACTAAAATGTGGGTTGGCTTAAAGATGTAATTAAAGACATGGAAAGAAGTTGGAATTGACGAGCTTGATGGAAGTATGACTTTTCACAACTATAATTACGAAAGTATGATTTTCACAACTATAATTATAGAAAACAAAGCTCCATAATGTGAAAGAAAGGTTAAAACCTCACGATTATATCTCCATAGTTATGAATCACTCCAAGCTTTAAAAATAGTGCGAATAAGGAAAGACTAATAGTATTTTACCCCACATTAACCATCAATAAATTAAATTTAATCATCCCATAAATATATCCTGTGTAAGAGCAATATGCAGAAAAAATTATTCAGTAGAATATGTGAATAATGGTTGGCTAACTGTGTTTAATTAAAGAAAACCATTTCAATTGTAAATTTGAAAGTAAATTTAGTCTATCTTATCATCTTAATTTAGAAAAACGTTTTCGTTTTTAGCTTCCAGTCTGTAGTTAAAAACACTTTTCTAAATTAAGATGTTTTTATTTATAGTAAAGAAAAGTTCTGTGTCGCCACACATAGTTCATATAACGGTTGCTCATTGTCTGCCATCTTCTGACAGGGAAACTAAAATTAAAATTAAAATTAGCATTGACTGCCTAAAATCCCAAACCCACCATGCAAAATAAATTAACTGCCTAAAATTATACACCCATATTGAATTAAGGTGCTTTAAAAGTGCGCGTGCTTTTCTTCTTACAATTATAGTAAAGCAAAGCACTTCTATTTTTGGTGGGATAGCAAAGTTATGTATTTAAGGAGAACGTTCAAGCAGCTTAGACTTAATACATAGTTCGGCACAGAGATGGAGTCACAGCATATCACTTGCCAAGAATTAATATTGTTATCTCTTGCAGAAGAGGGATCATGGTATGGATGGGATATTGAATTTAGAGATGAAGAGACAGAGCTTAATATTGATATTAAAATTGATGTGTGGGCAGGGTGGTGCAGTGGGATTGATGCCGATCAATTTCACTCTATAAATTCTATAGTATTTTTTTGGCCTCATTCTTGTCCGAGACTACTTCTCTCTTGTGCATACCATGCAAAGTTTTATGGATGTTCATTTGTTGACATTGTGGATGATTATGTTGTTGAGGATCTTGCAGAGAGATTGCCGATCAACAGGTTAATCTTGGATTATAGTGAAGCATTTCGTAAAGATTATTGTGGCAGGAAACAACCAAACAGATTTTGGAGAACAAAGCAACGTATTTAGAGAAGAAGACAGTGAATTTTATAGAGAGAAAAAGATCGCTTAATGTAAACATCACATATGTTTGGAAATCTGATTGATTATATGTTCTTGGGTGTGATCAGTTTTGTTTTTCCACTTAAGAATCTTTTTTTTTTATATGATGAAGTTCCGCCCCATTTGTTATTTTACTTCATTCAATGGAAAATTGGTAGAGAAAGTATTGAATAATTTATTAATCAATATGATATGTGAAACGTTTATGATAAAAATAATTTTTAGATTGTTATTTCTCGGCATATTTCAAATAAAGTGAGACTTCTGATCTCCTCCTTTCTCCACATGTTTTTGCTTGATTAAATACAATGATGAATTTTTTTCCCCTCCTGTTTATGTGTGAAAAGATATGTAGGAAACATATAATAGTTGTTACTAATATTTCTGCAAAGTCTTGTGCCGGGAGGAACTGCCATGGACATTGTTTATGTACTGGACCAAGCTGCCCGTTATATACAGTTTCTAACGGACACAGTTAAGAAAAACAATAGTAATAAGAACATTTTCTTTAATATGCATACTAATCAGAATTGCTAGCTGCCATGTTCTCCCCGTTTTTCTACGCGCAGATTTTTCTTTCACTAATTTTTTAGTTCCTATAAATACCTTTTCATGAAAAAGAAGAAGAATGAAATTTCAACTCTAATGAGGGTATAACAACCGAAGCAAAATTTTCTCGTAGGGTAATTGCTAAAACATGTGTTTTTTTCCATTTATTAAAAATAAACAGATTGCTTTTAAGTTTTTCTTTTCCCTTTTTGGGTTGCTGAATTCTTAGGTACGACTGTCACCTAGACGTTATCCAACATACATGATAATATATCGGATGTATGTCATCACATATATGTTATGTAATCTATCATGTATCTTGCTATCTTTTATTCAAAATATGGGCGAATGTAGTTGGTAAGGCGTTGTAGTTATAGGTAAGAGGTCACATGTTTCAAATCACATTTATTTTGATGTAATTTGCTAAACATGTACCCAAATTAATGAGCATATAAAGCATGATAAATGCACTTTACTTAAGAAGTATGTTGGATAAATATTGACATATAGATGTATGGTGGGTGTCATCCTCTACACTATACATAGACCCACGACCCATTAAAGAGGGTTTAAACGTCCCTATTTTTGAAAAGTAAGTGTGTGTGTGTGTGTGTGTGTGTGTGTGTAATTGAGCATGTGTATCTAAATATTTAATTTTAAAAGTGAAAATGCAATGTAAATTAGTATAGGTAAGTTTATGCTTATAGGTCCATAAACCTTTCTATTTTTTGTGGATGTAATTATAACCCACTTATAACCTTTCCATTCATTTATTCATTTTATTTACTAGGAGAAGGATGGAAAAATATTTCACTTCATTCTAGAAACCCAAAAAAAACTTCAATGTTCAGTTTACTTGTCACTCCAGTGGTCCTTTTCGATTGTGAGGTTTGGGGTAACAACATGTGAGATCTAAAATGGAGACAAATGGATAGAGTCCAAATATATTTAATCACAAGTAGTCTCAAATTAAGAACTTATGTCCCACACAAGATTCTTGTATCTGGAATATGGCTTGGTAACAAAATACTAGAACCATTGGTGATGTAGAAATTGTTTTGATTTGTCTCGTTGTTGAATTTTGTAATGGCTTGGTAACAAAATACTAGAACCATTGGTGATGTAGAAATTGTAATGAGATTGTTAGGTCATTGAAAAGATTGTAGAGATAACTTGGGTTTGAATTTCAAACAACTATCTATCGACTGCAAGACTTTCTATCTATGATAATCACCTTAAAAACTGATCTTTACAAAGATCTTATCTACTTACCCTTTTTTCAATCAAGACAAACCTAATTGTGTTATTTTGTTCACTTCCTCTCTATTCAGTGTAATTCATACTACTGTACCAAAACAAGAACACTGAATTCCATCTGAGCATCGCAATTTAGTGCTCTTGGACAACAATGGTACTGGGAATGGTGACCAACACTTGAAGCAAGAAGAAAGGAGGATTCAAGACTACTATCACTCAACCAAAACAACTTTGTTGTAAATACTACCCTCTACTTTGATAACACCTCCACTACTACTTTACTCAACACTTCTTATATCCAAAGTGGCAGTGCCATTCGAGGGTATCAAATGTATTCATGTTTAGTGCAAATAAAATTGGCCACAAAAGGCTACCACTCATGATATAAAATATGCAAATGTACAGAGGTCTTCATGTATTCATGTTTAGTTTAGATCTCATGATATAAGATTTGCAAATGTATATGTACGAATTTGTAACAAATTTGAAATGTACACATAGAACCTTTCAATGTAATGTTTCATCTATATTCCTACACTTCCACTATCAATCACACCCCTTATCAACATGTTATCGACAGGTAAAAAAGTTTTTTAACAAAAAAACCAACCAAACAACCGATGCAACCATCATCTCAAACACGTTGCAACACTAACACAATTTCCCCCAAATAATTACAAACCACATCAACTACAAAAGTAATTAACTATCCAAAGCAATATCAAATGTATTCATGTTTAATGCCAAAAAAATGGCCACAAAAAGCTACCACTCATGGTATAAAATCTACAAATATATGGAAGTCTTCATGTATTCATGTTTAGTTCAAATAAAATAGTCCGCAAAACACTACCACTCGTAATATAAGATTTGCAAATTTATATGTATGAATTTGTAACAAATTTGAAATGTAGAGATAGAATCTTTAAATGTAATGCTTCATCTATATTCTTAAACTTACAAAATCAATCACACCCGTTATTAACATCAACTACAAAAGTAATAAGTATCCCTCTAAATCGAATAACATATACCATTCGGCGTTCACATTGCATTATACACATGTGATTGCTAGTTTGTATAAGGAACTTGAGTTCGCAATCTCATATTATCTTTTGTATCTTGAAGATAGATCATAGAATGTGATCCGAAACATTGATTTTAAATAAATAATATTCTTTTTTTTACAGAACTCATTTTTCATAGTAAACTCTTTTTCATTCAATGTTGAGGGTTTCGTCTCCAACTACAAACTCTTTGTTTGAATGATGTCTTTTATAGTGGAACTTGCAGATTTAAATTTCAGATTATTTGTTTTTTTAGACAGGGAAACAAAAAAAACATTAGTGAAAGAGAGAGAAATTATAGGAAGATATTGATTGTCTCTAAAATAGCGAAATGTTATCCCATCACTAAATGGGAGACTATAGGGTGACATTAACCTATCATTAACGGGAAACTATAGGTCGATTGTAGGGTGATGTTAGCCCATTAAAAACTAGGTGACACTAGGGAGGCCATATGTAAACAATATGTCAATGTTAGCTTATCACTAACTAGGAAATTATAGTTTGACTATAGGGTTACATTATCCCATCACTAACTAGGTGAATATAGATTAATTATAGGGTGACGTTAGCCAAACCCTAATTGTAGCTCAAGGAGATTCATGTTGGTTGGGAGTGTCATTGTGCCTTTCACTTAAACCGCTGTGAAAATGTTGATGATTGATTTTATGAGATGCACCCTTAATTACCATGATGTGTAACATAACCTCTTTCCCCTACATAATATCTACATGTTGTGTGCAACATCCACAAAACATGCCACACAATGTAAGATGGTAACAACCCTAACACTCTTAAGTGTATAATTAGTAAGAAGTTAAAGAGGAAAGAAGGGAAGCTAAGACTTTTAGACTTCCATAATAGTTCTTGATGAGCATATTAAAAAGGGAATGGACTACTTTTGAAAGGGGTTAGTCGTAATCGAGGCGGAATTTAGAGAGATAGTGGTGTTAACTTTTCATCTTCAAATATAGTGAGAGTGACTTGAAATGGGAGACTTTCTAGGTGCACACAAGTTTGCCCATAAATCTAGGGATTAAGTAAACTTTATTGATGCAATGATATCATATCTCTGTATATATATTTTATACCTCAAAATAAAGCTGAATTGTTGTGTTGGTATGTTGTATTTCCCAAATCAAGGTGAATAAAAATAAGATTTGTGGTGTCATTTTCATGTAAGTTCGTGTGTATGTTCATTTTGATTGTGATATCCTTAGTTGCACATGACTGTGTTTATTGTTCACTTGAATCCATAATCCTAACTACATCACTTTCTTTCTAAGATTGTGAATGTACAACCTTTACGGGTCATGAAAAGATATTGACTCTATACTTCTTGGTTGTCTTCTAGGGAGTTATATCGTGTGCTTGTAGTATGTCAAAAACCACCCGTGTAGAGTTTATATAAATAACATCAACAACAACGCCACAACTAATATGAAATCTTCCCAAATGAACTTGGATGGTGGAAGAGGATGAGTGCATGTGATCTAATGTTGTGTGCACAATATTGCATGCAAGGAATCATCTTATGATGTGTCAATTCTATCATGCCCAATTGGCGCAATCTTAGGTCTATTATTCCTAAGTGAATGTGCATTGGAACCCATGTGTTGCTCAATATCATCGTCAAGAATAAAGCATACAAAAGCAATTGATATCACATGAAGTGATCCCAACGATGATGAAGCACTTGTTTTGATAAATTTCATGGTGAACATTCCAACAAAAAGGTTGAATGGGGGAAACAATGCCTTGTAAGTGCATAACGATACATCCGCCAAAAGGATCCATAGAACGAAGTATGCAAGAACCAAAACCAGTTTTGTTTTTCTCAAATGAGCCAAGCACAACTATAGATGGCTCGATGTGGGGGTTACATTAAGTGCAATAACAAGTGCATCGGATACAACATGTAATTCAAAATGTGATGAATCAAATTCTAGAGGTGTCTGATTAGTGACAGACAATAGATTATGATCAATGGAATGTGTGTCCAATGTGTCAATCTGATATTGCAAAATTGTGACATTGTCCTACAATAAATGAAAGGGAGCGTCTTTTCTAGAAATTAGTGAGATTAATAGGGAGTTTTATTTCTTAATTTTCCTATTTTTTTCGGCATGCTTAATCATGTCTTCCAAAAGTGCACAAACTTCAAAAATAACATTATGTTTTCCAACTTTAGGTTATTATTTTCCTACATGATGGTGTCAAGGTTATGGTTGCTTGAAGCCATTACAAAGTTTGAGGCAAAAATAAATACCTAAAAATGGCTTAAATGAAACATTTAAAAATACCTTCAATGGTTTATAGTTATGCGGTTTTACACAAACTTACCCCGATAAAATGTTTTGACCTAATGACCAAGATCAAAGAAGCATTATAAAGGATCCCCCAACAAAAGAATGCGCACTTCATGAATAATGTAATTACATATGTTTTACGATGATAAATTTGTAAATACTTGAAAAATGAGTCTATGACTAAATGGACTTGATCTAAAGTTACAATTGTGTAGAATGCAAAAAACACCACTTTCAAAACCTCAAGATTATATCTTCATAGTTATGAATTACTCCAAACTTAAAACATTGTGCTAATAAACAAGGTTAATAGTATTTTACTTCATATTAACAACCAATAAATTAGGTTTGATTATTCCATAAATATACAAAAAGATAAGGGGGTATAAATATCTTGTGCAAGAGCATGCTCCCCTTTCCTTAGTGGCCACTTATTAAGCATGTGTGAATGGCCCACTTAGAGGTGGCATTTATTAATGGTAGTGACACTTAATTCTTGTGAGATTAATTGCATACTTAAAGATATTCTAAGTTTAGAAACTTGCACAATGCACACTAAGTCAACTTAATATTAGTACATATAAAATACTCCACCAACACATTAAATAGGGCTTGGCAATGTTAACCTTTGTTTTGTTTTGTATTATTCTTTTTGGTGGTATGCATTTGTTTTGAAAAGCAAAAAGATGTTTACTTAACATGTATATTGCTCTTGTCGTAGGTAATGAGAATTTCTTATGTCAATTTTTATGGAGCTTGATATGTGGTTGTAACCTATAGAACAAGAAATGAAAAACAAAGAAATGTGACCAAAAACAAGCTCGCAAGAGGTTGCACTTAAGAAAGATGTCCCAAAGAGATTATGATTGACTTAGTTTTTTTTATTTGCAAAGATTTTTTTCAATAAGGTGATATCTTGCCTATAATTTTGCAAAAATACAATTTAAGTCGTTATGAATTGCATAGATGACTTGGTTTTGTTGATATCTGTCATTTTTAACTAGTTGGATTTGTATTGATAGCTTTCAGAGATTATACTTGGCAGATGTATGTAGATAGTTCTGTAAACAAAATAAGCCTTCCTGTCTGAAGATTTAAAAGGGCTTTTATGAGTTTGAATTTTAGATAAAGCAATCAAACTACCAGCATGATATGAAATATAACTTCTTGTTTTAAATTTTTCTCGTCTTTGTTTTTTTTTTTTTGAAACGAAAGTTTGCATGAATTTTGAAAACTAGTAAATGCCTATGGAGCATTAAAAATCTTGTTACAGGTCTTACAACTAGTGGATCAACTTCTTACCCTAGGATACATCCTTGCAACTCAACAAGATCTTAACATTATCAAACTGGAATACTAAAAAAATCATAATGAGTGTTTACAACTTGCAACTCCTGCCATTTCATTTCAACTGAGTGACAAAATGCAACATTAAGCCAATCTGTTGCTTAGTTTAGTAAGATCAGTTGTAACGATTACAAAGCAATAGGATGACCAATCAAATAAGATGTTCATCTTTCTAGATTTGTCATGGTTACAGACCAAATAGAATGACCATTCAAATTCCAAGGCAAACTTAGAAATTTGAAATAAGACATTCTTCTCTCTATTGAATTAAGACGAAAGAATTATTAGAAGATAAGTTGTCAATGGCATATTCTTTCCCTCGTCTTTACAATGCGTTAGTAGAAAGGGAGAGGTTATTAAAAGCATCCTTCTTCTCTCTTTGCTTTCCAACATAAACTTTGTAGAAGAGAACAGGTTGCCTTATATCACAAAAATTGTTCACCCATCAAGACAATTACAGAAGTTTTAACATAACAAATGTTGCAAAACAAAGCATTTGTTATTGGAACTATGTTACATTATTCTTTACCAATCAATGCCCTATACCTCATTTCTCTAAATTGAATCGGAATATGACTCACCATTTATCCAACCCTTTTTTGTTGATTGTAAACACCAACATTACTGGCACACTTCTTACGACATTGAAAATTAGTAAATTTGAAGTCACATCAAAAGAACTTTGAATCTGAAATAAATATCAGCTATCAAACTGCTAATGCAAAACAGGCAAAGAATTAAGGCAGAAGTTAACGATCCAGATTTTTTCAAGGCTTCAAGTATTTTCCCTGCTCAACGGACCTTAAAAAGCCAGAAAGTAAACAGGAATGCTGCTGCTTACTAGAAAAATCTATGGATGCCCATAAAAAATACTTGTCCACATACAAGATTCGAGTTACCACTAAACCTTTGACCAGTTTTTGCATGTAAAAAAACAATTTCCCTGTAATTCTGAAAGGAGAAAAACTGGAACCAATTAAACATATTCATTCATACTTGAAAGAAAACATCCTTCACAATTGGGTAGGCATCTAAAATTTTCAAACAAGTCTACTTGCAATGGATGACTGGTGCTCATACAAGTAGAGAACAACAAAATTCTCCCTACCTTTTATTTCTACTGGGCTAATTATATCAGCACAAAATTATAACATAAGTCATACAAGTTTGGTCCCATTTGTACCTAAACATGAAGACAACCAAAATAAAATTCCTTCAGACAAATTTTTTTATGTTCTTGACTGAATCATACAAAGATCTTTATAGTCTATAGAACTGCTAATACTCATGCAATCCCTACATACTTGCCTCCTACTACGTACTCTAAGGCAGCCTGCTAC
This sequence comes from Taxus wallichiana var. yunnanensis, assembly GCA_018340775.1. NCBI lineage: Eukaryota > Viridiplantae > Streptophyta > Pinopsida > Cupressales > Taxaceae > Taxus > Taxus wallichiana. The sequence continues at coordinate 657,404,100 of CM031243.1, read as the reverse complement.
TACATACTTGCATCCTTTGATTGCTATATTATGTCTGACAACCTGTTAGTAATTTGAATCCACCAAGGCAGTCACAGCCTGATCTTTGTAGGTATAACAGAACAAAATTGATATTCATAGTGCCTGAAAATTAACTGGCAAGTATTGCTGCACCTCTTGCCTCATCTTGTTCATGCTTACTTTGAATGGAAAAAATATTGTCTTTGTGCCCAATCAAGCACTTAAAGATCAAGAGTTCATAATAGTTACAGTGGCTGCAGGGCGAGAAATGCCAAATGTCATGTAAGAGGAAGAGTTGTCTCAAGAGTTAATTAGAATAGTGCAGGAGACCCAGAATAGAAACAATGTATCAAGAAGTGCACTGTCTTGAAAAAAACTCTAAACCCCAATGGCATAGTCACCTTACCATGGTATTTAAGACAACTACAAAAACATGAGAATTGATAATTGAGGGGGGACTTATATTCATCTTTGTGCTATTTAAAACAACTGCACAACCATGAGAATCAGTTTCTGAAAAATTTATTTTCATTTGTGCGAACAACCTCCAATAATATATATCCTCGTATTGTCACAACACTCGTACTGCTAACCATTCTATGTTATAGACATCTTAAGAGTGAACTAAGATGCCAGAAAGATGAACCACATTTTGATGGTTATCCATGTTGAAAATGATAATATTATGTCTCAATCCAAAGATGGTCCACGTTGACTCAACTGCACAGTGTACAATACAAATATATGAAATTGATTAGCATTGTGAACATCATAGCAGTGCTACAAGAATCATAAAGCTTAAGTTATGAGTTTTAATGGAATAAAGAGGGTTCAGAAGTTACAAAAGAAAATGAAAAAAAAATTAAAAAAATTAATCAACGAATGCAAAAATTATTTCACTTTGAGAAAGTAATTTTGATTGTTAAATTTACCACTTTTAGCAAAGCAACATTGAATGGCAACAATAATTTGTAAATTCACATGTAGATCGAGAAGGATGCCAAGATTATGCTGAAAACAGTATTAAATGCAAAAAAATAACTCTCTCAGAGGGATACTGACTTTGGCTGTTAAGTTTTTGCCTGGTAACATTCCGTCAAAAAATATTAACTGTAAGAATACAGTTTCCAGGGTGCTTTTTATTCTCTATCGTATAAATTGAAATAAATACGTCATCAATCAGTAACAATTATAGCACCTCTGAAAGAAAACTAGGAGATCATCCTTCGCTTATCCGCATCCATTGTATGGATGGAGCAAAGGATGCAAGATGTGAATGGTGACTTGGCTAATTGTGAAATAAAAAAATCATGCCATAGTTCAGTAGCATTTTATTTCAACAAAATTTTGTGGTGGAGAAAGTATAAATAAGATTTTGTGAATTTTACAAGCCTTTAAAAGGCTTCCATTACAGATTCTCCTCTCAAGTTTTATGGCAAGCCCTCCCTGTATATTTGTATTCTCCTCCAAGGACGATACAATGAAGATTGAGCTAATGGAAGACACAAATGGAGAATATAAAAGAATAAGAACAAAGGCGTTTCTTCTTTTTGTTATTTTTGCATAGACAAAATCTATGAGATTCAAATAAATATTAAAAAGAAAAAAATAGAACCAGACCACAATATGTGAATTTCATTTGCTCTAGTGTTCTCTTCCTACCTTACTTGAGAATACTATCTCAACAAGCTCATACTAAGAAACAATAGTGCCAGTTGACTGGTGAAAATCTTTTACCTTTCCCCAGCTTACGCACAAGTTTGTCCCTAGAAACTCCAAACATGTGTTCTCAGTCACAGTTGCCCCAATAGATGACCAATGCGAAATGACCAATGCCTACAAGCGTACAAATGCAAACATCAAGTCACTAGAAATACGGTCTAATGCATGTAATTTTACCCATTAGTTTTGTGATAACCATCACTGGAAGTGCTATGATGAAAGATGAATCCTAATCATCATGAGCATAGTCTTTCCTAGAGGACATTAGGTCATGACCTATGTATGGCGTTCGCAACCAAGGGTATACGTGCAAACATCAAGGCACTAAAAACTACTTTCCACTGCAAGTAATTCTCCCTAATGGTGTTGCAATACAGATCATTAGAAGTGCAGTGCCGAATGCTGAATCCAAATCATCATGAGCGTGGTCTCACCTAGAGGACATTTGGTCACGTGCTGTGTTCACAACCAATGCACTTTTGAATTCAATCTGAGTAAACGGAGTTTCAACTCTTATTTCCCAGATAACTATAAAATATAATCTACATGATCTCATCTAGAAAACCTCTGGTAATGTACATTACCTTTTCGAGCAATTTCACACCCAACTCATCAAAAACAAGAATCATGAGACTGTTTTCCATTTGATTAAGATTCTAAATACACATAATATGATAAAGTGCTTTTCCAAAATTTACCTAATAGCATAAGAACTCCAAACAGAAATCATTATAATTAATCCAAAAATCAAATTAGAAACGCATATGCTTACATAGAAAACCAGAAATGAAAAGCTAGTTAACCTTGTTCATCTCGCCATAAAGGCCATAAAGGTCTTTGAGGTGGAATAAAAAATACTAGGAATAGATGAAAAAAATTGCAGTATCAACAAGAATATTCCAAATGAACACTCCTTGTTAGTCATAATTTTCTGAATATGGTCAACTGCTATTTACCTATATGCATATCATCCCAATTCAACATCCTTAATTTTGGGGTCATCCAAATTCATTCTCATGCACTAATAGGAACTGTTAAGTGCCTTAATGTCTACCATGGATCTTTTCCTTGTCATATGTCACAAATGATTTAACTTATTTCAATTTGTCTTGCTTCTCCTTTGAAGGCATGTCAAAGAGTTAAGTTTGTTACATTATTTTCCAAATGCAATCTATTTTTTTCAAACCTTTCCACTATGTTTTCCTTTATTATTTCACTCCTTTCCATGCACTACTCAGCTGGTAAGCAGTAGACTCTTTTCAGGACTTCAATGTTTCTTCTGCATAAGTTCTTTCCGCGAATGAATCTCAAATCAGTTTAATTCCTTTCCATGCAGTATTCAACAATAGCAATTGCCAGGATAATGAGGGCATTCATCTATCATGTTTAATCCTTGTTCCTTTGCTTCCACAAATGAAATAACTAGTAATATTTTCTGACCACTTTTATATACCAACTATCATCCTGCAGTTAATTGCTTTTCATAGTGACTGCATCTACACATTTAGTGTTAGTATTTCTTTAGCATTGTATTTTAATTACAAATCTGGTGTCCCCGAGATTTCACCCTAAAATCTGGGACTACCCCTTTTAAATTTTTCATTATTTTTAAGTAACAAGTCGTGTTTTGTGTTTGTTGTGCCTACAGTTGTTTGCATTGCTTTACGGTATCCACAAGGAGTCATAAAAACCAAATTCGACAAATACCCGCATGCTAAAGCTCACTCTATCCCTTCACCAGGTTTTGTCTGAAAACGTTTTATTTATTTATTTATTAAATAAATAAAGATTGTGCTGAAGTTAAACCCCGTCACGGGTTTCCACACCAATATTACTTTCATCTCTAACATTCACGCAGGGAAGGGTTTTTACAGAATGGTTAAATGGCAAGTTATTTTCGACCAATTGTTTGTGACTTCTAGCGCGTTTTTCGTTTTTATTTATTTCTTTTGTGTTTGGTTTCGGTTTTTCTCCGTGGTTTGGCAATTCCCCTTGGTCTTTCATTCCTTCGCTTAACCAGTTCAATTGCTGTGGTTTTAGAAGTCATCCATGGCCTCAGACAAAAGTGAAATCTATTGTGAAGTGTTGGTTTTCAACGCAACAGTTTGGAAGCAAGTCGCACTTTCTAGAAATGGGTGATTTCTCTATGCAAAGTCATAAATACTATTGCCCCATCATCTAGAATTCATGCAGTTATCCAGTGATGAAGTTTTTAATCCAAATCATGGAAGAGAGCTCATGCAAGTCGTAATTCTAAGCTGCCTTCTACCTTGGATTTCCACGCCAAACTTGGGAAGTCAATTACAAGTGCAAGTCGCACTTTTGGGGCTGCCTAGAAGGTTAGAAATTAACACAAATCACTTAAGTGAAAAGTGTGAATTTTGGGGCTGCTTGGAAGGTTGGAAATTAACACAAATCACTTAAGTGAAAAGTGTGAATTTTGGGGCTGCTTGGAAGGTTGAAAATTCACAAAATCACTTAAGTGAAAAGTGTGAATTTTGGGGCTGCTGGGAAGGTTGGAAATTCACACTTCCTTGCCCTCATGTTTTTCACACACAGAAGAATTAATTCACCTATGCAAGTTGCACTTTTTGGAGTTTTCTAAAGGTTGGGAATTCACACAAATCACTTAAGTGAAAAGTGTGAATTTTGGGGCTGCCTGGAAGGTTGGAAATTCACACTTCCTTGCCCTCATGTTTTTCACACAAAAAAGAATTAATTCACCTATGCAAGTTGCACTTTTTGGAGTTTTCTAGAAGGTTGAAATTCACACAAATCACTTAAGTGAAAAGTGTGAATTTTGGGGCTGCCTGGAAGGTTAGAAATTCACACAAATCACTTAAATCAAGAATTTTGGGGCTTCCTGGAAGGTTGGAAATTCACACTTCCTTGCCCTCATGTTTTTCACACAAAAGAGAATTAATTCACCCATGCAAGTCACACTTTTTGGGGCTTCCTGGAAGGTTAGAAATTAACACAAATCACTTAAGTGAAAAGTGTGAATTTTGGGGCTGCCTGGAAGGTTGAAAATTCACACTTCCTTACCCTCATGTTTTTCACACAATTCCTAGCCAAAAAGTGTGACCCACTTTGGCATAACTTCATGCCTAAAAGTTGATTTCTTTTAATTATTTTTAGCAAGGGTTGGCACCAAAGTTAGGGAGGAAGTCATTGCATGCAAAACCCTTTAGAAGCTTGTGCATGTGCTCCCAATCTTCCAGTTGAAGCCTTCATTGAATTTACTTATATTTGCCTTCACCCGAAGTGCTTTCCAGAATTCAAAATTGCTCATATGCAATTAAAAATAAAAGGTGATGAGTTTTGTCTGAATTGTTTACGGCAAGCATTTTACTGGTGCATGTACTAGAGAAGAACTGCAAAAGCTTCAGGGATAAAAGGGGAAGACAGGTCAGAGGCAACACCCGCAAGCAAAATCACAGTCAGCTGCTTCCAGATCCAGTTTGGTGAGAATCAAAGGCAAAGAGTCAACCGCATGTAGGAGAAAAAGCATCTCAGATTCAAGGTAGAGATATCATTCAAATCATTCATGAGGCGGAAGTGCAATACAGGTTGGATCAACATGCAGAGTATGGAAGAAGAACAAGACTGAGAGTGTTGCAGCTTTCTTCTAATTTCTTCTCCTTTCTTCTTCTTTCTCTTATTTTCTCCGACAAAGTAATTGAGTAATCAATTGAATTGTAAAACTTAAGTGATTGGTGTAAAATCCATTACTTCAAGTTACTGGAAGAAGTCAATTACTTGGAAATAGGTGGCAAACATGCAGAATAGAAGGTTCTATTTTCAGTTGTAAATCATGCATGTCATGCAAAGAGGGATTCTAGGAGAAGGATTGCCAATTGTCTCATTTTCTATAGCTTCCGCATGCAGGAATTAATTAAAAGCTTCCTATTTGTAATTGCCCTCTATGCACTATAAATAGAGGAAGAGCCTCACGGGTTAAAAGATCACAATCTTGTTTTATCAGAACTTGTTTTAGCAAGAGCTTTTGTAATTAGAGCATTCTTGAGTTTTCAGACTTTGTGTTGGAACCCTTGGTGTGATTGTTGCGAAGGCTTGAGATTGAATAAAAGGTGGATTTCTAGAGAACTTCGTGCAAACAAGTGCTTTGCTGATCACTTCTATTTAAGGTTTTAGATAAACTTTGTGTTATCTCAAATCTAGGTTGGAAGTCATTTCTTTCTGCTTCTGCTTTGAATGTTGTGATTTATCTCGTTTATTTAATGTGTGGATGAGACCAACTTTGTTAACTATCGATTGATTCAACACATCCTCCTTTCTTTTTTCCTTCTATTATTTCTCCCTTCTGTAAGATATTCGAAAACAGCTTGCTTACTTGTTGCAAAATTGCCCACCGTGGTTCACGAGCTGTAATAATTAAAGTAAATCCCCTTAAGACAGCTTATTAGGATTCATCCTTACTAAATTGAGAAACATCTTACACCGGAGTCTCACCGTTAAATGAGGGAGATTTATCTCATGACTGCCTAGGTTTTTAGCTATGCATAAAATCTAGCCAACAAAATCCAATTTATTGCTCGTTAAGAGAATCGTTTTGAGTTGTATAAGTTGTATTGTTAGTGTACGGAAATGGGTACGCGTCTAAAATGTGGAAACATTGATTTTCAAAAACACCTTGGGTACTAAAAGGCAAAGAAACATTCGTACAATATATTATAAATATATATATATATATAAAATCATAATACTCATTTGTAGTCCATAAAAGATAATGCACTTAAAATATTTTGTACTCACGAAAGTTCGACGCATTCAACATGCTTAAAATTTCACATATTATAACCTAGATTCTAGAATAAATCATCCAGATTTTCTCAAAAATCAACAACTCGATGAATATCACTCCCTCCGACTCCACTCTTTAACCCTTTTGTAAAACTCCCTTGATTGCCATAATCAATACCAAGTAGTGAAAGTTGGGCGAGAGTAGCTGCAGAAACATCGAAGTTAGTAGTCTTTGCATGAATATCCTAAAGTTTGTTAGGAGCTCTAGTATAGACACCAATCTTGTGCGACAGAAGGTGTAAATTGGAATGCACACATACCAAATCCTCAATTTTCTCGGATACCAACTTGTTTTGTTTAGTTGAGTGGATGAAGGCATATGTACTTCAATTCCGCTCTGCTAAAGAATTATTAGCCACCTAATACAAAAAAGGTTGCTGCAAATTTTAAATTAATAACAATCTACAAACAAATATGTTAATAACTTGAAATTTAATTGATAAATAACAAAGTTTAGATTTAATTCTATACACCGTGAGAGAATTTCAATGGTAGCAGTCATAAGTACTTAATATCGTGGCCATGTACATGCAACCACTTGACCGGAGTAATGTTATACTTGTTATAGAGAGAGTTGATTTCTCCCATGCTACCTATTAAGCTACAAACATTCACATTTCATTGTAGACTACACTAATTATAGATGGATCGGGAAATTTTTCATGAATGCTACCTTATATCCATTTACAACGTCTTAGTCAAAGATATTGTGGTTGTGTTTCAAATAACCAAAGCATTTCATTGCTATATTATGTTATAAAAAGGAGATGCAATGGAGTGGTCATTTTATTTCACCTTTTCATGACCGCACTCTTAACTTCATTGTAGAAGTTTTCTTCTTGATTTTACTCTTTTTTGTATGATCTCTTTAACTTTTTCAAGCATAAAGCTAATTCCATTATAAATTTCTCCTATACAAGCATTATATGTGTATGTATATTTGATCAAGGATAGAACAAGCTCTATAAAACTAAGCAAGTAGTCAACCTTGGCCCCACCAATACCAACCAAGGATCAATGATTTTATTTTATGGGCTCTTTTTGTGTTTACTTGCCTCCACACAATCTAAACTAGGTAGCTGGTACGTTGTGGGTATAGGTACGAGGATCCGGTATGCCGATACGGCAATTTTTGGGGTGGCAGGTCTGACACTTGGGTACGGCAATACAATATACATATAAAATATTTTTAAAAATAACCAAATAAGCAAAATTCCATCCTTACACATGTATAGAGTAAACAAATTATTAAATAAGTGAAATAGCCACAAAAGTTAAAACGTATTGATAATTCAATGCATTTTGTCATGATATAAATATTCATTGTTAAAACTTATAAGCGGATATTGTTCAAATGTTACAATGTAACATTGTAAACACAAAAATGAATATACATCAACATTCTAATAGTCAATGTCTTCAATGAGAGCATCACCACCATCACGTGGTTCATTAGAACCACAAGCATCAAGAGTACAACCAAAACCATCAGCAATGCCGCTCCCGCTAGCCCCACTTTGCAGCTCATGCAAAGTACTATCTAGGTCTCGAGTCTAGCAATGAAAGTTGGGCAATGGAAGCATCCAAGTTTGGAGTCTCTGGGTCTATATCCCAACACTTTGTTGGCCCTTGCTTGTACTCATCCTTCTTATGTGATAAAAGGCGCAAGTTAGAATGCACGAAGACCAAATCCTCCGCCTTTTTTGCTCCCAACTTGTTGTGGTTAACCGAGTGGATAAATGAGTATGTACCCCAATTCCTCTCAGATTGAAGAAGAACTCGCAACCTATTGAGGCAAGTTGCAAAGTCAATGCAAAATTAAAATTTTAAATTTATAAAAGTAAAAAAGAAAGAGTTAAGAAATTAAAAAAATTAAAATCTTACTTGTGATAAAACTTTTATTGCAAGTGGCATGAGGTAGGTGTATGCTTGTCCATGGAGGTACCACCACGAATAAGCATCCATCTTGTATTTGTCACAAAGAGCGCTAATGGAGTGATCCCTAGAGGATATGAAATTCACAAACTCTGCTCTAACCATGTCTTCTACTTTTGGATCTAAGAAGATTCTAGCAAATGTCGCCTTATACCCTCACTAACTTCAACATCCCTATATGGTGGGACCCTCCTAGGCAAAGAAAGGATCTCTACGCTATAGTATTTTGGAGTCAAAGAAAGCAAGAAGATGCAATGGATTAGTCATTTTATTCCACCTTTCAATGAGATGTGACTACACTTCCTTGAAGAAAGTCTCTGTAGGATCTTGCTCTTTGGCATTTATGATGGTCCTAATTGACTCAATCAATGAGTCAATTCCATCATAAATCTCACCCATGCATGGATGATCCATATCAACAAATCTCAAAGATACTCACAATGGGCTCAAAAAACTAAGCAAGTAATGCACATGATCCCACCATTCGTCATCAAGGATCAACAATTTCACATTTCTAGCCCTCTTATTGTTTGTTTGCCTCCATACACTCCAAAGGTCACTAATAACCATGCCACTCAATGCCTCTCACACCTTCACAAGTTGTCTTAAGACGAGCATGTGCAAGGCAAATCTAGTCTCAAAGAACCTAATAAGAAATCAAAACAATTAAAATTAAGACAAGTAAATGTAAAACATTCAAAATTCTACAAATTACAAACAACTTATTAAATTAATTTAATGAATTTATAAAAATAAAATTTAAAAGCTAATAATTATTATTATTTAAATGTTACGGGTTACCTTCAATAGCTGCAATGTCGAGAATCTACGAAAGATGGCTTGGGACATGTGGTGTTGCTGACGACCATTTGAATCTCACTTGCCTCCTCATAGACTTGTTTGATCGAAGCAATTTTTGTGCCCAATTTTTGTTACATTAAGTTGAGGGAATGAACCGCACAAGGTGTCCAGAATATGTGTCCATACCGTACCTCAACCAACAACCCTGCAGCTCTACATTTTTTTGCATTGTCCGTTACAACTTCGACAACATTTTGAGGCCCCACTGCCTCAATAGATTCTATGAGGATGTCAAAGGTGCATCCTTCACTTGGCCCTCACAATCAATATCCCTCAAAAACATTGCTCGTTTAGGACACACTACAACCACATTGATCAATGGCCTATTTGTTGTATCTTTCCATCTGTCAGAAACGATGGACACCCCTATTTTGAGTCATTGATTCTTGATGGGCAACAATGTGTCAACTTTTTTTCTTTCTTTTGACAATAAGGTAGTGCGCACCTTTTCATACCCCTCGGGCTAATGTACTCTCTAGGGGCTTCATTAATACATCTCACCATATCTTGCTAGTATGGTGATCTAACAACATTAAATGGGACACCACATGCATAAATAAAGCACCCAATACCTTGGTCAACTATGTCCTGCTTTCATTCTAGAATTACCTTTCCAATGGGCATGCATCTTTTGTTCTTTTGTGAGAAAGACGTAAATCCTCTTCCCTTCCAATTCCAATAGGTGTAGACAAAACCGGGTGATGGGGGCAACAACCTCAACGTAAGGAGAAACAGGTGGCTTCTTTATTTGATCTTCCTTTTTTTTGCCATAGGATGTTTGGATTTTAATGTCGTTACTACATCTACTTCCTCCTGCTCTTTGATGTATGCAAGGGTCTTTGCACGTGGCAACCCCTTTCCATCCAATCCTCCACATGTTCTAATTCCATGGCCAAAAGCCCCACACAAATGGGTTTTCACCCGACTGTAAGAGCTCTTAAATTGCAAATTACATTGTGAAAAAACCCAAATAACGCCCCCTCCACCTGGTATTTGTTCTAGTTGTGTGCCATGCCTTCAAAGGGGGAAGTATGGATCAAATTTGTAAGGGAGACCTTTAATACCTTGACCCACAGAACTAGAACTCGCAACCATTTTAACTACACAATGCATTTTTAAAAAATGAAAACAATTTAGTGTTGAGAGAATGTTTAAAATTAAATGAAATCAAATGTTGAAAAATGAAGCTTAAAACAATAACAAAAAAAAACAATTACAAAATATTAAATACAATTATACAAACTAAAATACTTTTAAAAAATCACAAAATACTTACCTCAATACACCCAACACCAACAATGCAAGCTCCTTGAACTCCTTGGCACTTATTGCAAGCTCCTTCAACTATGTGGCACTAGAAATCAACCCTAAGCATTTGAAAATAGTGAAAAAAGAAGGTGAGAGTCAAGAATGCAAATAAGAAGCAAGTATGCAAAGTTTTTATTGTTATAGTTATAGAGTTTGGGGGCACATTTTAGGGTTTAAAAGAGTTATTTAGTGTTTAAAATTTTAGTTTGACTTTTTTGACCAAAAACAAAAACATTTTATACTCATAGGTATGGTCGGGTACATGCGGTGTACAACCCGCGCGCCCGAGTGCGCCTGGGTATGTCCACAGACGTGCTTGGGCACTTTGTAGGGAGGTACCATGCTTGTACCCCCTGCGTACCATACCCGCTCCCATACCGTACCCATACTTGTTCCTAGGGGACGACTGCCACATAGAATCTAAATGTTGTTAATCGACATACCGCTCAAAGCTCTTTTACTTCATAATTTGTCTCAAAATAAACATGTGAGGGGGCTTGTCTTAGCAACTTATAAAAAAAATAAAACAATTTGATAAAAATACAAATTTAAAATAAATTCAAATTATAGGAAGTTAGAACTTAGAAACTAATATTTTGCTCCCTCGCCTTCAACAACTCCAGCCTCAAGAATCTTCTAAGAATAGCCTACAACTTGTGAAGATTTGTGAGAGACCTATGAAGGTCGTTAGCCTCTATATGAATTGTTCTACCCATAGGGGTTCTCTAATTTTTTGCAACATCAAATTGCCGGAGTAAACAACACAAGGCATCCAAAATATGTTCTCACATCTCCCCTTTACAATCAATTATGTTGTTCTATAATTTTTTGCATTGTTCGTGATAACTTAAACAACATATCAAGGCCAGCCAACTCATTAGCCTCAATCAAGATGTCAACAATAAAATGAGCATCTTTCACTTGACCTCACAATCAACGACCTTTAAGAACATTGCCCCTTTAGTGCATACCGCAACAATGTTGAGTAGGAGTTTATTTCAAGCATCTTTACATCCGTCTCAAATAATAAACACCTTTGAATCGCTCAAGGAATCTCTAATTGGCTATAAGTATGTATATACTCTACTTCTTTTGTTTAGAGTGATGTGCAAATCTTCTCATAGTTAGGGCTTTTGTACCTTTGTGGCATCTCATTAATGTCTTGCACAATTTGTTGCCAACATGACAAACTTAACACATTAAAGGGCAACCCACAAGCACAAATACATCGACCACCAATTCGTCATAATTATCCCTCTTCTCAATGTTGACTATTTTTTCCAATGGTCTTTTTAATCTCTTTTGTGGTGTGGCCTCTTCATTCAAGAGAGTTTCAGGGGATGAGTTTGAGTTTGAGTTTGAATGAAAGGATTATTTAAAGGTGTGGATGGTTTTCCTCAAGCGCTCATTTGCAAAAGAACTATTATAGACCGAACTCTTACTGAACTCGCAAGTCATCTTCTTCTTGATCTCTTATGCACGCCAAGATTTGCAGCTCTTAAACCTTAATACACTTTTTGATCCTCATTCTTACAACCATAGTTAAATGAGTTTTGAGTTAAGTATATGTGGACTTAACTGTCACATTAAAATGGCTACATGCCCAAACTCGAGAACCACCACTAACAATGCTCTCCAACACATGTACATGTCTCCAACAAGGAGAAGCGGGATGTTTCATGATAACCAAAATATTTTTATGTGGGCCATGTGTCTAGTTTGCTTCCTCTAGCCCTCCACATGAAGTTGTATTTGATGTCATTTATGATTTTATATCTAAAACCTATAATGGGAAAAAAATAACAGCCAAATAAACTAAACCTTAGGTATCATTGTTTGTTTTTGTTCACCAAGATCATCATAAATGTGTGAGCTAACAACGAACACAAATTTCGGATTTTTATAAACAAAATAAACTCTAAAAACAACAAAAAAAAATCTTAAAGTTAGAATGAGACTTATATAAAAATGTAGACACAAAATTATGCACTTATTACTATTACATCATGCCTCTAGTATGTTGTTATATACATGATTTTTGAGTACGAAGATTAGACATTGGTGACACCTTTTTCCTAGTCCTTCTATTGCTTTGATTGGTTTTGATTGTGATATTGTCTTATACTTGGATTTACACCTTTTTGGTTGGGTCACAGGATCACTGTCTCTGTCCTTGTTCTTGTTTCTTTTCTTGGCTTTGGGACAATACCGCCCATTAAGGACACTACCGCCTGGGCGCTAGTGTCCCTTCTAGGGCTTTTGTCTATTCTCTTTTGTTTCCTAAATTATTGTTTGATAATTAACTTTGGGTCTTTTCTAATTTTTTGAGTCAGCCTTTGGTGTCACTAAGTGTCGAAATTTCAAACAACTCATTTATATATACAACTTACTCGCTATTGTTAAGAGTTGGACAACTTGGGCTATTACTTACTATCTACTACTTGGGCAAAGAGCAACATTCAAAAATTGCATTTAGGCTACATAGAGGGGCTATTTTTGAATTCTATCTCACACATTCATCTTGGGGGTAAAGTAGTTCTAGCCTCACTATCTTGGTGCGATTAGCACAAGGGCAACCTAGCTTCAAGGGACACAATTTAATCACACACACTAGAACTACATAGAGTCTGAAATGTAGTACATATGCTCGGTGACAATTACATTGGGGTGATCGCCGAGGTCAGTCCGAATCAAGCATATGCATTATTTATTTCATCTAATGTTTGCTTGAGCCTTGTGCAGATAGCTAGGGTTTGTTTTGCAAGGTTAGGTGAGATAGTAAAACCATATAAAGCAAAGTTACAGTGACAAAGAGCGAAAGCAAGAAGACAAATTCAGACCTCCCGAGAAAATCGAAGTGAGCATTTAACAGGAAACTAGTGCCCGATTCAGACACCGGACCGAGGCAGTCATGTCCTTATCTAGGTGGCCTTGTTTGAAGGAGTTTCAAATCTTAGTTTTCCAAACAAAGCATATCCAAATCAGCTCCAAATTGTTCCACTCGGCCTCCAATTCTTAATCAATCCAAATCTTCGAATACAAGCTAAATCACTCAATTTTCACTATTGCTTATACTTGTTTGTTTCTCACATGATAGATCTTGTTTATATCAAGTTGTTATATTCATTTGATCTCACTCTCCGATAAAGATTTAATTTTGTTAAATAAAAAAATTAAAGAATTAAACCTTATGTATCATTCTCTACTTTTGATCACCAAGATTGCTATGAAGGTGTGAGATGAGAGCATACATAAAGTTAGAATGTTTAAACGACAACCAAAAAAACTTCAACAACCAATAAAAACTACATACAAAGTTAAATGGAATATTTTCTTTAAATAGTATTTTTACAAAAAAATCATGATCAATGATCATGAATGATGTGTGCATAATGTACACATCATTCATAATCATTGAGCACATTAACAATTTGTAAAAAAATTGAAACATGAAGTTAAATGAAATGAAAAAAACTTGTTTTTTCCAACTTGAAGTTGTTCCTTGCTTCCAAATTCGTCTTTGAAGTTGCTCCTAAATTCCTCCTTGCTCTTTTTATAATAGTTACTAAATTCCCCATAGCTTAGCTCCTTGCACTTGTTGCAACAATTCTTTTAACACTGTTGAAAGTTTGTAAAACTGAAAATCAGCAATGGAATGAGAGTGTATTTTGTAATGGACCAAAGGTGTGTTTATACAACTTTTACAAAGTGTATTTAACAGGTATGCAAATTAGGGTTTGATTTTTTTGTTTTGATTTTTTTAGTTGTTTCGCAACATGTGCCGCTAAATGGGACAGAAATGTCTTGGGTTCATACCAGAAGTTTTTTTGTACCGTTTTCAGTACAAACATGTAATGTCCCATTTTCAAAATTAATTAATTTTGGATGCCCAAATCTTATTCTTCTTATTTTCCATAGGCTAAAGAAGAAATTAAAGAGGGAAATAAATTAATTTCAATGGTCCAAGGATACTTTTATATTTTAATTGAAAACATGACACTTAAATTATATTTTTAATAAAAAAACAGAAATAGAGTAAAATAATAATAGAATGATGAATTTCTATTATGAGGCACTAAAGATAGAATAATAATTAAATAATGCATTATATCATGGGGCTCCAAAGATAGAATGGGCTCCATGAGCATCAAGATTCTATTTTAAGGATGGAGAGAGGATAAAGCAATTTTATTTTGTTTATTCCTATTTTTTGGATAGAGCGCCAACATTGGAGAGAGGATAAAACAATTTTGTATTGTTTATTCCTACTTTTAGGACGCTGCACCAACTTTGGAGAAGGCCTTGGAAGTTATAAAGGCAGATTTGGGGTTTATTATTAGATTCATCTTGGAAATTTATCAACTAATTCATTGTCTGTAAGTAGCTTTTACTTCTGCATCAGTAATAGAGGACGGAAACCCTCATTTACACACAGATCTCAGGACGGAACCCTCGTATCTAAGCTTGGCAATTCCATCCGGGGTTGTAGTGATCATTCAAAGTACAAATATTCATCCAGTTCAGCTAGGGCATTATATTCAAGGTTGTTTAAGCATCTAGAATAGCAAAGTACAGCCAACAATTTCTTCAGATAAACATTTGCAAGGCATACTTGGACATTTCCATAGTTGGACGCCACCTTGGGAGATTGATTCTATGTTGGGCACCACATCTGGAGAGTTTTGCAAGGGTTTTAGCTTGCATGTTTATTTTTTGCAGCCTTCTACATATCTAGATTTAAAAATAAATAAATAAATTTTATTTTGTTCTAATTGGGGTTTGTTGTTTTTATTAAAAATCAATTTATTGCTATTATCATATAAGTTCAATTTTTACATCGCTTCCTAGGATTTGATAAAATATCAAGATATGTTAGAAATTATTTATCGTGATATTCAAAGGGTATCGAGCTAATTTTCCTCCCACTTGTGGGAGAAAAAAAAAAAAAAGAAAAAAATTGCAGCTTTGAACTTCATGCAGAGTAGTGACAGAGTAGTCAGATACTACCACAGGGAGAAAAAAAAGACAGAACAGCCAAAAGTCATGGGTAACAAGGATCCGGATGAGGCACACTTTGACAGGTTTGTTCAGGACAAGACAAGTTAGCTGATATGATGGGTCAGTTAATCCAAGTTATGCAGGGCACGAATGTGCAAAGGGCTCCAAACAGTGTTGAAAGCTATTCGGGAGTGAACCATAACCAGCCCTATCAAAGGACAACCATTGGTTCTATTATTAGGCATTTCTAGCCTAACTTCCTACGTAGAGAGGAAAAAATTCGGGAGGCAAAATTCAACATACCACAAAGAAATGATATTGTTGCTAGCTATGAGGAGTACATGGTACTTCTTGGTGAGATTAGAGATGTCATAGCCCTCACCAATTTTATTAATCAAAAGAAAAGAAAGGGTGGACTAAGAGTTGAACCTAGGCCACAAACTAATCAGAGAGACCAGAAGAAGCTTAAAGGAAGTTGTCACTCCCTAATTTTGATGGATCTAATAAGAGTTCTCCCTTCGTGATGAGGAGAGAGAGAAAGAAATCGTGGGGCATGAACCAAAGAAAGAAAAATCAGATCTACAAGAAGGCTTTGGGGTGGAGTTCCAAGAAGACCATGTTGAGGGGCATGAACATGAAAAAAGGGCTTAACCGGTTGCTAATGTTGAATTTCAGTTTGCTAAAACTTTCTGTGACAACAACCTAAGGGAAACAAATTGACTATGTTCATGACTTTAATAGGAATCATGAAGATGCTTTATTGACTTCTAATGTTTGCATGTGTCAACAAGATTCACTTGTTGAATGTGAAGAGTTCAAGGCAAAGAAGAATATTGATCCTAACCTAAAAGTTTTGAGTCACAAGGGCAGCCAAAGGTATGAAAGTGTTGTGGATTTGTTGCTTCCTACTAGATCATTTCAAATGTGTGGTCATCATGGACAGCTACCTTGCCAGGATACGGATAAGCGTACCCGTATGGGTACAGATACAATATGCGGATACATCAATTTTAAAAACCCTTGGGTATGATACGTTTGTACATATATATTAAAATATATATATATATATATACACACACACACACACATAAATACACTCATTTTACTCATTTTTTAGTCCATAAAAAACTGAAATAGTAATACAAAACTTGAATCAATGTTCAAAACCTTCGATATACTTAAGACGTCACATTTTCATTGATCATGTGGCTGCCATACATATGATATACAAATATCATGTCAACATGAATACAAACCAAACTTGAAAAATATACTAGAGTCTAGGATCAATGTTCAAATTTTCAAAACATACAATATACTTAAGATTTTACATTTCATTGATCATGTGATCTGTCATACATATGATATAGGAATATCATCAACATGAATACATATTACAAACAAATCTAGAATATATCATCTAAATTTTCTTCAAAATCAAGTTCTTGCGTGCCACTTGCGCTAGCTCCACTCTCCCCTTCTTGTGAACTCCCTTCAATGTCATCTTTGCCAACAAACATTGAAAGTTGGGCAAGAGTGGCTGCAGAGGCATCCAAGTCTGTGGTCTCTAGAAGAAGATCCCAAAGTTTGTGAGGCCCTCTAACATACCCTCAAAGCTTGCGTGACAAGAGGCGCAAATTGGAATGCACATATACCAAATAAAAATTTTAAAAAAAAAAAATTAATGCCTTCAAAGGCAGATTTCCCCTTGGGTTCACCTCGGGTATGTCCAGGTTCTTCCCAAGTACGTCACATGTACGTCTAGACGTACATGTGGCGTAGCCAAGAAAGAACACGGGCATCAACTAAGTGTATTGGACGCATTGCATGCATACCCGGAAGAACTCGTATGTCAACTAAGCATATCAAGACCCGAACCCGTATGTATCCGTCTGGGATACGTATCGATCTGCAGACGTAATGCGGGGGGGCCGGGAACAAACCCTAACAACGTAGATGGACAACATAGTCAAAATGGTGATAGAGTGAAGAACACTTTGAGTGGCAAAAGGCACATAGATCCATTCATATAAGTTCCAAATTGTGTGAACATCAAAGTTTGAATCCTGTATTTCGCAAGAGAGACTTGCAATTGCTTGAGGGCAAGCAATTCTGGGAAGGGCGACTGTAATGTCTCGTTTTCATAATCAATTAATTTTGGATACCCGAAGCCTATTCTTATTATTTTCCATAGGCTAAAGAGGAAATTAAAGAGGGAAATTAATTAATTTAAGTGGTCCAAGGGTACTTTTATATTTTAATTAAAAAAGGACACTTAAATTATATTATTAGCCAAAAAACAAAAATAGAATAAAATAATAATAGAATGATGAACTTCTATTATGGGGTGCTAAAGATAGAATAATAATTAAATAAAGCATTCTATTATGGGGCGCAAAGATAGAATGGGTTGCATGAGCATCAAGATCCTATTTTTAGGATGGAGAGAGGATAAAGTAATTTTATATTGTTTATTCCTATTTTTAGAATGGAGCACCAACATGGGAGAGAGGATAAAACAATTTTATATTGTTTATTCCTATTTTTGGAGAAGTCCTTGGAAGTTATAAAGGAAGATTTGGGGTTTATTTTTACATTCATCTTGAAAATTTAACAACTACTTCATTGTCTGCAAAATAGTAGCTTTTATGCATCGATCGTAATAGAGGACGGAAACCCTCATATCTAAGCTTGGCAATTCCATCTAGGGGTTGCAGTGATCATTCAGAGTACAAATATTCATCCAGTTCAGCTAGGGCATCATATTCAGGGCTGTTTTAGCATCCAAAACAGCAAAGTACAGCCAAGGATTTCTTCAAACAAACATCTGCAAGGCATACTGGACACTTCCATAGTTGGACGCCACCCTTGGGAGATTGATTCTATGTTGGGTGCCACATTTGGAGAGTTTTTGCAAGGGTTTCAGCTTGCATGTTTATTTCTTGCAGCCTTCTACGTATCTCGGATCATCAAAATTGAGCCAATAATTGTATACAAATATTCTAGTATTTACCTGAAGCTGATTTGAAAATAAATAAATAAATTATATTTTGTCTGCAATTGGGGTTTGCTGTTTTTATAAAAAAATCAGTTTATTGCTATTGTCATAAAAATTCAATTTTTACATCAAGGTGCCTAGAATTTGATAAAATATCCAGATTTGTTAGAAATTATTTATCAAGGATATTACAAAACCTAAGACGGGACACTATTTTAGAGTTGTACCGAGCATGTTTCCGTACTTGTTTTCCATTTCAAAAACTCTTGGACACGGAAACATGGGGATCAAGGGTGTTTCACTACAACAATGTGTAAGGTGCCAGATTATTTGTCAAAGGAACTCTCCTACGATGACCACATCTCTCCTCATGTACATTCACATTTTAGAGTTTTGTGAATACAATCCAATATTTTGAGTAAATTGTTGCATCGTTGTAGAACATTCTAGAGTCAAACATTTGTTTGTAAGATCCACGAGATAGTTCGATCATATGAAGATCATGGGAGAGAAGCATACATAGAAGAATAAAAGCTTGTAGTTGGTTAGGTGATTTGCTTTAGAATTTGTCACCTTCCTCCACTTAGTTTGATCAAATGAAGATCATGGGAGAGGAGCATACATAGAAGAATAAAAGCTTCTATTTAGTTTGGTGATCTGCTTTAGAATTTGTCACCTTCCTCCACTTATAGTGATATTATTGTAGTACAACCTACATAATCTACCTCGTGCACCATCACAAATTTCTTGGTCAACTCACACAAAGGCCTTTGTTGCCCTTGAACTAGGATCCATAGTGGCATGGTCACTAGTCCCACAGCCTAACACTCATCCCAATACCTTCTTTAAATTTCCCCACCATTCTTTTTTCATCATCAGCGATTATACATTATCCACAAGGAAAAATCTATGTCCAAGGTGAGTTGGACTGAAATAGATTTCTATTTGGTTTATATATTTGAATTCGGAAATTTGGTGTTCTTTAGTAAATAAACATTTTTCCCACATAAGCCTAAAATGATCAACCTTTCTTTAGGAGATGATAAACCTGACTGCTTCAAAGAAGCATATAAAATCCTTCATTGGACCTCAATCCATCGTTAGCTTTAGCCTTTAAATTATTGATAAGTAATAACAAATGCAAAGACCTTTGATTAGTCCACAAAACACCATCCAAAAATATTTCTCCTTGTATGAGTAATATGTCATTGCTCCAAGTCTAAATCCATCGACGAAATCAGCATCCATCTCTTAATTGGATTGAGATCCGCATTGCAATAGCCCTGAATGACATCCAGCTTGATATGTGTAGAAAACACCATATAGCCCATTGTGTATTCATAACCAAATGTTCCTGGAATTTTGTTAATAATAGACATACAACGAACCTCCAAAATGTGTTTCCTAATGCTAAAGACTCAGATTCTGTATATAATTTAGGAGGTTTTCCATGCTTTGTAACTTTCACGCAACATTTTTGCTGCTAATCTTATCACACATGTCCACTGTCAAGGTATCATCCACTTGCCCTTACAGTGGAAATTGAAATTTCAATCCATTGTTGTGCACATTCCTTCAAGCCAATGTCAGATGGAAAATGTATAGAAAAGCCAACATGATAGACCAAAGTTAAAATTAGTATTAACCGATACTCCAAGAAACTAAATGTACTACGCATGCTACAGGTTAACAATCAGTCTTCTACAGAAACAAAGAAAGTCGTTTGAAGACATTAAACTTAGCTATTTGAACTGATTAGTCAATGCATGTTTATGATAGTTGTGAGAACCAAAGTCCATGCACTGTTACTACTGTTTTCTCTTAGTTAACACCCTATATTGCATATGTACAATTACACTTGCAGATTATAGTAAAAAGCAGGTGATACTCAGCTAACTAACATATTATATAACTCCACTAGTGTCATCAGGATCAATGTGGCAAAAGTTACTTACATGTGATATGATGGAAACCCAATCCCAGCCTCGTGGCTTCTCACTAGCCCCGAATCTATCAAAATATCGCCTTTTCTGAGATTTTGTCATCTTCTCTTTGCATCCTTCTTGGTTGATGCTAAATCCTTTGTGTTAGCTTCATTTGATGCATCCATGTTGTCATTGTCATGATCCTGCCACCATCCACATGTATTTGGTTAGAATAGACATGCAAACATTAAGACTAAAACACGATAACATGAAGATTAATAGATCCACGTAAGAAACAACAATAATATTTTTGCATCAATCAAAATCAGAAACTTGAGAAGCATGAGATAAAAGAATGCAGTTTCTAAAGAACACAATTAAACCCGCCACGGATAGACAGGAAAGGAATTCTAAAGGAGACATGTTATGATGGAACAATGGAATTAAAATAGATCAGATGAAGCTACAGGCTGTGTAGTTAAGAGTGTTCAAGAAAGATTCACACTTACAAATATTACGAGATAACCAGATCCTCTTTCATTGAAATATATTCCTTCTGGTAGGATGATCATTCAAATGGTTTTGTTATTACTCGTGGACTGGATTTGGAATAAGGCTTTGTCAAATGGTGCTATAGCAACAGGACCAATCCCTGACTTGTGTGCAGATTATACTCTGAATATTATTATCTGGAGACTGTGTAATAGTTACCTTTGCTAAGAAAAATGTTGACTGTGAAACTTGCATTATCGAAAAACAATTTCCAATATCCCCACGGTCAATCCAAGATGGTAAAGCAAACACATTAGCAATGAAATTATGCCTCGTCACAAAGTAAAATAAATGAAAAAACAAAAATGTCGAGTCACAGGCTGGAGAAAGTATAACTGCAAATGGATGGGGATATCATTTGGCATAAAGAACAAACCTGAAAGTTAAATTTCTGAAAGAATGAACTAATAAAACATCGTATTCACTTAAGACTCTGGGATGGCAGGATGGAGTTCCGGGATGGCAGAAAAAATCCAAAAATTTGGGACAGCGAGGGGATGGCTAGGGGATGGCTATTAAAATAATATATAACGTTATACATATTGAGAATAATCAGAATATACAAATAAATTTTTAAAAATTTATGAATAGCAGTCTGTGACAGTCCACCATCTGCATTTGTGCTCAAAAATTTTTGTATTCATATATCACTCTTGATTCTTATTATGTCTTTGTAATACAATACAGTCAGGTTATGGTTAACCGGTAAACATTTTGATCTATGCCTTACTGCTTTTATCATCTACACAACCTTTCTCTTCATATAGAAATATACATATAGGCTTTGTAAGTTTGTTAAGTGATTGGAGCTTCCAAAGTGAATTTTAATTAGATTTATACAGAATTTTTTTCAAATAGAAATGAGTGGCTTCCAAAAACAATCTTACACTACAAGAGTACAATAGGTCCTTCCCAAATTTATTTCATTTTCAAGTTTATTCAAGCCCAACGCAATGGTGCAGCTAGATTGAGGCCATCCATTACCAGACATCAGGAAATTTGTGGAGAAGCTGAATCATCATCTAAAATAATGATATTGGCTTAGCTTTATTTTATTTTATTTTTTAAAAGTCAGCTTTTGAAGAGAGAGAGAAAAGGTGTTGGTAACGTCTCGTCTAGACGTCCCCAAAATCAGGAAAAAACTGGGGGACATTTCCGGAAACATCCCCTCATATCCAGGGATATCCTTGAGACTTCCCCCCTGAAATTTCATGCATGGGAAACATGGAGAGGAACGTTTCCCCCCCAATCCCGCCATCCCCAAAATGTTCGGGACATCTGTTTGTTAAGTGATACGCATACCTGCGTAACACTATAAAACATGGTTTTGATAAAGTAATGCACAAAGAAAATGAGGATTAAGGAATCACAAGAAAGGGGACTGGAATTTGAACTAAGAGACACAACCATCAGATCACCTTCACTTGAACTTAACTTCCAAGCTAAAAATCACTGACTTAAAATTTATAAAATTACCCCTTTGCAGCATATATTCCTGACTTAAGTTTCCATTATATAAGGATTAAAAAATGAACACACTGTGACTGCAGCTATGTGCTTCAATGAAAAAAACTCTGGTAGTTTATCCTTTAACCACTCTGCAAGGTTGTAACACATGTTTTCTCCTTCTTGACTTGATGCCTGTGAGCAAGAAACAACAAAAATGAATATCAATATCCAGAACTATGATATAAAATACATAGCATTGACCAAGGCAGCAGAGTAAACAAAAAGATAAGCATCAGAAAATTTATCTATTTACAGTTTAGGAAACAGTTCTTCTCAAACTACCATATCGTTCTTATACTGCCAAATAAGCTAAGTTAGCTAACTAATAAATAGCAGATGATGATATTTGTTACAATGTGAAAATGTTAGCAAGCAGAATAAGTGCAGCGCATTAAGTCATTCTATGGAGCGAACCAAGAACTATAAACCATCACAATAAGAAAGAAAGAGAGAAATTATATTAATGTCATCAATAACCAAAACAGGTTAATGTAACTCAGAAAGAAAGTATAACCAGCAATTAAAAAGTACTACAGTCAAACTACCCTGGACTATTGACAATAATTAAGCACAAAGGCACCAAGGACAAGAGAAAGGTGAAAAAGGTAACTGCCAGTAAACATAAATTGAATAAAACCCAAGCTATGAGATATTGTACAAGTATAAATAGCTCTGCAAGGGAAAGTCCCCTAGAAAAACTGTAAACATGGAGCTAATGATGATCAAGCAGGGAGATCATGAAAAGAGACCAACGTTGTCACACGTCTGCAATCAGTCTTGGACACAAAGAACCAAGTCCAAGTGACCAAGTGACTTGCATGTATTTCCGGCATATATTTTCTCTGACAACTCTATTTATAGCCATCGTCAAGAGAATAATACGAGGGGCGAGCAAGAAAAACCTCAATGGAGGAAGGTGATCAGTAGAGATGTCAATAGATTGAAGGAGAAAAGTAGTCTTGTAATATCAACAACAGTGATGTCTAGTGGCACCCAAAGAGGTAATCCTCTTTAAAGAAAAAATGTTTATGCGTGGGACATGGAATCACCCAAAGATCTGAGCCTGTGGATATAGAAAGTGAGTGTGAAGATACACTCAAGGCCAAGGAGCTGGGGAGGAAACACTGACTGGACGATGTACTGTCCATTTGCAATGAATCACAGGCTGATGCGAGTCTGGACCCTCTCTATACAAGTCCATTGAGATAACCCCAACTTAGGATTCCAAACCTTAGACCCATAAAGAACTCTAAGGCCATGAATTAATCATCTTGGGTGTGAAACTCAAAATTATGAAAGAAAGCATTTAAAAACTTTTCCCATGTGCTTATGTCTTGGCAACCACCAATATCATCATTCACCGCCATCACACCCTCAACCATTTGCCACCGATCCAATGTTGATCCCTCGAGGTGTAGTATTGCAAACTAAAAATTCCAAATAAACTACCATAGGATTCAGCCAGAAGAAATGGACCAGCTTCTTGATCCAACCCATGGTCTCAATGCTGCCATTCATTCCATCAAACTTGGGAACGGACATCTACTCCATGTCAACCTGGTTTATGTGAATTCCCTCTTGGACTTCTTGCAAGTATCTATTAACTTCCTCTCTCCTATTTCTTGCCAAAAGGTTTCAGCATCTCTTCTTTGGTTTTGAAGTACATGAAGTCCCTCTTCTTCATCCTTTTGTTGGTCTTGCTGTTCTTTATTTTACATAGATCAAACTAGAGCACTTGAAGTCCTATTCACGGAAATTATATCATTGTTCATCTGTTTCGTTGCTTCCTTTAATTCACCGTTCAATTGGCAATAGCTCTATTAACTTCCTCTCTCCTATTTCTTTGAAAAAAGTTCCAATATTTCTTCATCATTTTTCGGTACAAGAAATCCTTTTTCCTCATCCTCGGGTTAATTTTTCCATTCTCTAGTTTACATAGATCAAACGAGCATTTGGAATCCAATTCATGGCCATTATACTATTGTTCACCTGGTTCATAGTTTCCTTTATTTCGCCATTGAATTGGTGACGGCATCCTCTGCAAAGAAAGTGACTTTCATACCATTAGAATGAACCAGATCTAAACTGATGAAAACAAAGCACAGCTACAGTAATACATTTACAAAATTTGATTACAAATACTGCAATACGTGAAAAAATAAAATTAACTTTAAATTGAACTGAAATCTAAATTTCCGGAAAGGTGCTACAATATTCAGACACCAAAGAAAACAAACCAAAACAGGAACAAAAACCAAACAGGACCGTACAGTATTTTCCAAGCCATTTTCAGACCATATATAGAATAAGACAGACTTCACTAAGAACCTACAGAATCCAACTCGGGCCCAATCCAAGATCAGTATGGGTGCTGCAATTGGGCACAACAATCCTGTAAGATCCTGCCCAGCAAAAAAAAACTTTTCCCTTCAGGTTTAAAGCCTTCTAATAACCTCCACGGGCCTCATGTCTTAGGATAACTGACTTCAACCTATATATAGAAGAAGACAGACTTCACTAAGAACCTACAGAATCCAACTCGGGCCCAATCCAAGATCAGTATGGGTGCTGCAATTGGGCACAACAATCCTGTAAGATCCTGCCCAGCAAAAAAACTTTTCCCTTCAGGTTTAAAGCCTTCTAATAACCTGCGCGGGCTTCATGTCTTAGGATAACTCACTTCAAAGTCCCTTTGGCACTTTACAGGTAAGTTTATTCTAACTGGCATTTTTCTGATGTTGACTGCATAGCTGATGACTGAGGAGTAATCAATTGCATCACATATTAAATAATGATGTAATAACTGAGGAGTTTCTAATGACTGTAGTCAGACACAACTAACACATCCCTCAATAATTGATTTATTCTACACGATGAAACTATTTTTGTGCGTCTGATTTATATCTACATAACTCATTTATTTCTGCATACATGATTATTCCTACGCAGCTAATTTATTTTCTGCATAACTGCTTATTCATCCACTCCTAATCTAGTTTCTTATCAACTGATTTGTACCTCCACTCATAGTTTAGTTTGTGCATAAATGATTATTCCTCAACAATTAATTTATACCTACACAACTATATGAAGATACTTATATTTGACACAAGGATGCCTCCTTCAGGCATCATAACATTTGAAAGATCCCCAATAATTTTCTTTTCCCCAAATCAGATTTTTAATGAATTGCAAATGACAAACTAGGGCTGTTGAAACCCTTGGAGATCAAACTAGGGCAAAACTGATTTTTCTACAGCCAAAGCGACTAGGGTTTTGGATGGAACTCAATGCAAATAACACCAAAAAATTATATTTTCTATCCCAATCGATTGCTAATAATTTTAGAGGCCAAAATATGCTAGAAATCAGATTTATTTGCAGATAAATAACTCAGAAAAACAGATCTGAAATCTGATTGTAAACTGGCTGGAAAACCCTCTAAAATTGCTCAGAAAATTATAAAATTGCAGCTCCTTTATTTATAAAAATATAGAGATGTTTGACAATAAATTTCAGAAGTAAATACCTCTGGTAACCTAAGTTGCCGCATTCGAATTCGTGTTCGAATTCGCCGATGATTAAATTCGTGAAAAATTCGCCGGTAAAAAAATCAGCGATTAAATTCGTGATTAAATTCGACTATGAGAAATATACATTTTTATTAAATATATAAAAACAAAAGATAAATTCACATTTCAAAAGAGAGATAATATCACATTTCATTGATTTCATTACTAATCTATCTACAGGCGATCAAAGCTCATGATTATTTCAGAAGATTGCAAGAAGTTGCTTGGTCGAAAAAGGTGCAAAAATGGATTTTATGAAAATAAGAAAAATATTGCCATCAATGCGTAGAGCTCGAGAAAATATGCACTTTTAGAGAAAACGACACCTGAAACGGAGCCACAGAATGAAAGTTATGGCACATGCAAGTTTTTGCTGCTACATCTTCCCGGACCCTTTCCAAAAATGGCAAATTTTTCCTTTCCTTGTGTTTTTTTCACCAAAAATCCAAAAAGGAAAAAAATTGCCAAAAAAGGAAAAAAACGCGAATTAAATCGCGATTTTCAACGCGCTGTTAAAATTCGGCGAATTTCGAATTTTTTGCTTGAAGTTCGCCGAATGCAGCAACATAGCTGGTAACATGCCCAAACAGCCCCAAACTGGGTCGATCCAACTGCTGCAATTTATCACCAAAAAGAACACCAAAACACTGTTGGAAACTTGACTGAAAATCTGATTAAAACTGCTGGGAATTTTTGAGTGAAATACCCTCTCAATCTCCTGGGGTTTTCGTCCACAGAGATAAATTCACAAGGGTTTTCGTCCTTGGAATTTCTACAAAAGCTGGAAGCTCTCTGCAAGGCAAATGTGATGAATAAAAATTTGGATATCCCCAAGCAAGTCGACTTCTCCATATAAAAGAGAAGTGACCCAAATCAACCTCCAAAAACATCCAATGACATTTGATTCTCCCTAAGCTGGTCGCATTTTTCATATGGGCCTTTTGTCACACTTTTCTATTTTTTGCCCCCACAAGCAAGTCGCATTTTCTCCCTAAATACAATTAAAATTAATTGTATTTTTACATTGGCACTTTTTACTTCTATTTTAATGTTAAGCCTTATTACTTTATTATATGTGCATTTTATAATTTTATATTTTATCATTTGCACATAATAATAAAATAAATAAGACTTAGTCACCCTTGATTCACCCTTTGGCCGTCAGGTAGACAAAATAGGCCAAAGGTCTCCAATATGAATCATTCAGAAAGAGGGGACATTACAACATTTTATTTTATTTTTTAAAATTGGTTTTAATTGATGCACTGAGAGATGTATCAGCAGACAGGATGTGATTAGGACTCTCGAAATGCTGGCAGTGATTGCAATTAAGATTCATGGGACAGTTTATCAATTTTAAATCATGATGAGATGTGTTAAGCAGCTGAGGTGGCATGAAGGTTAGCGTCACACAAGATAGCATACAGGGCAGGTGGAGTACCTGTGCGTGTTTGGCAAAAACCTTCCTCTTATCAATTTGATTACTCCACCCTGTAAATCATTCTAGGTATGTGGGAAAAATTCATTGACAATTTGGAATTTACAAGCTGTAGAATGGAGATAGTGTATGGCGCCACCCTGGCATTGATGCATTTCACACTTTGGATTTGCTTATTTCAAACTTCATCTTTATCTCACTCTCAGCTCTGATTCTGTTCACCATGGAAGCCAAGGAAATTAAGGTTGGGAAATTAAGGTTGAACTGTTGTCTCCTACGACCTCTGCGGGCTGCAACCCTGCAGAAGATTCCATGGGAGAATATCACCAAGAATTGCAGGAAAATTCCATGACACCGGTTGGAAGGAACTCTGGAAAGCATGGAGCGCCAGCTCAGGGGACATTTAGAAGAAGTGGGTATTGATCAGTTGCTTCAGACAGAATCCTGTGTACACCGCTGATGATAACCTGCGGTGAGATTGCAGTCTCCATGATGCAGGAGCAAGAAAACAAGTGGCAGACATCACCCAATTAGTTGTCACTGGGGAGAATAATTATGTACCACTCAAAAAAATGGGGTTTTGTGCCACTCTAAGGGTAAACTTCAACATGGGAGAATATAGGTTATATTTAGTGATTCGATTTGGGGCAATTCATCAGGGAAGTGTTAGAGTGTGCAGATGGGATTAGATGATAAAAGTAGGGGAGATCATTAATAGATGTAGTTTTTTTATTGGCAGAGTTTGTTTGTAGGCAGCTAATATTTAGAAAGGCAAGGATGTATATTCCTCGACTCAAGAGAGATGAGATGTTACTGTAGAATAGCTGGCATTCAATAAAGAGGCATTTGTGCACAAATTCTGTCTCCTGAAAGAATTGTGTATGTGAGCTTTTTTGTTTGTCTATTATCTTGCTGTGCATCCTCTGATTGAGGTTTTTGCAATTTACCCATTAGGCAGACACGCATCTCTCAGGCTCCTCCAAGTGAACATTTTGGTTAGTCCTGTGTTTTTTACATCTTACAAGTATGACCACATATCGTGTTTGGAGAGAGTTGTGTTCTTAGTTGTGGACTGGTGTGCATACAGCACTTAAGCATGTCAGTAGTTGATACGAGCTTAATATCTCTATAAGGTTAACAAAAAAGGTTAAAACCTAACCAGTACACCTCACTGGTATGTAAGAAACTTCGGGGAACAAGAGAAGTTTACAAGTTACATATTAAATTAGGTTACAACCTAACCAGCACACATCACTGGTGTGTAAGAAACTTTGGGAAACAAGAGAAGTTTACAATTTATATATTACTATAAGTAAAGGTTTTCCTCTTTGGAACCCACAAGGAAATATCTTTTCATTTACCTTATATGTTGCTGAAACTTTGAACTTTTAGGCTTCTACCTGGTGACCGAGCTCGAAAGCAATGCTTTCATCTCTTTTCTAAAGTTCGTGAGAAATCAAGACGTGCCAATCCATCTCTGTGAGTTAGGGTTAAAAACTCACTGCATATTCGGTTCTGAGAGCCTGATTTTGTGATTTTGATGTCAATCACTGTAAATAGTTTTTGCTTTAAATTAAATTTTTAAAAAAGGTATGTCTCATCATACTAGCAATTTAGTAGGGAGAAATGCTAAAAATGAAAGACCAATCATGGCGGCATTTCGGAACAACGGTATTACATTTTATGTGGGCGCCTTAAAAATGATTACAAAAATAATAATTATAATCGATAAAATTTACAAAGAATGAATAAAATCTACAGCAAAAACAATTGAAATGGAAACAACGAGAAAGGAACATGATACAATGGTATTAAATATTGTGTGGGTTCTTTAAAATGCTGTAATAAAAGATGCAAAAACTACACCCAATATCAAAAAGTGATTAAAATGGAAATAAACAAACAAACAGAATTTTACAAAAAGGAACCTGATCGTGTAGACCTTCAAGAATTGCCTTCTTCGCAGGCTCGGAATATTTGTTATTATTGAGATTGTTGAGGTCGAATTGAGGGATATCCTTAGGGTACCCATCTGGCAATGAGATCTCCAGAAACAATGGTGGCGGTGCCTCTGCATCATTCTGATCTGGGTCGATTCTCAGTCTGAAACTGCGATCATCAATCTTGGAGAAGCTATCATAAAATATGGATTCCAATGCCATCATCTCTTCTTCTACTTCTTCAGACATCTCTGCAATTATGTGGAATCCTAAAACTAAAACAGAACCAAAATGTTCGCTGTGCTTGAGCTAAGCAGAGCTAAGCAGACATTTACCACATTCACAAGCAGAAAATGGTATTTTAAAAACGTGGTTTTCTTTCTTTTTATTTTTTTCTAACAGTGGTTTTCCTTTGTTTTCTTATGGTAAGTAGGTGACTCGAGGTATCCGTATATATATATATATATATAATTTTCCTCAATCAAAGTGCAACACAAATATTCATAAATACTTAATTAGGTTTAATATATAGGGACAGGACCCTATAACCGTGCACCTAACTTTAGAGGCACGTAAATATATGTAGGTATGTCGGTAGCGTAAAAAAATTATATCATCGTGTAGCATATGATCTTGCCATATCAACATTTTCGTTTCGTGTGTTTATTTGGAGGGAAAAGTAGTTTTTGAATTGATAGTTAGACAATAAATCACTTGCTTAATTTTTCTACACTAGGGGAATAAAGAAATAAGTACTTATTGTTTAAGCTTTATCTTCTCCGTGGTGGAATATGATAGTTAGAATATGACAACATAAATTTTTTTTTTTCAACGAGACAAAATATAAAATTAAAGTGTCCAAAGTGTATACTCGGCATTCATGGCATGCACATACCATGTTGGTGCAAAAACATACACTTTGTCCAATTAAGGACAACCTCTAATTTTGTGATGCAAGGGTTATTACTCTTCCATGGACACACATGAGCACTCCCACAACCTTGGCACAACTCAATAAACTATTCTCATTAATGAATTCATTACATAATTGATGCACACACTCTTGAGCACTCTACCACTCACACACATGCCTCTATAGGCTTATTTCATTACAAACATGGAGAAAGAAATGGCTAAAGCACAAACCAACCTTGGCTAATGCATAGACATGTTTTTGGTTTTTTATGTGCGAGTTTTTTTGTCTCTCATTCTCTCCTTTGAGATTTGTTTTCCCCTCATTTACTTATGTGTCATGAGTCTCTTGACTTCCCAAAGAACCAAGAAATGCTTCACGTATGAATGATTATCTCAAAAACTGGTATGTTACCATTGATGATGATTACGGGCATTCGATTAGCAATTAGTTAGCAAAAATTCAACATTTCTTCTGTGTGATAGTAGTTCTACATGACTCAACAAAACACCAAAAATGAAAGTTCTAGAATAAGCTTTCATGAAAATCTTTCATCTCAAGGATTCCTTGTAGGACTACCTTCACCATGTCAAGCCAAAACCCAAGAAACAAATTAAACAAAAAAACAAACATCACTATATTTTTGGTGATGCAAGATTACTTGTTTGTCATGGATGCTCATGCATCACATGCACTTGACGTTTCTCACAAAATTACATGTAAGATAAATATGATTTGACATTTACATTTGCCGACTCTAGGGCTCTAAGAAATTGTTTCAAAAATATGTGTCTTCTCTCGGATCAATGGCAAAATCACTTTTGCCTCCTAACCCCAATTAGGAAACCAATTTTGAAAGTATAAGGAAAATATTTGTTTTTGGGGTTGTGTTACTACGAGGAATAGCTAAACTATCTTATTTTTGTCGGACCCCTCGAAATTGTAGATCTTTTAAAACAACACATCAATAATTATGCAATAGCCTAATTTTGTGTGAAGCACTTTAGAGCATCGTTTTGGCACCCTATAGGACATTTCAACCAATGGCACATATTTGACTCTTCTAACATGCATTTCCCCTTCGATTACCTCCACATCACATTGGTCACCTCTATCTACCTTATTTACACATTAAGGATTATTTGTAGTTTGTTTAAAACTCTCGATACATCTATATAGACACCCCCTTTTTCTACTTCTTGAGTTTTGACCCCAAGGTCAAGTTTGCGGTATAAATAGGCTCAATACTAAACCCATCCACCCCTTACGAACATATCTTCTCCATGTGCAACTATCAATTTTTCAAATTGTAACTTTCATCAAATCAACTTAGATATGATTTCTAGATCGACTTGTGAAAGAAATTAATGAGGAATCTCATATTATAGACACATAAATTTGGTAATTTATCACTTGGTAATGACAATATTGGCTTTATCCCTAAATCATGACATGTGTGTGCACTCTGATTATAATTTTCTCTCTTAGTCCCATGCATGAATTGTTTCCTCATTCACATTTTTAGCCACTCACATAACTACTTACATCAATCCACAATAGTATATTCCCCACATGCATCATTCCCGAAACTTTGCGGTATCCCAACACTTGCTTATATGAGGCTGCTAAACAAGGATGAACCATCCAACGATTTGATCCAAAACTAGAGGTTTTGTCCCCAACAACCCAGCCTATCACTTTCACAATTTGATATCTTTCTTTAGGTTGGTACTTTCCTCATGGGTCATCCTTAATGTGAATGTAGACACAAAATCACGCACTTTGGGTAATTATCTAGTCTCGATCACATACTATTATTCATATGGTTCCTAAGTAAGAAAATTAATAATTAACCCATGTCTTTGGCCACCTTTCGTTGCTTTTTTTCGGTCTTGCGCCTTTGTTGGCCCAATCTATCTTTTCATAATTTTGTTTTACCTTTTAAGGACTGGAGCACCCACCAAGATGCCAATTCAGGCGGCCTTGTCCTCTTTACACTTTACTCTCACTTTTTGGGTCCTTTATAGTCGTTTGAGCATTCTATCTTTTTGGTAGTCGGCC
The DNA here is from genome assembly GCA_018340775.1 of Taxus wallichiana var. yunnanensis. Taxonomy (NCBI): domain Eukaryota; kingdom Viridiplantae; phylum Streptophyta; class Pinopsida; order Cupressales; family Taxaceae; genus Taxus; species Taxus wallichiana. Next base: position 657,371,544 of record CM031243.1, on the reverse strand, counting down.
TTTTGGGGTTAATTATGAAATTCAAGCGAAGGAATCATATAAATATAAAGTTATGTGATCATAATAAGGGACCAAGCACTAAGCACTTACTATCACCACCTAAGGTTACATCCATTAAGGCATTTAGAGCTCCATTTACATCCATCTAGCTCCATCACAAGGGACAAAGGTTGGTTATCTACATCACATTTCATAGGAGGGGAGTTTATTTTATTCCATGCACACATTATTTACATTATACATCTAGTTATTGCTCGCTACTCACAAAGTGTGACACGCACAAGAGCACCTAAGGTAGAATTCCACACACATAGAGAGAACTACATTGGGTTTGAGATGTAGTGTAGCGTTCAATGATAAGTCCATCCATTTGGCACCTGAGGACAGTCTGACCCCTTCATATGCATCTTTCTTTTTTGGGGTTTTGATGTTGTTTGGTTTTTGCAAGTGATTCTTCTATTGCAGGTTTACCAGTGCTTCGACGATCATACAACGACATACACACACACGACAAATAACAAAGGCTTTGCATCATATAAGCGACACTATAAAATTGGCTTCTGACCTCCCACACAAATCAAGGCGCTCATATTACAAACCAACATGCCTCAGGCACCCGAATCCCTTTTCCAGCGCCTCGGTCCAGCCAAATAGCTCAAATTTGTATTTTATCAAGCTCTCCATGCGACGCTTTCCTCCTCTTGTTCAACTGGTCTCATTTGTAACACGGTCCCACAACATCTCTCGAATCGGCTAAGGATCCTCCAACCCTCTTTGCACATTAGGGTTTTATATCTTTATAGCTTAGTTGTTTGGGTGTATTTCAGTTATTTTAGTTATTATATTGATTATTTATTTATGATCCTATAAAGCATCGTGATTAAGCTAATATATTACATTTTAGTTTAATCGGTGAATACCTATAAACCCATATGTAATCAAGTCAAATACACTCATTCAATCACTTGGCACATTTTAAGAGAACTTGTTATAAAAGCATTCCTAAAGCACTCCAAGCTCTCCTAAATTCCTCTAAAGTGGCATCACACTCTAGGAGCATCCCCTACATAGGTATGAAGCACACTCAACCAAGTTATAAAGTCATGCTTCCCAAGCTAGAGACCATCTAAGCCAAGTCAAGATAAACATAACAAGCCATTATTTACATTATTAAGTAATAAAATTATCGAAGCTAGTTGCATCTATATAGATATCGGATGCCGGGTAGAGAATTACCTACGAGTTTGAGGCCTTTTCGAGTATTGTCAATGTAAGCAATGTACATATTTCATTTTAACCTAACCACTAGCAATTTTGCAAGGTCTCCTACTCATGGTTAGGTTTTGAAGTTATTTTATACAAAAGATTTCACACATGTGCAACACCTAAGGTTTCATGGAAAACCATTTTTATGAAGGTTTCATAGGCACATGAATTTACAAGAAGACAACAACTTGCCAAACAAAAATACCAAATAGGTACATCTTGTCAAATGGTTACTGTACACATTTAATGGTTTTATTCTTGTTCAATTTTTCACTTCTATGATCATATACGAAGCACTTCTAGATTGTTTCCGTGGTTCACATCCCTCTATCACTACCAAATGAATCATTTAAACACATAATCGCTAAGTATATGCTCTTTCTTGTGTTTTCACCTTCTTAGCAATTATTTCTAATATTTTATCTTACAATTTTCCAATAATAGTATCTATTGATATATATAATAATGTTAATTAATTAATCCAAATGTACTTTTAACCCTTAATCTTGAGATAATAAATAAGAAGGAACCTAAACATAAAACCATCTTTATTTATTTAGGGTAAAATCATTTGGTGAACCCGCTTGTTAATCAAATCCTTAGTTACCCTAGGGTTTTCCATTTTTGCTATGGTGTACACTCCTCTTCTTTATTTTCATTTTTTCTTTTATGTCCTCTTCTCTTTTTGATCCCTCTCTTCGTCGATCCAATAATGTTATAATATCCCTCCTTGACTTCCTTCATTTTACCCCCTCTTTTAGATATATTCTTCATAGTATCTTACGAATGTGTAACGTTTCTAACTAATGTGAAGCTCCCATATGTGGAATCTATTATGAGAGTTAGTTCCTCTCACCTCTTGAATGTTTTTAATTGTTTTAACCTTGAATTAATCAAATAAGTGTTATTTGATTAAAATACATTAGACAGGAAATGTTACAATAAATAAATAAGTGATCCAAGGATATTTTTGAGTGAATATGATCCCTAAATCTTCCTAAACCATTATAGTGTTGAAGAGTGTCTTGAGGGCTTTCCGTTGATATAAAGAACTCAAAAAGCAGAGCTCATATGTGCAGATATGGTCTCATTGAAATTTTCGGCCAACAGGCAAAATTCAAGGATTGTGCGTGGTCTGCATTGACTCACAAATCGCATTGCGAAAAGTGGCACAATGGGTGAAGAGAATAAAATTTGTGTTTTAGATGTTAGTCTTCGACACTTGATTGTGAAAATGGTGGGCCCCACTATTTGCTGGTGAGGGGCCCTTAGCCGGGGTCGACACACTCTTTTTGCGAGAAGGGTGTCTTTGCCTCCAATCTTGACATTATCATTGTATTAATATTGTTTATATATGCCACTATATGCTTTTATCCCCTACATGTGGGATTGTATTGCAGAAATTATATTGTAATGCATGTTTGAATTGTGCATTATATTGCATTGTAATGGACCGAGCTACATTGCATGGTGGCCAACTCGCCATAGGGGCATATCCACTCGAACCTCCACATAGACCGGACTATAAAGCTCGATTGGATAACATACAATCAAGTTGGCGATATATATATATATATATATATATATATATATATATATATATATATATATATATATATATATGTATGTATGTATGTATGTATGTACGTATGTGTGTATGTGTGTGTGCGTGTGTGTGTGTGTGTATCAAATCAACCTTGATTCACACATAGCTTGGTGGATTAACTCAATGCACCACTCACCACTACATGGCACTTAATAGCCAAACCTAATAATTTGGGTGTGTAACCAATACACCGACACCACATATACGAGGCGAGCCAACAACAATACTCGGTGGGTTATCCATAGCCCATGCCATTTATGTGGCCAAACAAAAGCCAAGGTGTGGACTAAGTCATGTGATAATAGGTGGGTCGGCCTATTGTTATACACTCAAGCCTCCCACCATGTAGTGAATGTGAGATTTTACCCACAATAGACCGAAAGTGGTTGGCGAAGGAGAAAGAAGGGGGATCGGCCCCACGACCTCGGGGCGGAAAACTCGCACCTCGCCGTTGAGCCACAAGGGCTTGACAAGTCATATAGCCAGCTCGCTTTTATTTAAAGAGATTTTGAGTGATCGTATGGCGGAGCCTTAAGGGGTAGTTTGTAGAAAACACCATTTTAGAGCACTTAGAGTCAGAATTAGACTTCGGTGTAAAAGGACAAGTGTTCAGAATTCAGAGAGAAACATAATGATTCATTTATTCTTTATGAAGTGCTATAATTTTCTAGATGTAGGTGTTTTTCGGACACAATTGCACGGAGATCACACTGTGAAGATATTGCAGGGCTACAGATGGATTTGAGGATGAGTTTCTAGTAATTTGCAGAGTTCTACAAATTTGAATCAGCCCATTTGCAGGTGACAGTGATCTATTGGTCAATATTGAAGGTAAAAATTTTACTTCAATTGATAATAAATAGATCGATTCATGATTAAGTGAATCCGGAGACGTAGCCCATTTGGGTGAACTCCGTTATCAATATTTTGGATTTTATTTCAGTTTTTGTTGTTTATGATCATATTTAAATTCAGTATAAGGAATGAATAAATTGATTAAGCAAAGAAATCAACTGAAAAATTAGATTTCAGTTAAAATTTGAGAATCCTTCATCCACAACGGACAAAGTGAATGCACAAGCAATTTTAGATGAACAAATCAAATTGAATGCATTATGAAATTCAACTTTGTGATCAAATTTTAATGGTTTTGTAATATTTCCATTTAAATCACGAAAGTTGATTTAAGAAGAAAACTTGATCTTTTAAGAGAAATTGGAAAATGTGGGGTTTCAAAACACCCAAAAAGTGAATCCATAATCACTCTTGATCAATTTTAAAATTACAATATTAAAGTTTCTGAATTTTTTTAAAATGGTACTCGGGGTAAAAATCTTTTTTGGATCAAATTTTGGTATCAGAGATGGTTTAGCTCAATATTTGGTTTTAGTGTGGTTTTGCATTTTGAACTTGTTGATATTTCCGTTTGCAATGTGTGGTGTTTGGAAAGTATAGGTGTATAGGAAACCATGGGCAAGATGTCTAACAAGGCAAAGCTCAATGATCCTAAATCGTTCAATCATCATATATGAGGATGAGAATGCATTTATGAGATGTCAATTATTCTCCCTTGAGGAACAGATCGCGATTGGAAAAGAGCTTGAATCCAAGGATGAGCTCTTGATGGTATTGCAATGTGGTGAACCGAAGAAAGAGGTACCATCCACTACCAATGCATCCATTATGACAGAATAATGCATTGTAAGTATTGCACCACATAATTCCTCTTCCCATACAAAATTGGATTCAGGTAATGTTCTAGGTGATTTTGAAAAGCACACAAAGGGCATAAGATCTAAATTGTTAATGAAAATGGGATTTAATGGAATTGGCCTTAGTAAGGATAATCAAGGCATATCTAACCCCATACAGGTTGAAGAAACGACCTCATTTTGCAAGATTGGGGTATGCTAATGAAGGGAAAATGGAAGTTGGAGAAGGCTCCACAAGCTGTTGAAAGAAGACAAGCTTCTAACAACAAAGAGGCTTCCCCATTAGCATCTAGTGAATCATCCTCAGAAGAAGGATCGATAAGAGATCACCAAGAAGAGGTATAGAGATTCCTCCACCTCTTGTTTACCATAAGCATAAGAAAAATGGTAAGAATATTGATCCATTATATACATTTAAGAAATTTGGCAATAATATGCAAAAATGTGGTATAGCTATCCATGCACGTTTTGTGGGATGTCTAACCATTATGTAGCCAATTGTAGGAAACATAAATATTTATTGGAAAAGATTGTGAGAGATCACTCTCCTAAACATGGCTCAAAGAAAAAAGCAGTTTGGGTAAGCTTCCTAAAAATGTGGACAAGAGATTTTGTAATCACTGTAACAAGACATGTCATGGAATTGAAAAATGTTGGCAGCTTCATCCTAGACAAAAGTGGAAACTTGTTAACAATGAAAGAAATATTAAACCAACAAACGTGAAAATGACCCATGCAGTGGTTCAGGTAAACACTGAAAAGAATCAACCACCTAAAAAGGAAAATGTAATTAAAATGGTGGGTAAACAATTCCTTAGTTTCATGTTTGCATAGTTGTGATAGTTGATTAGCTTGCAAATTTTCAAAGCAATTTTTGGGATTCTATTGCATTGTAAAAAGGAAATAATTTCCATATGTATTTTAGCTTTGATTTGATGAAGTAACATGAGCGGAAATCCAGTGTTGACCTAAGCCTCAACAATAATGTGAGGGTTAAGAATTTTGCCCTTTTGTTAAGGATGTGCACGGGAAAAGTGAACTAATCTACTTTGTGAATAGAAAGAATGTAAAATCAGATAACAATCTTTACACAAACATCAATCTTTATTTATATCTCAAAATGGATTACATTAGTCTCATACACTTATACAAATCTTTTTATACTTCATACATATTTTGCTCATTAATGGCACACATATCTTATCTCTCAAAAACTCATAACATATTGTTCTCATGTGTCACACTATATATAGTAGATTAATTACAATAAATATGTTTCATACAAAATAACCCAAAAGTCACTACTTTTGGTCATGCCTCTGTCATCTTCTATCTTGTTCTCTGTCTTTGGTTCGTGGCTCATGCCGACTTCTATGGACTTCTCTTGTGTATCACGGCTTTATCTTGTGTACTTCAACTTTGCTTCTTTACGCACGGCTTCCTCTCTCGGTCTTTTGCAGCTTCGTTATTCTATCCGCATTTTCTCTAGTCTTCCACAACTTCGTTCTTCTACCCGCGGCTTTCTCTAATCCTTCGCACTATCTCAAAACTTGATGAAGAACCATGTCAACATCATCCCTCGACTTCAAACGTTGTCTCGTCCTCGAGACAACCAAATGATGAAGAACCCTTTCTTCTTCTACAAATTTTCCCACAAAATTTCTAGCTTTGTCCTTAATGCTACAAGGGCATCAACCCCGTGACTTAGGCATCCGACGTAAGGAATGTTTCCTTCACTCGACTTGCCTGACCGAATTATGGGATGCCATCTCGAGAGACCATATGCATCAACATTGAGAAACTTATACATCTAGCGTAAAGAAGAGTTCCCTCACTCGACTCACCCAGTGGAATTATGGGATGTCATGGTTCCCTAAAACTTCTTCTTCTTCTTCTTTATGGTGGAGCTTGGGGAATGTATTTGGTAATCTATGGAGTAATGTTCTTCTCAAATGTGTACCATAACTCTAAATGGATGTCAATTTGTTTTACCCATTCTTGAAGTTGTGAAGTCTCATGGATCGGAGGAATAATATCGGATGGTTGTGATTTTGCTTGAATATTACCTAGTCTTTATTGAGCAATTGTGAACTCTTGTTACATTCTTATAAGTGTTCTATCCATTGTGTACTGCATTCTTTCATATCAATGATTTTCTTTATCCACATCCATTGTCTTGGTTTGATATTTGTCTATGAGTTCAACAAGTTTTGCTTCTATGAGTTCCATCTTTCTCCTTACTAATATCATATTTTGTAGACTCTAAATGTATTTGTTGTTATAGCTTATCAATTTCTTCTATTTTGTGTTGGGTCACACTTTGGACCACCCTATTGTGTATGCATAGTATGTCGTGAAGTTATTTAACTTTGTCTCTAGTTTATTGAGAGTGGCTTGCATTTCCTTCCTTCGGTTTTGATTCTCCAAGGCTTGTGGTTGTAAAATTTGGTCCTTATATTCTTTAACAACTTCTTTGTGCATCTTTTCTTCTCAACCTTGGTTGACTTTGTCTTCCTTTAGTATTTCTTTAACAACCTGTTTTATTGCCACCTCTATCTGTAGACTGGAATGCAGGAGTGGTATGTGGCTTTCTTTACTGAATGGATGAGATTATCCTCTGTTTTCTTCTTCCATGTCTACTCTGTTTTCTTCTTCCATGTCTACACATTGTTGCATCTAATCTTGTTTTGCACTTTGATCCAATACCCAGTTGCAAGCAGTTTTACGAAGAGGGAGAGTTTATTCAAGTGTACCTGTAACCCTCCCGATGTTTTTTCTACTACACGCCATTGTAGCTAGATGGATTGATCCTTTTTCCGTTGTTAGAGTGCATGTTTGATTTTTGCTAGTAAATCCGGGGGGCTGTATATGGGTATTATGCTAGTAGAATTTCTAGTGATGTTGTTGATGGTGGCAATCTTTATTGGATTCTTCCCATATGTGCTATGCTTTTGTTATTTCTCTTGTCTCCCTTGCTCATCATTTTCCTTCTTCTCCTCTTGTTTCTTTGCTTCTTCAATCTTCTTCTTTTCTTGTTCTTGTCTCTCTTTTCCCTCCTTTCCTCCTCTTATTTTTACTTTCTTTTCCTCTTTTCTTTATTTCTCTCCTGTTCTTTCTTTTCTCTCTTCTTATATTTTTTTCTTCTTCTTCCTTCTTTTGTTTCTCTTGTTCTTTTTCTTCTCTTGTCTTTCTACTTCTACTTTGGCTTCTTTTTTTTACCCTTTCTTTCTCCTCTTTCTCCTTTCTATCTTTGTCTTCTTTCTCTTATTTCTTATTTTCTGCTTCTTCTTTCTATTTTTTCCGCAATTATCTCTTGTTTTTCTCCTTTTCTTCCTTGTGTTTCTTTTCTGTTTCTTCCATCTCCTTTTTCTTCTTTTCTTCTTATGCTTTCCTTCTCTCTTCTTCATTTCCGCTTCTTTTTGCTTCTTGTTCTTTCTTTTTCTCTTCCTCCATTTCCTTGTTCTTCTTTTCTTTACATTTATCCTCTTCCACAAAATTCTTCTATTCTTCTTCTTCTTTTCTTTTCCTTTTCTTTTCTTCTAACTCCTCCTTTGTTCCTTCGGTTTTTTTCTCGCATAGGCTTCTTGGATTATTCTTCTTTTCTCTCCTTGTTTTTATAAGAAGCCCAATTATTTCTTCTAGCTATTTAATGCGGTTTTGGTCCTTAGTGGTCTTCTTCTTCTTCTATTTTAACTTTGTTCTTTCTTGTTGAAGGGATTGTAGTCGGTTTTCCTCTTCCAAGTCTACTTGTTCTTGTATTTCTTTTGCTAATTCAGGTGGAAGGAGATGAATGATATCCCCTATTACTAAACAAAATTTTCTATGTAGTAAATTATAGCCTTTGTTATAGCCATCTCTTTACCTATACTTGCTTCATATTCTTGGGCCACCTGAGAAATGCCACTTGGAGTTAAACATTTCTTGCAATATCCATACGCCAGTTTAGATAGTTGTGTTTCTTCCCAAGGTTTTGCTTCCTCTAAAAGTGGGGTCCTGATTGCTCATGTGGTGTTATTGGTGATAGTGGATTAGAGTGAGTTTCTTCTTCTTCAGACTCAATTTTTTTCTATTTCTTGGGAGTCTTCTTCTTCTTCTTCTTCACTAACGTCGACTTCTTTTAATTTTGCCTTTAATGTCATGGCCTTTTGGCATTTGGTAGTGGGTTCCAAAGCACTAGGACCTTTTCCTAACCTTCTTTTGTATGTTTTTGGTCATGATTTACTTGGTTCTGCCTTTCCATATTGTGTCGGGTATTTATTCCTATATTCTTCCCATGTTTCTTCAATTATTTTGTCAAAAATTGGTGGTGCTTTGGTTTTCTAGGGTCCACAGAAAATTCTTGATTGCTTCTATTGAGGTAGCCACTAATTCATCTAAGGCTTCATATGGTAATGGAGGTATATGTGATGTGCATGGAATTAGGGGTCTAAGGAAGGTATAATCTATATATGCAATGAAAATGACATCCTTCTCATATTTTGCTACAATTTTCTCGAAACCACTAGCTCGGTTTTGACTAGTTGTCTAATTATGTTTGTCCACCCTATCAAAGATGTAATTTGGGTAACCCCGTCCAATGTGTTCATATGTTCCCAATTTTTTTAGTAATGGGTGTATCACTGTCATTCAACAAGTTCTAGTCTGGTTGGGAGGGTTTTAGTAAAATACATGGCTAGAACATAATAATAAAGACCCATAACAAAAAGTATGTTTCCCTTCCTTGATTTTCCTAGTATTTTCATGGAATTCGGAGGCCAAGAGTTCAACAAGATATATTCTAAATGGGAATTTACCATATCTAGGGCTATCTAAGCACTAAGCCCATGAGCTCCATCCTCATGATTTGTATGATATATTTTTAAACAAATGGCCTCGACAACATGCTTGAGGGTATGATTTTATATGTCCATAATTCATACTCCTCGCTTAGTCTTTGTTACCCCATCGCCCGCGTTGTGTCTTTCATTGCAGCTTTTTCTTTGTGATGGTTAAATGTCTTACCGCCCTCTGTATTGATTGGATACGACTAATCCAAGTATAAAATTTGGTTATGTAATCGACTAAGAAGAACCTTAATCGCATTATCAACCCTAAGAAAGTACAAAATATGAATCCATGCATTTATCTTCAGTTCATTAATGACTTTAGTATTCTTTTTGTATTCGAGTTCTTTTGTAATAGGGTTCTCTTGAAGTAGCAGTTGTCTATCCACTTCGATCTGTGTGTGGTCATACTCTGCAATCTGGGAGTGAATGTATTTCTATAGGTCGCATGTATTAGCAACCTTGAAAGGAATGTGTGAAAAGGCTCCCCTGGATCATGCTTATTGGATTTGAGGGAATGCTTTTGGAATTTTGGCTTTGGGAGCTCATCTTGTGTGAGAACGATGAGCGATATCCATATTTCATAGTTTTTCTTGGCATGCCCTAGTTCCCTTCTTTGTTACAATTTTGTTTTTACCTCTTCTTCACTTTTTATGTCTTAAAATATTATGAGTTGATGCCTTTTATATTGTTCCAATCTTCACCTACCGCATTTATATTGCATCGGCTCTATCATGCGGCGTGTGTTGGTGTAGTAGGCTGGTTAACACGATGAGATCCCTCTCCACCAATAGTTTGAGCTTTTGGTGTGACAATAAATTGTAACAATTTATTGTATATGTTGGCATTTTTTTGTATCTTGTTGCTTCGTCGGTGGCTTTTTGCTTTATTCCAAGGTTTTTTCTACCTTCATGGCTTTTCCTTTATTCTCGCGGTAATTATCTCTCCACGATTGTTTCCTTCATTATGCGGGTAACCTTCCTCCATGGATTTTCCTTCATTCCACGGGTATCCTTCCTCCATGACTTTTTCTTTTATTGTGTGGGTGTCCTTCCTCTGTAACTTTTTTCCTTCATTCCATGGGTATCCTTCCTCCATGGATTTCTCTTGTTTTGCACGGGTATTCTTCCTCTGCATCTTTTTCTCTTTATTATGCGGGTATTCTTCCTCCGCGGTTTTTTTTTTTAATTTTTCTATTTTCTTATTTTTAGTAGAGTAAGGATGCCCTTGCAGGTTTCATCTTACTCCTCATCTTATCCGCCCGAATTTTTTATTTTTCAGATAGGATATATGGATGTTTTTATTTTTATTTTTATTATGATATTTATTTAGCCTTGCACCATTGTCATAACATGGTAGTTCTTTGAGTTGCAAGGTTTGAAGTTTTGTTGCTCCTGAAGGTAATATGTCTTTGATGATATAAGGTCCTAGCCATCAAACTTTAAGTTTTCCAAGATGCTTCCATTTGCTATCATATAACAATACCTGGTCTCCAATGTCAAATTCTTTCCTTTTTATGTGGCGATCATGCCAAGCTTTCTATCTCCTTTTTCTCGGGTTTGGTTGTATGTTGCTTATAAACATCTTTTCATCCAATTTTTCTAATTCAATAATTCTTTCATGTAGCGAAGAGTCTTCATTCATTCTAAATGTTACTGCCACTCTTAAGCTTGGAAGGAAAAATTCTATGGGAACTATGGCTTCAAGTCCATATACTAATTAGAATGGAGAGTATTTAGTTAGCCTTTTGTAGGTAGTGTGGTAAGCCCATAGAGCTATTGGTATCTTTAGGTCCTAATCTGCTTGTTATAGTGAACATATTTTTATGAGTACCTTCTCCAAGACCTTGTTAAATGTAATGGAATTACATGTATAAATATGACCTTTAGCAGCAATATAACACCAATGAACACAATATTTTAGATAAATAATCTCAATGTGCAAGTAGAATAACTTAACCACTTCGAGGGGCAACCTCCAAACCAAACAATAAGACTTAAATTTTGAATATGATGATCAAATACTACCTACTAACCCCTATATATATTATTCCTACGCTATGGCCAACACCAAGGCCGACCCACTAATGAAAATATAACATATATGAAAGAGATACATAATGATAAGAAGTTATGATGCCACAAGGCAGCTATATACATCCAATATAAGATATATGATTAAGGGCGTAACATGCCCCTCCCTTGAAGAAACATTGTCCCCAATGTTGAGAAGACCTAGATGTTATTCAAGAAGTTTGCATCCTCCCAAGTTGCGTCTTCATTGTCTAGATTTTTCCACTTGATCAAATACTCAGTGATGACCCTTGTCCTCAATCGCTTAGTGTGTATCTGAAGGATGCATTCTGGTTCCAGGATGATTCTGCCCTCTTCATCAAGCTTGGGTAACACTGTCTAGGTTGATATTGTCTGTCTAATTACCTTCTTTAGGCAAGATACATGGAAGACTGGATGAATTCGAGTAGTTTGGAGGAAGTTCCGGTTGTATGCTACATTGCAATCTTCGTAACACTTGATAAGGGCCATAATAATTAGGTGAAAGATTTTTGTCTTTTTTTTGTTTTTTAAGGACATTTTCTTATATGGTTATAAACACACAAAAACCCAATCACCAACTTTAAAATGTCTTTCACTGTGATGTTGGTCTACCTGCTGCTTTATGCGATTTTGTGACATGGCCAAATTCTCCTAAGACCGAAAGCACCTCTTATTGGTGTTGAATATGTTCTTCAACTACTCGAACCCTTGGGTGGACTCTTAAAGATGAAGTGATAGATGGTGGATGGTACCCATATAATGCCAAGAAAGGATACATTTTAAATGAAGTATGAAATGAGGTGTTATACCACCATTATGCTAGCGGTAACTATTGGGCCCATCTTGCTTGCTTATCTAACGTAAAACAACGAAGATATCCTTCCAAGCACTTGTTTACCACCTCTGTTTTCCCATCAAACTGGGGATGATAAAATGAACTACAAGCTAGTTGTGTGCCCAAGCATGAGAACAAGTCAGTCCAAAATTACTAGTAAAGATAGGGTCTCGATCACTTACTATAATATTTGGTGTCCGATGCAGCTTCTAAATTGTACCCTTAAAGGCTGTTGATACTATACTTGCAACAAATGGATGTGATAAAGCACAAAAATAGGCATATTTGGTGAGTCTGTCCACCACTACCATGATTACATTTTTACCTTCTGATTTAGGCAATCTTGTGATGAATTCCATGGACACCTCTTCCCACCTCTGGCTAGGAATAGATAGAGGTTGTAAAATACCTAGGGACTTAATTGTTTCACCCTTATTTTGCTGACAAACCATGCATTTTACCAAAAACTTTTGGACATCCCCTTTTAGCCCTTCCCAGAAAAAATCATGCTTGATTCAATGATAAGTCTTCAAGAAGCTTAATGCCCCCTACTTTGGAGAAACATGGAGCTCAGATAGAACCCTATTTTTAAGGATTGAATTCTTACATAGATATAATCTATCTTTATACCATAAAGCATCTCCTTTCCATACAAATTTTTTTGACATGCTTGGATCTTGTTGGATATTCTAAATGAGATTTTGTGTACCTAGGTCATTTTTCCATTCATACCTTGCATCCTCTATCCAATCCTTTTATACTGAGATATGGCACACAACAATGCCTTAAAGCAGATTCATCCTTCGAGATAAAGCATTAACAACTACATTCTCTTTCCCTTTCTTGTATATTATCTCAAAATCATACCCCAACATTTTTTAGACCCATTTTTGTTGTTCTTCAGATGATAAACGTTGCTCTAAGAAGTATTTCAAATTATCATGATTTGTCTTTACTTTGAAATGTCTTCCCATTAGATATGGTATTCATTGCTTTACTACATGAAGTATTGCTAACATTTCTTTCTCATAAAATGGTTTAGATATATTCTTACCTTTGAATTGGTGGCTCTCAAAGGTAATGGGTCGAACTTCCTGCATGAGTACTTGCACCCATACCATACCTTGAAGCATCACATTCAACAATGAATGTTTTGGAAAAATACGGGGTGGCTAGAACTGAAGTGGTGCACATGGCCTCCTTCAACTTCTCAAATACCATAGTAGCTTACTCGTTCCAATGGAAAGAGTCATTCTTTAATAAATTTATGAGTGGTGTTGCGATGCTGCCATAATTCCTTACAAATCTACGATAATAACTCAGTAAGCCCCAAAAATCCTCAGAATTTTTTTAGGGTTTTGGGAACCTTCCATTCAAGCATGGCTTTTAACTTGTTAGGATCCACTTTAACACGTTCATAAGAGACAATATGACCCAGATATCCTTGACACCAAAAGAACACTTAGAAGGCTTTGCATAAAGTTAATGTTGCTCAAGAGTTTTCAACGCCTTATTTACATGATGCGGGTGTTCCTCCCATGTTTTACTATAGATTAATATATCTTCAAAGAACACTAAAACAAACTTTTAAAGAAATGGCTTAAAGATAGAATTCATCAAGATTTGAAATGTAGAGGGTGCATTTATTAGTCCAAAAGGCATTACCAAGAACTCATAGTGTGTTTCATGTGTCCCGAAGGCTGCTTTATGAATATCTTCATCCTTGATTCTAATATGATGATATCCAGAACGAAGATCAAGTTTTGTAAAGTAAACAACACCATGTAACTCATCTAACAAATCATCAATTACATGAATAGGAAACTTATCTTTAAATGTGTACTTATTGAGTTCCCCGTAACTGGACACATGTGCCAACTGTCATCTTTTTTCCATACCATCACTATAGGATAAGAGTAAGCACTCGACTATGACAAATAAGTCCTACTTCTAAGATCTCTTGAACTATCTTCTCAATCTCACTCTTCTGTATATAGGGGTACCTATAAGGTCTGATGTTGGGTGGTTGACTCCCTGGTACTAGTTGGATGACATGGTCATGGTCTCTTTTTGGAGGCAAACCCTTGGGCATTTCTCCAAACACCACTAAGTGCTCATCTATAACTGCTTGCATATCTGCAAGGGTATAAATGTATTGGAATGATGTGCTTCCAATGAAAATAGTTGTGCCATAAACCCCTCTGCACCTTTTCTAAGCAATTTTTGCATATGATGAGAACTTACCATCTGTGGGGACTTTGCTCTTAGTCCTTTTAGTTTAAAAGTCCCCCTTCTGATTGAAATTGCATGAACAACTCTTGGAAATTCATTTCAATGGTTCCCAAGGTGGTAATCCACTGAACTCATAACACAATGTTTTATCCTCCCATGGCAATGGCATATATATTGCTAGTTAGCAAGTAATCTCCCATGGTGAGATTAATGTTATGGCATTTTCCTAAACAATTAACGGTTTTCCCATTAGCGATCATGACTTGACATTCGAACCGGATAAACAAATCGGTTCAAGCATACCACCAACTTATGATTGATGGTGTTGTGAGTACTTCCCAATCAATCAACATTGTTACCCTCTAATTTTTAAGAATCAAACTAATTTGAGAGTTTTGGGAGTGTTAATACCGGAAATTACATGGCATGATATTGTTGGATGGGGATCTCCTAATTCCTCCTCCGGCCTTACCTCTTTGTCTTCTTCATTTTCTTATTCTTCAAGAGGCCCCTCAATGTAGAACAACTTCTTTTCAAAGACACTTATGTATCTTGGTCCAAATTTTTTGTCACAATTAAAACATAACCCTTTGGCTCTCTTTTCTTCAATTTGGTGAGGTGTCAGTCTAACTAGCCGAGGGAATGATGGTGGAAAGGTTCTATGATCTCTGATATTACTGACAGTTTGTTTCCTACTAGAAAGAAATTTTTCCTCTGCCTATGTGCCATGATCATAGAGTCTGAAACCTTATGAGGATTAAACATACACACCTCAATCTCAATTTGTTATTTAAGACCCCCAAGAAATAAGTCATTCAGATTCTCTTCAGGAATATTTTCCACCCGTAAGGAAAGGTTTTAGAATTGATGGATGTAATCTTTGATTGTTCATGTTTGTCTTAGCTTTGCTAATTGACTAAAATAATTCTTTGACACACTAGAACTATAGTGCAATTGTAACTCTTCAGTGAAGAATTTCCATGTAACATTGAGGCCACTCTTTTGCCTTTAAGCACATAACCATCGATACCAAATGAATTGGTCAGGTTCAAGATACAACAATGCTATGGTAACCTTTTGTCCCGATGGAATCTGATGAAGATCAAAGAAATTCTCCATCTATTTAATCCAATTGAGTGGATCCTTTCCATCAAACTTACGAATTTCCACTTTTGGAATCAGGTTACGGGATTGCAAAGTATTTGTATTTGGATTGGTCATGTTTGCATATCCACCCTAGCTAGTTTGTTTATTACTTTGACTCAAGATCCCACCCTGGTAATATGAGTATGATTGAGTTGTGGGTGATTAGGAAGGATATGATGACTGTGATATTGTAACTAAATTAGTGAATGAAATCCTCCAACCGTTGTCTAATCTTGTCTACATCTTCTTTGCTGACCACTCTACCCTCGAGGTTTCGCAACTCTAACTCAAGATAGCTGACCTTATGGTCCGTTGAAGTAAACCCTAACCCTGAGGACTCTGTAGATACCCCTTCTAAATCTAACTCCTCAACTATTATCTCATCCTTATCGGGGTTTTACCTAAAGTGATGGGATTCTTTTTGCCTCTTGTCGAAGGCCCAACCATGATGCCCCAAAATGGTAAGATTTAAGGATCAAGGTTGAAATTTAGGGTTTGGGATTTCAATAGGAATTTGGCCAAATTTTATAAAACTCAAAGAATGAACTCAAACTAATTTTTAATCCTCTTTCTGGAAATGTAAATAAATTTGAAAAATTCCACAAATTGCACCCTAGGTAGCCAAATTACGAAAAACCATAAAAACACTATAACTTTTGTCAAACAATTGAAAAAAATTAAAATTTGTAAGGGAGCTTACTTGACTGATTTCACCATACCACAAAAAAATCTGTAGAAAAATTCACTACCTATTTTGAGATATGGATGAACCTTCACAATTAGGGTTTGACGCAGTGTTGGCCGAGTTTAAACTCTGATACCACTTGTAATGGAATTGATTGTATAAATTTGAGTATTAGCAGAAATATAACACCAATGAAAACAATATTTCAAATAAATGATCTCAATGTGTAAGTAGAATAACTTAGCCACTTTGAGGGAGCAACCTCCAAACCAAACAATAAGACTCAAATGTTGAATATGATGATCAACTATTACCTACTAACCCCTATATATACTATTCCTATCTATGGCCAACACCAAGGCTGATAACATATATGAAATAGATACACAATGATAATAAGTTATGATAGCCACAAGTCGGCTATATACATCTAATATAAGATATATGATTAAGGGCGTAACATTAAAAGCTTCTATTGTCCCATTAGCTTGTGGATGATATGGTGTACTACGGTTATGATTTATCAAAAATTGGCTTAATAATTCCTTAATAGTGGCATTCACAAAATGTTTTCCTTGATCACTTGTAATGCTTAGGGGACATCCAAACCGAGTAATGATGTGTTCATAGATAAATCTTTTTGTTGTCCTAGCAGTATAATCTTTGGTTGGAATGGCTTTTGCCCATCTTGTTAGATACTTTGTTCCTGTAATGATGAATCTTGGCCGAGAATGTTTTATGACGGGTTTAATAGGTCCAATAAAATCTATGGCCCACTTCTCAAATGGGGCTAGTGTTAGGACTAGTTTCATGGCATCTCATCTTGGGCATTTGGTTTTCCCACCTGCTGACATATGTCACAAGACCTTGCATGTTTATGTGCATCCTTAAATAATGTAGGCCACCATAATCCTACCATTAGTATTTTCCGATTGTTTTTTCTCCTCCATTATTTCCTCGACTATACCTTCATGAGCCTCTGCTAGTATATTATTTCTTTCATGTTCTAGGGACAACCCTTCTAAGGATATCATCTTGTCCTTTCTTGTATAATTGTCCTTGGATTAAAGTAAAGGGAAAATCCCGACTTAGCAAGTTCTTCTTTTGTTGTTTTGTATATTCACTAGGGAATTCTCCTGTAGCTAGTAATTGTGCTATGTCATCAAGTTCTTTTGGGATAGCCTCAACTCTAAATAGATGTGCACTAGGGAATTCATCATCAATAGGTCCTTCATCTTCTCTTGTTTCTATTCTTGATAGATAATCTGGTCCATTATTCAATTTACCTAGTTTAACTATAATAGTAAAGTCAAATTCTTGAAATAACATTAACCAACAACATATTCTACCTTGTAGCACTAGTTTATTTAGTAGATATTTTAGTGGCTCGTGATCTATGTAGAAGACAAATGATGTGGCCAACAAATATTGTCTATATTTTTGTAGTGCATAGACCATACTCAACACCTCTCTTTCTGTAGTCAAGTAATTTCTTTCAGGTTTAGCAAATTTCTTACTTGCAAAAGCTATTGGATGATCCATTTTTTCTCTTGGTTGTGTCAATACTGCACCAATGGCAATGCCAAATGCATCTACATGGACATGAAAAGGAACTTTCCAATCTGGAAATATTAAGATAGGTGCATGTAAGATTTTATCCTTAAGAACCTCAAAAACATCCGCACATGGTTTGGTCCATTATATTTGTTTATTTGTTCTTTTCTTTAACAACTCTTCCAAAGGTGCACTGATCTCAGCATAGTTTCTTATGAATTTTATATGATAGCCTGTATACCTAAGAATTGTCCTCACCTCTTTTTGTTTCGTAGGAGGTAAATTGAAAATAACTGAAGTTTTGATTGGATCAATTAATAATCCTTCTTTGCAAATCACATGCCCCAAAAGTGTACCAAATGGGGTCAAAATATACATTTCTTCAAGTTTAGGGATATCTACAATGCTCTACATTTTTGAAACATGAGTCTCAATACTTGGATATGGTTTTTCAATAGTCCATATACGGTCCAATCATCTAGGTATACCTCCAAGAAATCATGGATAAATTATTTGAATGCATTGATCATTATTATGTTAAATACTGTTGGTGCATTCTTTAATCCGAAAGGCATGACAATGTACATGAAAGATCCCCATTCTGTAGAAAATGTGGTTTTGTTTGATCTTATGGGGCAATCTTGACCTGATGGTAACTAGAGAACCCATCAGTGAAAGAATAAACCTCTCTTCTGCTATGTTTTCTAGAACCTCTTTTGTAAATGGAGTAGGGAATGGGTCATGCACACAAGCTTTATTGAGCTCTCTATAATCCACACATATTCATATTTCCCATGTCTTCTTGTTCTGAATGACCATAGGACTTACCCAATCTGAATCTTCAACATGTTTGATGATTCCTGCATTCAACATTTTTTCTATCTCTATTTTTACTTTAACTTTGAGGTTAGGATTTAATCTATAAGGCCTCTTCTTTAGAGTTTAAATCCTTCCTTGATTTGAATTTTCATGGTTCCAAATTCTTCTTTTATACCTTACAACTCCTTGAAATATTTGGGAATATATCCTGTAATTCTTGAAGAAGTTCTACTACTTTGGCCACTTCTTCTTCTGACAAGTAGTCTCCTATTTTAGCAAGCTTCTCATCTCCATTGATGCCAATATTTTCAATCCTTATCTTCTGAGGATGATAGTAGTACTTGTTCTCTTCTATTTTTGTCTCCACCACTTCCCTTTCTCCTTCTATTATCTTGTATCTCAATTTTTTAGGTTTTTCATCTCTTTCTTGTTTCTCGACTTCAAAGCAATATACCCTCTTTGGAATTTTATTTGAGGGTTCTTTTTGTTGGGGTTATTTAGGTTTGGATATCCTTTGTGAGCATCAATTTGTGGCCTCTTCTGGAGTTAAGAATAAAAAGTCCTTATCTTTTGTAGTGCCCAAAGGATATTAAGATTCACATCCCAAAAATTGAATGTATGGCAAAAATATTTTACAATCTGGTCCCAACTCCTTGTCTCTCTTCTTATTTCTTGATGCATGTACCATGACCAAGGTATGGGTCCTAATGTCCATATAAATAATTGATTCCATACTAGAGGGGAGTTTTCACCACATATTTTCCAATGTCGCTCATGAGATATGTATATGTCTTTATGGATCACTTTCACCGATGTATTTGGGTATGGTTGCATAGTAACCTTCACTCTCCAAGTATCTTATTTTGAGTAATGTGGTTAAAGAATTCCAATGAGATATATTAGGCTTGTGTGTTTCCCACCATCCTGCAACATTAATTGTTAGGGTATCGTCTAAATCTTCCATTCTAGCTTTTTCATTTGAAAATATTCACTCCATTTGATCTAGATAGCCTTCTAAGTCTCCAAACAAGTATTTCGGTAAAGTTTGGTGGGATGCTCCGCTACTTAATCTATATACTCATTTGATTGGTTTGTCTTCTAGTTCTTCTTTTGGGGAGTAATATCCTTCTTCTTCTTTGAATCATACCAAATGTTGACCTTAATCCTCAACAACAATGTGAGGGTTAAGAAGTTCACCCTTCTGTTAAAGATGTGCACAGGGAAAGTGAACTAATCTACTTTGTGAACAAAAAGAATGTATAATCAGATAACAGTCTTTACTCCGAACATCTATCTTTATTTATATCTCAAAATGGATTACATTAGTATCATACACTTATACATATATTCTCTACACTTCGTACATATTTTGCTCATTAATGACACACATATCTTATCTCTTAAAAACTCATAACCATATTGTTCTCATGTGTCACACTATATACAGTAGATTAATTACAATAAATATGTTTCATACAAAATAACCCAAAAAGTTACTACTTTTGGTCATGCCTCTGTCGGCTTCTATCTTGTTTTATCTTTGGTTTGTGGCTTTGTGTCGGCAGACTTCTCTTGTGTATCGAGGATTTATCCTTTGTCAGATGCGGCTTTCCTTCTTTACCCGCGGCTTCCTCTAGTATTTCACGGCTTTGTTCTTCTATCAATGGATTTCTCTAGTCTTTCACTTCGTTCTTCTATCCGCAACTTTCTCTAATCCTCCATGGCTATCTCAAAACTTGATGAAGAACCACCAAACACCAAGTGATAGGTTTATCATACTTGGATGAAATTTATCTTGAACATGGGTTTTGGAAAACTTCATTATTGATTTTTAAATGTGACAACAACATCTATAGATGTTTTTATGGGGCATGGTCAGTTGATCAGATGTCTAATTTTGGAAAACATGTATTTAGAGTGTTGTTGTTTAAAATTGTGCAAATGTATCATGTAGGCATTGTTTGTATGTGTAACAATTATACAAACATTTTGTAACTATGCATGATTTTTACACATGTTATAAGTCTCTGTTAATTTAGGCTTTAATATTTGTAACTGTCAAACATGGTTATAAATAGTATGTACAATTTTTGCACTAACAAAATGTGATGCAGGTTACATTTTGCATATTTGACAGTGGTGCAGGATCAGTGTACAACAGATGAGTATGACATTTTGGTTGTCATATCAGTTGCAGTATTAGCCATGGGTTATGTTACTATTAATGGATTTTTATATATTGCAAATTTTTAAAGCTTACCATGTTATAAAGTGGGTTCCATGTGTTTTTGATATACATAGGACCTATTAACAGAACACATGGGTGAGTTTCCCTTTTGAGGACAAAATGGTCTTATTGGAGAGGAGTGATCTGGAGGATATTTATGAGTATATATGATACCTAAATCTCCCTAAACCATTGTAACACTAAAGAGCGTCTTGAGAGATTTCTGTTGATATAAAGAACTTGAAAAATGGAGCTCGTATGTTTAAGATATGGTTTGTTAAAAATTTCAGCCAAGAGGTAAAATTTGGGGATTTACAAGGCAGTCTGCTAAGCTTAGACAAATCACATTGCGATAAATGGCACAATGGGTGAAGAGAAAAAAATAAAAATTTACATGCCAATCTTCGACACTCAATTATAAAATGGTGGGCCTCGATATGTCTTTGGTGGGGCCCTCGACCAAGGTCAACACACTCTTTTTGTGGAGGGTGCCTTTACCTCCGTTCTTCACATTATCATTGTATTGATATTATTTATATATGCCACTATACGCTTTTATCCCCTACACGTGGGATTTGTATTGCAGGAATTATATTGTAATATAGGTTTGAATTGTGCATTGTATTAAATTGTAATGGACCGAGCTACATTGCATTGTGGTCAACTTGCCACACCTCGGAAGCTCTCTCTAACCGATGAGCCCATATCTTGGGCTAGCCACAATACTCAAGCTGAACCTTTTTTACTTCAAATGAGCCCAACATAGTGGCATATCCACTCAAACCTCCACGTAGATTAGACTTCATAGCTCGGTCGGATAACATACAACCAACACATATATATATATATATATATATATATATATATATGCCACGAGTCGAGATCAAGATTGACCGACCACACATAGCTTGGTGGATTAACTTAATGCACCACTCACCACTATGTGGCACTCAACAACTAGCCCAACCATTTGGGTGTGTAACTAATACACCGGTGCCACATATACGAGGTGATCCAACAACAAGTACTCGATGGGCTATCCATAGTCCATGCCATTTATGTGACCAAACAAAAATCCAAGGCGTGGACTAAGCCATGTGATAATAGGTGGGTTGGCCTATTGGCATACACTCAAGCCTCCCACCACGCCATGAACATGGGATTTTACCTGACAATAGAACCAAAGTGGTCGCTGAAGGAGAAGGAAGGGGGATCGACCATGCGACCTTGGGGATGCAAACTCGAGACCTCATCATTGAGTTAAGGTGATTTGTAGTTACAGATCTTAATTCTAAGGTACTTATAGGTTCGAGATCTCCCTATTATAGAACTACATACTCCTATATATTTCCGAGAATCATCTATAATCGATTAAGTGCACTTATTTCATTATGTTTTCAAAGTTATATCTTGTGTTGCATGATCTAGAACACTATTCTAATATCATTTAATTAATGTTGGAAGTTAATTAATTAGAATAGTCACCAGTCTTTGAACCTTACCCTATTAAACCTAATTAAATTATACATCATTCATCTCAATAATTTAATTAAGGGTAGACATATATACCTTAAGTAATTTTTAAAAATTGAGCTTCTACTCAATGTTAGGATTGTGGAGCTGAATTGCTTCACAGTTAGCATGATTTACACCTTGCTAGTTTACTCAAGTAACCAACACCGGTAAAGGTAACCAACGTCGAGTCAACATTAGGGTAACCGTCACTACCAATCAACATCGGGTAACCATCGCCGGTCGGAGTTAACCGTAGTCGATTACCTGTGCGTGAAAGTTTATATTTAACTCACGGGAATTAGATCTAAATTTATTATAAAGTTGATCTAAAGGTTGTAAATGCATAGCTAAGGTGCCCTAAGTTTGTCTAAGCTTATATAAGCTAGAAAACTAGGGTTAGAACATAAGGATAGAGGAAGAATGTTAATTCTCCTTGGTTGAAGATGAAGAAGAAGAAGAAGAAGAAGGTTGCATGAAGACAAAGCTTCAATTGAGAGAAGTTGGACAGAAGGAAATAATAGGTACATCTGAATGATTAGAAGGTGGTTATATCTTCTTCTGTATTTCCTTTGTATTATCTTGTCTAAATGTAATGGCTTGCTTAGTATGGAAAGCACACAACCTTTCATCTTGTAGATCCACAAGTTATTGTGAGATCTGTATTGTAGATCCATGAGATCATATTGTATTGTTGATCCATAGGAATCTAGTATTGTAGCTCGTTGGAGAGCTTGTGGATACAAATAGTATCTAGATATTGTAGAGGAGGTTGTCTTCTTGTTTGCAGTGGCATATGCAGTGAGATGGAGGAGAGACTTACTTCTTGGTGCACATATATGGTTGCACATTGGTAGACCCATGTGAGAGGTCTTGTTTGCAAATTCACATGAGAGCTTGGTTGTATAGTTCGGAGATGCAGTAGTTCCTGGTTATGTGAGATATGTTGGTGGTGTTTGGAGGCATGGTTGTAGTGCACTCATGGAGATCCATTTAGATATCTGGAGGAGAGGAGATACTCTTGGAGAGATGCATTGTACTCTTGTATTGAAGAGTTAGTTTGTACTCTTGTTATATTATATATATGAGATCTCTATCTTTGGTGGACGTAGCCCACATTGGGTGAACCATGATACATGTTGTGTTATGTGTGTGTACTTTGTTTTGATTTGGATTATTCTAGTTTATACTTCCACTTTGTTGTAGATTTTGGGGAGTTGTTTAGATCATATGTGCATGATTGGGTTTGTTATTGAATCATAGCACTATTCCACAGTCCCAAATTCCCAACACTCAAGGAACCATAATGCCAAATTATGGCATCCATAACACTTAGTCAAGTCACATATTCATTCTTTTGCCATTCCAATTGACCAAATACATTGTGTATGCCTTGTAGTGTGTCTACTTGATCCCAATATCTACCATACCATCTACGCTATCATGTTTCATCTTTGGCATATATTTCCTTCAATCCACTCTTTCATTTTCTGATTCAAGTTCTATAGACAGTCAAATTAGTAATTCCACACTTTAACATTGTTGGTTTTGACATTGCTCTCTTGCTTAAACAAGTGCACTTTACCCATTCTCTTTCCTAACTTGTTTGGTTATACACACTCATCTCATCAACAATTTATGAGATATGAATGCAATAAATCCATTTATAATCTCCACTTATTAGCTTCTAATCCTCAGACTTCATATTTCTCCTCTAGGGTCAAAAAACGTACATTATGGTCGGTTTGTGCCATACGGTCCTAACCACAACGTCACGATTTTTCCCTTGTTCGCTTTGATCTCAAATATTCATTGTATATTATTCTTTGGGTCATTTAATCCTCCTCAGTTGGCCTTTGTAACTTAAATAACCTTCGGAAGCATATATAAGCAAGTGAAACTCACCTCATTTAGAACACAAAAATTATTGCAAAAGCTAACACAAAAATCACCCAAATCTCCCTACACTTCACAAATACATCGAACATTCATTAGGGAAACATTATTCACAAGGTGAAGCTTCCCACTAGGTCTATGGTGTTGGGATTAGCAAAGGTTGTGGACATTTGTTTCCAATTAAAAGATGACCGACGCCTTGATCAGCGTAACGACGCCCGATTCTATTAATCGATGTCAATTTTGCTCTCCTATGTAATCGATACCAATTCGGCGGACCGATGTCGATGCTGGGGTCAATCGACACCGTTAATTCTTGTGTAACCACAGGTATGAATTTTAAATCTAAGAGTTCATTTTCATTCAAAAAAAATTCAACTGGTCCATCCTTGGGTACCATAATTTGATCCATGTACATTCTCTTTTCATTCCATTCAATGTCATGACTCTAATAATTTTTAGAATTCTCTAATTCCCAAAAACAAAATCCGAAATCACTAGATCCATAACCAATGAAAGTGCATCTCTTGTATTTTGCATCCAACTTTTTTCTATTTTCCTTATCAATATGCACAAAAGCTTCTGAACCAAAAACTTTAAGAAAAGAAAGATCCACCTCTTTTCCGATCCAAGCTTCCTCTGGTATTCATCCATCTAGTGAACTCTACGGCCCACGGTTAATCAAATAAACCATTGTATCAACCGCTTGTACAAAAATGTAAGGGCAATCCAAAGTATGTATCCTCATACTTCTAGCATGTTCCATGATTGTCATGTTCATTCATTTTGCAACACCATTCTCTTGTGGTGTTCTTGGGCTGTCATTTCTCTACATATTACATTCACTGAACAATAATAATTGAAAGCCTTGCTATAATATTCACCACCATTGTTAGATCTAAGGCACTTTCAATTTGAATTTGATTCATTCTCATAAAGAGATTTCTATCTTTTAAAAGTCTCAAAAACATCGATTTATGTTTAATACAATAAAACCATACCTTTTTGTAGCATCATCAATGAAATTAACATAATATTGGGATCCTCCATGAGAAGCTACCTAGGCTGGTCCCCACACATCGATTGTACAAGCTCCAATTTCCACTCCTTCTTAGTTTCCCCACTTTGAGAAATCTCACTCTCTTTTACTTTCCAAAGATGTAATTCTCACGAAATCAAGATCTAAATCTTTCAAATATGATAACTTACCCTTAACCTTTAAATTTTGCATTCCTTTTTGACTCATATGGCCCAACCGATTATGCCACATGCATGCATCTAAATATGAAGTAGATAACACAAAAGGAATCAATAACTTAGGTAGATAAATATAACGTTCCTACCTTCTTGCCTCTTGCCACAACAAAAGCACCCTTGGTGACTTTCTAAGAGTCTGCTGTGAATGTAACCATGCAACCAGCTTCACCTAGTTTCCCTACAGAAATAAGATTCCTCTTGAGGCTTGGCACATGCCTCACATATTTCAATACCCATGTATTTCCATTATGTAATTTTAGATGAACTTCCCCTTTACCAATAATACTGCA
Organism: Taxus wallichiana var. yunnanensis; assembly: GCA_018340775.1. NCBI lineage: Eukaryota > Viridiplantae > Streptophyta > Pinopsida > Cupressales > Taxaceae > Taxus > Taxus wallichiana. The sequence goes on along the minus strand of CM031243.1, from coordinate 657,345,630 downwards.
AGGTTCATCATCACCCAAATAAACATGCCCAAAATTGCTCTGGACATAATTTCTAAAATAACCCTTATTAGGGGTTGCATGGAAAGAAGCTCCTGAATCTAAAACCCATGATTCTATTCTATTATCTAAAGAAAGAATAAGAGCATCTTGCATTACCTCTGCTGCAATATTTTCCTCTTTACCTTTGTCTGGGTGTTGGTTCTCTTTATCCTTTGACCAACAATCTTTCTTTGCATGTCTTTTCTTTCCACAATTCCAACAGGTAATTCCCTTACCTCTGGATTTAGATATGCCATTCCTTGACTTTGATTTCCCATTATTCTTACTCTTGGATCTCTCCTTCTGCATGCCTTTGCTTTCTACATTCAAAGCATTCCCAGATGATGATTCCTCTGTACTTTTCCTACAAATTTCTTCATTCAAGATTATACTAACCACATCATCAAACTTCAAAATATTATTAGCAAATGTTGTATTACTAACAACCATTACCAAGTTATCCCAACTATCAGGAAAAGAACATAAGAATAAAAGTGCTTTCACTTCATCATCAAACAGAATATCAACCGATTTTAACTGATTTACAATAGATCAAAAATCATTCAAATGACTAGATGCAGATCCACCTTCATGCATCTTAGAACTAAATAGTTTCTTCATCAAATAAAATTTATTTGAAGCACTAATTTTTTCATATAAATTAGCAAGAGATTTCATTAACTCTACCATAGATGTCGCTTATGTAATATTGGAAGCCACGGATGTTGTCAGGCTCAATCTTATAGATCCCAAAGCCTTTATGTCAAGAATCTTCCATTCTTCATCAGTCATCTTCGTAGGTCTATACTTTTCATCCAATGGTAAGTACAAATCTCTTTGATATAGATAATCCTCAATCTGCATCTTCCATAATTGATAATTTTAGTCGTCAAACTTCTCTACCTTGTATTTGTTTTCTTCTGCCATTGTTGTAGCTCCCACTCAATTAGAAAAACCTCTATGAGTAAATCTATCAACACATAAAACCCTCAAACAAAGCTCTAATACCAGTTGTTGGGGTTAACACAAGGTTATCTAGATAATATATCAAATCTAAGCATACATGCAATAAAAGCGGATATTCTACCAAAAGAAATATATAAAACAAGAGATATAAATCAACACCATATTTAACATGGTTCACCCAATATGGGCTACATCCACCAATAAACAAGCCAATCTATTATACAAAGCTTTTAGAAGATATACAATTGAATATCTACAATCTTCCACACCTCTCAGATGTACAATACTTTCTTTCTCTCAAGCTTCTCCTTCTTCTCCAAGAATTATCTCTCACAATTATTTTCACAATAATCATTAACTCTCACAATCCTTGCTTCTAAACCCTAGCTTTCATGCTTATATATAAATATAGAAACTTAGGGCACTTAGGCATACAATTACAATCAATAGATCTGCTTTAATATTAAAATTAGATCTAATTCCCATTTGAAACAAAGTATATCACTTGATGTTTGACTAAGAAAGATGACGAAGTTAGTTTTGTGAGTCCAGTGAGACTTGGTCAAGTATCTCTATATGGTTCATGTTTTATTTCTTTCATTTGAAATAAATGGTATTGTGTTTGGATTATGTGCACAGAGTAAAATATGCACCATGGATATTTGATGAGCTTGACTTTTATTTCCGGATGTGTTGGAATCTTAAGGACAAGGGTATCTAGTCTAAAGATGAGATCCTCAATGAAAAGTCATGTTTAGACACGATTACGGAGTAACAAGAGATGTTGAGTACACATGGATGAAAAGAAGTTGATTCACCTACTTCACAAGAATTCCAAACTTCGTGATTGTTGGCAAGAAAATTTGTCTTGTGGACAAATTGGTGGGTTTCAAGCCAACGCTATGGGAATCTAAGTCCCTCTACTTGAACGGTGCAGCTTCCGTATGTGCATGCGTGAAAAAGTGGATTTTAATGGTGGCCTTTTGACCAGAGATCCGACAGGGGCACTCCACTGACCATGTGGCAAAGCTAGAAATCTCTCACTAGAGAAGAACTTTGTCTGAAAAGGGAAATGGAGTGGGAATGAAGGTAGGAGAAATTAATGTTGTGAGTAGAATATCATATGCCCACACACATTAATTAGAAATTTCATTTACATGCATTTATAGTTAGAAGAAAAACAAATCCGCGGAGAAGCTACAAGACCGAATGAAACTCATTGGTCACAAAGTACCAATTAATTCCTCAATCAAAGAGGCAAAAATTTCTTCTTTTATTATTGAAGCTCGAGCAGAGTTTGTACATAGCTGGAGAATGGAAGAAATTCAAGGAAGAAGAGAAAATAGAACAAGAATGGCATTTTCCGTCTTTTATAGGTACAAAGCACTTTGTTCTTTTGAAATCAATCACCATCCCCTTGGAATGGCTTCGGAAGCCATTATATTCTTCACAAGAAACCATTACAACTTCGCAAATCCTCAACGCCTTTTCAAATTCCTCTTCTTGCAAAGAAAACACTCATGGCGGGTTAAAAACCGAGATCTTGCAAAGTAACTTACATTCGATTCGATTGCAGGTTTAAATATAGACCGTTTGATTTTCTCCTCTAACTTTGAAATCGGGTCATCCACATGGCGAGAAAAGGGATTGGAGTGGTCACGGGAAATCCTTTTGCCTTTTGTGACTTTTCGTGAGATTTGGCAATTTGGAACAAATTATCCCATAGCCCCGCTTTGACTTTTCAACTTAGACACGTGGCACGTTCTTATTGGAAACAAGGTCACGACCCTTTTCTCAACATTTTAACCTTTTTGGAAAAAAGGCTCAAAAACTCATTTTCTTCCATCGGTCCCTACTCCGATTTGACTAGGACACGTGGCACATTTTGGTTGGAGATGGGGTCGCGGCTCTTTTCTAAACATTTTAACCCTTTTTGGAAAAGGCTCAAAACTCAAAGTCCTCCGTCGGCCCACTGCTCCACTTTGACTTTTCAACGATGGGCTTCACCTTTGACTTTTTCCCTGTGGGCTCAAGATTTGACTTTTTCCTTGATAGCCTGATCGGGGCTACGGTTACTTTTTAACTTTTTGCCTTTTTTACAAAGAGGCTCAAAATCTCAAATCCCCCGATGGCCTGCTTGTCCACTTTGACTTTTCAACGGTGGGATTTGCCTCTCCAATGACTCTGACCATGTGGCGATCTGGCACTGATTTGGTAATTGGCCCTTTCTACCCTGCCCCTGGAGTTGCGTCGTTGTGACACATGGAGTCATATGCTGAGCCTTCATACTTAACAAATTTTACCTTCATTTTGTACACAGTACAAGTGGAAACGTTGTGCTTAATTGAAGATTGTCCCTTGGACCCTGCCCTTGGAGTTTTGCCATTATGACACGTGGAGCCATCCACTGAGCCTTCCATACTTAGCCAATTTTACCTTCATTTTGTACCTGGGACATATGGAAAGCCCACACTTAATTGAAGACTGTCCCTTGGACCCTGCCCCTAGAGTTGCACCGTTGCGACACATGGAGCCATCCGCTGATTTTGAAGTACGACCAAACTTTGCATCCAATAAGAGAGACCCACGTATCGATCGGGGATTTTGAGGTAAATTTTGATGGGGCAAGAAATGCCCATCATTCCTAAGCGTGGGAAAAATACACAGATGAAGAGAACTTCGTCATTTTGAGTCCAATTTTCAAATTTCCTTCAAGAACTAGAGACATGAAGGCAAAACAATGATTTAACGACCCATGTCATAGAACAAGTAAACAATTTCAATCACAAAGGAGATTGTAAAGAGGATATTTCATGCACAGACCGGAGATGGATAATTTCTCAAAACGAGCAAAACAGAGACTTAAACAGCACTAGGGCATGACTTTTGCTAATTTCTTAAATCTCTAACTTGGCTTAAACACCAACGAAGGGCATGAGCTCAAAAATTTTGAATTTGGCTATGGAAATGCAAAGCGAGTTTTAAGAGACAATAGTGATGTAGAAGTATTCTTTGATATGAAAGGGAATCCGTTTTATATTTTCTTTCATCTATTTTATTTCTCATTGATATATATATATATATATATATATATATATATATATACATATTGGAGCTTTTGAGCTTGGTGATTAGAAGAAGTGTAGGGAGTTCATGTTGAGTGGGAGAAATCCATGGTTGTTGGCATCACAGGTTGGACATATACGCATGTGCGGAGTGAGAGGAGTATGCTACTATTCAGAGTAGCATGAGGCACAAGTTGTTTTGGAGGACAATCACGGTTTTGTAGGTATTTTGGAGGACATATACACAATTTTGTAGGCATAATGACGTCACTTCTAGTTTTATTTTGTGGTGCCTGGATATCCTTATGGGATGAAAGTTGATGGTTGTTTAGTGGGTGAAGAAGAGAGAGCAATGTTATTGATATTGAAGGGTAAAGAAGGAAAATTTATTTATTATAGGTTACAATGTGACACAATGTATATTTACATCTTATTGATGTTGCCCTTGTTTTCTTTCATCTTGGATGGTTTGTGCAGTATGTTTGATGCCATTATTTTACTTGGTATTTTCACCAGTTATTAGTAGCATGGTTAGCATGGTTGTTGTTGTTGTTGACATTGATGAGCACATGATTCATATGTGGCTTTGGAGTTAGTCGGTGAGAGACTTGGAGCTTTTAGAGAGCCTGATAATATGGATGGATGTATATGGTGAGTTTATACATGTGGATAGATTCTATTTTGTGAGTCTATGATGATGCATATATTTGTTTTGCACATGGATGCCTATGAGCATGGTTTAGATGCCTTTGAGCATGAGTAGGGGATGTTTTTATTTCCTCTTATTACTTTGTTACTCCATGATAGATATATTTTCTATAGATGGTTGTCTTGGACATGCAAGTTGTTTATGCAGGGTTGGATTTTCATAATGCAATGTTTGGATTCTTTGAGTTATGTAGGTGTTGTGGATTGATCACCCACTTGTTACATGTAGAACTCATTTGGGTTGTCTTACCCATGATCTTGTTTATTGCTTTCGCATATTCCATTTTGACTTGTCTTTGGTCAATTGCATTGGTGGTAGCATGGAGACATGGATAGATGGTTAGAGAACATGGTTGGCTATAAAAGTATGGCTATGGTTGTGATTGAAGCTCAACACTTCAGTTTGAGTGGGAGCTCTTGTAGGTATGATTAGTCATGGTGACTTGGTTGCATGAGAGGCTTGGTGTTATGATTTAGTGGGAGCTTGATGTATGGATAACTCGTGTATCACGGATCAGTAGTGAATAGCTTCGTGCAGGTATATGGTAAGTCATGGTTTGTTATCTTCTTGGTTTTAGAAGATGGTTTAATCTTCTTGTTTTTGAGAGAATTGTTGAAGTAAAGAATAGTTGGTCTTCACGGTATGTAGAGGATGGTAATGTACAAGTACATGTTCAACAATTTATCTCCAAGTGGGAGATTGTTGAGTTGTGGAGCTAAATTGCTTCACAAATAAGCATGCTTTACAACTTACAAGTTTACATAGTAACCGACACCGGTTACTTGTGCGTTTATGTTTTTATTTTAGATGCGGGATTAGATCCAACCTTTGATTTAAAGGTGATCTAAAGGTTGTAAATGTATAGCTAAGGTGCCCTAAGTTTGTATATGGCTATATAAGCTTGAAATCTAGGGTTAGAAGATAAATTGCATGTAATTGATTATTATTGCATGTGGAATCCTTGGTTGAGAGGATGAAGAAGAAGAAGAAGAAAAATATGGTTACATGAAGACAGAGCTTTCATGGAGAGAAGCTAGACAGAAGGAAATAACAGGTACATCGAATGGTGAGAAGAGTGTAATGTATTCTACTTGTATTTCCTTTGTATTGTTATTGTCTCATTGTAATGGCTTGCATAGTATGCAAAGCACATAGAGTTTCTTCTTGTAGATCCACATGTTGTTGTGAGATCTTGTATTGAGTTTCTTCTTGTAGATCCACAGGTTGTTGTGAGATCTTGTATTGTAGATCCATGAGATCATGTTGTATTGTTGATCCATGTAGATCTAGTATTATAGAGGAGGTTGTCTTCATGTTTACACAGGTTGATGCAGTGATGGAGGAGAGACTTACTTCTTGGTGCACAATTATGATTGCACATTGGTAGACCCATGTGAGAGGTCTTGTTTACTGATTCTTCACCTGGAGAGCTTGGTTGCAGCTTATTGATGCGGTAGTTCTGGTTATGTGAGATCTATTGGTGGTTTGGAGGCATGGTTGTAGTGCACTCATGGAGATCTATTTAGAGATCGGAGGAGGAGATATTCTGGAGAGATGCATTGTACTCTTGTGGGAAGAGTTGATTTGTACTCTTATTTATTATATATATGAGATCTCTATCTTTGGTGGATGTAGCCCACATTGGGTGAACCACAATACATGTTGTGTTATGTGTGTGTACTTTGTTTTGATTTGGATTTATCTACTTTACATTTCCACTACTGTAGATTTCGGGAATTGATTCCATTTCCACATTCCATAATTCCCAATGATCTGACAACACATTTTATGGCTTAAATGGTCCCAAGAATTCCTTAATTAAAGCATATCACATAAAATAGAATCCATATTCTAATTTTAAGCTTAGATAATCCTTTAATTGAATAAAGGTTACTTTACTTGGCGCCTTCAAAGATATTTGATCATATCAACATACACGCACACACATATACATACATACATAAATACATACATACATACATATGTGTTTATGTGTTTAAGTGGAAAATTTAATTAAATTTCAAAAATTCCCTCTAAAATACTAATGATTGTGATCCAAAGGCCCATAAAATTTATGGCAATCCAAACATGTTTTAAAATCTTGGCCTTTTGCTTTAAAGGCGATCCATTAACAAAATCGTATTGATATTATAAATTATTTGGCTACACGAGAATGAAATAATAATGTTTGTGATTATTTTTGGCGAATCTTGGGTGGGCATATGGTGTCCAAATAGCCAAATGGGACTTTCAAAATATCCGAAATAGCCAAATTATGAATATTCACCAATAAATTTTTCCCTGCTTGAAACACAACCTTATAAGAATGATATTAATGTATGGAGTGCTTGAATAATTAAACTTATAATGATTCCCTCTATATCCCTTGTATTGGCCTCTTTATCGTGTGGTGTGGGTTTAAAGACCTCTTAGAAAACTTGTATATATAGGACTCTCTTACTTAGAAATTAGAACACCTTTGAAATGGAAAATCTAATCCAAAGACTTGAAATGTTCACAAACAACGGTAAAAATAGTACCACAAACTAAAAAAACAGGTAAAAAGGGATAATGACATCATCAATCGCCTTAGGAAAAGATCAATAATAGATCTTGTCCTTGGTGGATGATCATGTCCTACACCACAAAATGACAACATGACCACCAAACAATCTAGAGATCTTTGTGACTTAGTAGAATAAAGTGAAAAACGCTATAGTAGGACATCAAGCAATTGAAAATCAAGCCATGAAGCTATAAGAAATACCAGCCATTGTGTCACTTAGTACTCATGTTTTTGTTTGATCTACCTATATACACAAGCTAATAAAAAGTGCCATGTGAATTGACATTTATGTCAATTTTAGAAGTGTCTACACTATAATATAAATTGAGTTATATAAAACTTAGAAAAAGATAATTTATTTAAAATATATATTTTAAAGGAAGTGCATACTTAATTTAATATTTTCAATTGAAGTGTAACTATTTATTGTAAATTTTTATCATGGAAGGGTTGGATGAATATATACCCTTTATCTCAAAATTAAGACTAGCACTTCAAATTTGATTATTGTTACCAACATTATTATATTATCTAGAGATGACCATCTCATCAACTTCCTTGAATGATAGTAATGGAGAATTATTTTCTTGTATAACTTCATGGTTTAAATACATCCAGGTGCGATTCACCCTAATTTAGAGAATAAGGTGCCCAAAGAGGTCTTATATCTAACTCGGGTTGAATATAGAAACTATATACATTTAGATTATAAATTACACATGGATGCACATTTATGAAATTAAAATAAATAATTTAGGGCATCCAATTTAATTAGGGCACATGTTAAATATAGAAAACTAACAAAAGGGTAATATACTTAGATTTTATATGTTTTGTGATCGATCCGAGAGAGAAACTAGTGAAAATAGGCTAGACATCCTTTGCTTTTGTTTTGTCTTTGAAACTAGGTATTAACTTGTCTATGGACAAAATTGAACAACAAGATATGATTGATTAGCACAACATTTCTAGAGTTGTACATAATTTTCCTATTTAGGAAATTGAATATGTGACTACACGAACACTTATAAGCTGCTAAATGTGTTTCTTTGTGTGTAATATGGGATCAAAAAGATGTGCACAAGTTGTCGAAATCAACCTTCTTCTATTGAAACCCTAGCTCCTTTAAAGTCTTTTAAAAATGGATTAACATTTTGGGTTGAAGCACCCTTGCACCACCTACATAGTACTACCTCGAAGATGATTTAAACCCACGGTTCTCCACCTATTTGAAGTGTGATTGTGATATTACGCAACTAGATTTTATCCCTTGAACACTGATATGCTTGCTTTGACTTGGATTTACTTACTCATAACCTAGTTTAGAGTGCTTTAAAATTATATAGAGGCTAATCCTAGTGTCTATTCTTGAAATAGGAAAGAATAGGGCAACATTATTTGATGCTTGATAGATATTTCTAGAGAAACTCTTGTTATATACCAAGTGAATTCCAAGTGAGTAAATGAGTGGGTTTGATTTGTATTTATATAATTCCAAGGGTAATATTTCATACTAAGGTCAACCTATGAGGAATAAAATGGCTCATATAAAAATCCTCATTTGGAAATTTGACCGTTGAGAAGCGAAGGATAAGATCAATTAATAGGGACAAAATCAACTAGCTGATCTTGTCCTTACTAGATGGTTTCTCTATGTGGGGTAGAAAACTCAATTGATGATATTGAGAAGTTTTTAGATGAGATATAATGTGCTTTCGATCGACAAAGGTGTTCATGTAAGTGCGGGAGCAATGGAATGTGGGGTTTTGAGCCTTTAGGATAACATAGGATAATGTATTTGAGCTATGTTTGTGAATGTAAGTAAGGTATAAGGGATATAAGCCAAAACCAACATTATCCATTCTTTGAATACCAAATATGTGTGTCTACATGGTATTACAATCCTATAACATTTAAGGTTATGTATCAACCGATGAAAGTGTGGGGAGATGGAGCGGAGTAGTGGCGATTCCGTGAATTTTGAATTCGGGCAGGAGGAAGATCCCTTGGCGGAAAGGAGGTCGCAACGATGGTCCCCTACCTTAGGTGTTTTGCCTCTTGTGTGAATTGAATCTTGTTGGGTCTTTGGTAGCGGGGTGGAGTGGTTCGGGAAGAATGGCGTGGAGCTGGCGAAGGAAGAGGTCTTAGTGCTCTTGGTTAAGTTTTGCCTCAGACCGTGGTCAAGTCCTACCGGGTCATTAGGGAATTCGACCCTAAAAAATTGTTGGTAGATGTCAAATCCACCAACGGATTGTTTCGCCCACCCTGGAGGTGGGGAAGGAGGTCCCTTCAAATCCAATCGAGCTTGAAGTAAGTGGTTCACAGGAGGTGGAGGAAATTAAGGTGGGGGGATTGGTTTTAAACTGTCTAAGGATGTGGTGCGAGTGAATCTCCCTCCAGGCCCTAGAAGGGACTTTGTGGATGTCTGTGTTAAAAGAGCAATCTGTTGTAAATTTGTGGGGGCTAGGTTTTCCAGAAGAAAAATATTAAATTGGGTCTTCTGGTTCTGGGGCAAGGAGAGGAAGCCTAAAGTTTTCTTTCTCTCGAATGGCTTCTTCCAAGTTTTGTTCCACTCGGAGGCATTGTTGGAGAAAGTCTTCAAAGGAGGACCTTGGTTTCTTAATTCCTCGAGCCTTTATCTGCATCCATGGTCCTCTGAGTTTAATCCACATAAGGAAAAAATTCTTAGTGCCCCGCTTTGGTTGAGTTTTCCTAATTTGCCTTCAGAATTCAGGAATCAGGCTGCCCTAAAGGTGATCGCTAATACCCTTGGATCGTGGGTTCATATTTTTAACCCTTCGCTTTTGGCTTGGAGAAATTCTTTAGCCCGGATTTGTGTCGAGATGGATTTATCCTCCCCTCTTCCGAGCTCGGTTATTCTGGCCACTGGCGGGGGTTCCAGATCACAATCAATTGTCTATGAAGGGTTGCTTCTTCATTGTTTCTCTTGTGGTTTATTAGGTCACTTAAAGAAGGCTTGCCTGTCTAAGTGGAAAAAAGAGGTGGTTTCTAAGCCTTCTTCCTAGATGGGGGATGGTTCGCTTTTTCCAGAAATTTCCTCCGATTCCCCTATTCCTCAGCTTGGTGGGAATAATGGCTTACCAGTGGGGTAGGCCTCGGTTTTGGCCATCTCTAGCCCTTCTTTGAATCTGACACCTCGCTCTCTCCTAAAAGAAACCAAAGAAGTTCATAGGGATTCCGAGGGTGCACTTGCCACCTTGATCAAGGAGGGCATGGTGAAGGGTCAAGCTTCCTCGATGGAAACTCTTAATGGTTGGATTTCAAATAATGAGTCTTTGGCTTTGGCTTTGCCCGGTTTTTCAGAAGGGGATAAGGAGGAAGGGGAAATTGCTCCTGATGGATTAGCACATGATCTATCTCCCTCTAATTTAGCCTTCAGTCAGGATGGTTTGGGATCTGCCCTTTGTGGCTCCACTAGTAAGAGAGGTAGAAAATCTAAATAGGAGCTTGCGCTGTTGGAGGTTGAGTTGGGAAAGCAAAGCACCCTAAAATTTGACATTGCTGAATCCGGGAAGGTGAAAATCCTTCCCTGTTTTCAATGAAGTTATTTTCCTGGAATGTCAGAGGCCTCAACTCCTCTGACAAACAATGCTTGCTTAAGCATTATATCCTCTCCTCGAGAGCTTGGTTGGTTCTTCTGCAGGAAACAAAGGTGTCAGTTGTTGAAGTGGAGTGGATGTGGAGTGGCTCAGCTAAAGGGTGGAAAGGGGTCTTCTCGGGTTCGACAGGTGCTTCAGGGGGTCTCGGTATTCTCTGGAAGGAAGGAGTTGTCAAGGTGGAGCTGCAAGCCCAATCCCAAAACTGGTAACTAGTAAGTGTTAGTCTTCGCCACTCCTAGTTAAGTTTCTTTTTATTTAATATATATGCCCCTAATAGTATCTTGGGGAATTTTTATGGGCGGATCTGCTTCTCTCGGTCTCTTCTCTGGGGGATAGTTTTCTTATCTTGGGTGGCGATTTTAATGCCATCACTAGTGGTAAAGATAAGAAGGGGGGTATTATCGAAACCTCCGATCATGATTGGATTTATGTTCCTTTATTAGGGATAGTGCATTGTTAGATTTGGAGCCCAAGCAGGGTTGGTTCACTTGGAGTAATAGGAGAAAGGGTTTTAGTAATATTGCCAAAAGGCTTGATAGATTTCTGGTTTTCCCTAATTGGTCTCTGAAAGACATAGTTTTGGAAAGCTTCATTCTACCTTGGTCTGGATCGGACCATTTTCCTATTTCCCTTGTTATCAGTTGTGATGTTTCCCCTCACAAATCTCCCTTCAAGTTTGAGTTAATGTGGCTCAGAGATGCTTCCTTGGAAGGATGGATTGCTTTCTGGTGGAAATCTTATCAAGTGGTGGGCTCTAAGATGTTTGTGCTAGCACAGAAAGTTGAAGAGGCTGAAAAAAGATCTGCTAGAATGGAATGGTAAGTGTTTCAAAAATATCTTTCATGAAAAAGTGAGGGTAGAAGCTGATTTGAAGGCTCTTAATTTGAAAGTGTTCGCTGAAGGGATGGATCAAGAGGACTTTGCTCTGGAGAAGTCTCTTCTAAGGGATTTAGGGGAGCTGCTTCTCAGAGAGGAGATTTACTAGAAGCAGAAATCTAGGGAGCTTTGGCTTAAGGATGGGGACAGGAATACAAAAATTTTCCATGCTTCTGTTAAATCCAAAAGGAAGTCGAGCTTTATTTCGGAGATTAAGAAGAATGAGGGGGATCTATTGGTGACCGATCGTAAGGAGATCATCAATGAGGGTATTAATTTATTCTCCTCCCTGCTTGCTAGTGATGTTGCCTCCTTTGATGGGGCTCAATCTTCCCTCTTGGAATGTATCCCTTCCCTTATTTCGGAGTCCCAGAATGTTGCTCTGTTTAAGCCTTTTTCCTTCTCTGAAATTGAAAAAGTTGTCTTCTCCATGGAGAAGAATAAAGCTCTGGGCCCGAGGATGGCTTCCCTGCGAATTTTTTCAGAAATTTTGGGGGATTGTGGGTTATGATGTGTGGGCAGCTGTGGAATATTCGAGGAGGTCCCATTCAGTGCTTAAGATGTTGAATAACACTTTTATCTGCCTCTTTCCGAAATTGCCTCAGCCTTCCTCCTTTGCAGATTTTAGGCCGGTCTCTCTTTGTAATACCTCCTATAAAATTATTTCTAAGGCCATAGCCCTTCGTTTGAAAGTTGTTATGGACCCTTTAATATCCCAAGAACAAACCGGGTTTATGTCGGGCAGATCTATTTTGGAGGGAGTTATTTTGTCTCATGAGTTGACCCACTCCCTTTCTTCTTCGAGTTCTTCTGGTATGCTCTTAAAGCTTGATATTAGTAAAGCCTATGATAAGATCAACTGGAGGTTTCTCATAAGAGTTCTTAGAAAATTTGGTTTCTCTAAAGGGTTGTGTGATTGGATCTTGGTGCATTTCAGGCCCTTCCTTCTCGGTTTTAATTAATGGGAGTGCTGAAGGTTTTTTGTTAGTAACAGAGGCATTAGGCAAGGTGATCTGATGTCCTCTTTTCTCTATATTTTGGTTGCTAAATCTTTAGGCAGGGCGTTGAAGAGGAAATTGGTGGAGGGTAGTCTCAGTGGATTGAAAATTGTGGATGATGTCCCTTCTCTATCCCATCAGCAATTTGTTGATGATACCTTTTTGTTTGGCAAGGCAAGCATTCGGGAGGCTAAAGAGTTAAAGGGGACTTTGGATGAATACTCGAAAGTGCTGGGAAAGAAGTTAGTCTCCTCAAGTCCTATATTTTTTTCTTCATCGTCTCCCCTCAGCTTGAAGCTCGTATTCTGAATATTTTCAAATTCATAAAGGGTTTCCTTCTGGTCAAGTATCTAGGTATTCCCTTGTTTAAAGGATCGGGTAAAGTATCGTTGTGGAAGGATTTGTTATCCTCGTTGGATGCTAAATTAAACTCTTGGAAAGGAAAATGGATTTCCTTAGTTGGGAGATTACAACTTATCAAATCGGTTCTTAGTGCCTCCCCCATGTATTTTTTTCATTCTCAAATTCCCCAAAAGTGTGTTGGAAAAGTTGAAAGTGATGATGATAAATTTCCTGTGGCAAGGTCTATCGGGAGAAAGGCAAATCCCACTGATCAATTGGGATGTCTTAGAAAACCTAAGGCTCTGGGTGGGGTGGGGATTCTTAATATGGGCCTTAAAAATTTGGCTCTAGGTGCTAAGATGGTGTGGAATTTAATTTCAAATCCTAATAGTTTCCTCAGTCAAGTTTTTGAAAAGAAATATCTAGGAGCCCCCTTCCAGAATCTATTCTCCTGGATTGCGAACCCGCCCAGGGTTCTCATATTTGGAATTTCATGCTGGATTACAGGTCTTTGTTCTTATACAACGTGGACTAAAAAGTGGGGAATGGTGAAAAATCTCTTTTTGGGACGATCCCTGGAATGGGTTCCCTACTTTGGGGGACATTCCAGAATTTGAGGAAATTAAAGAAAGACTACTTGAAGATTGGGGTCCTTGTGTCTTGAACTATGGGTAGTTGGATGAACCTCCTCCCTCTATTTTTTTATGGAAGGAAATTGATCATTTAGGGATCTCGAAATGGTAATGAATAATTTTAAGTCTGCTTTGCAGGATAGGCAAGTGTTGATCTCTGGCAAGCAAGACGAAATTGTTTGGATTGTTGCTTCCTCGGGGTCATATTCCTCGCATCTGGGTTATCTTTTGCTTCATGAGGATATTGTGACGGAGGATAACATTTGGAAAGAATGTTTAGAACCTCCCTGCCCCCCAAAGGCCGGCCTTTTCGCTGGATGGCCTTCCAAGGTAAAATTTTTACTCAGGAAAGAAGAAAAAGTTTGGGTTTCAGGGCCCCTCTAGGTGTGTTTTATGCGAAAAAGCAGAAGAAGATAGGGATCATTTGTTATTACACTGCCCCTTTGCTGTGAAGTGTTGGAATTGGTTGTGCACCAAGCTTAATCTACCATGGGTTCAACTGTCCTCCCTCCCAGCAGCTATATCTTGGCTTTGGCCGGCCAGTTCTCCCACTGGGGGCTTTGTCCGCCATTTGGCTTTGCAGCCTTGTGCTTCTTCTTTGGAGTTTAT